>WAAE01016874.1:227321-304268 GCA_013400495.1 Nicator chloris
AAAAAAAAAAAAAAAAAAAAAAAAAAAAAAAAAAAAAAAAAAAAAAACAAAAAAAAAAAAAAAAAGGCAGGGAGCCAGTGGTGAGGCATCTTAATTGCCAAAATTCTAGGGTTAGAATATAATAACCAAAGCTCCTGGGCTCCACTTGTGATACAGACAAAGCCTCAAGACTTTTTGCCTGGGTTCAGAAAATACAAATATTTTGAAGTGCAAGCGGTGCTGTCGATAAAGCAAAGCTGTGTTTTCACGGAGGAGTGTGGGGCACCAAGAGCCACTGAAGGACATCTGCCTCTTCCTGCAAGGAGGGGGGAAATCAAGGCCTTCTGTCTATTGCCCTCTTGTAGCCTGAGTGTTCTCACACACGGGAGGCACTCTGCTCTCCTGCAAAACCATCAGCACCTGGAAATAAGGCCTCAGACAACTTTGTCCTGCTGATAAAGCAGCTGGGAGAAAGCACCATTAGTTGGGCTTGAAGAAAGAGGAGGAGGCAGCACTGGCTCGAGGGAGTTTTTGAAAACTGTCTCCTTGGGAAAGAGCCTGATACATCTCAGAGCATTTGCAGGTTATTCACAGAAAATGAAATTTTGCTGAAGAAATACCATCTTGTTTAAATGTCCTATTTTTTTTTCCCTTTGTTTTCTTCAATTGTTGTGCTGTACCTGGGCAAGTAGAGTCCAAGGCACCTCCCAGGGGAAAAATTACCATCCAGCAATTCTTTAAAATGCCTTTTTAGCAGCAACCTAGGAAATCTGAGAAAATGCAAGAAAAAAGGTTAGAGCCTGAAGAAATCGCTGTTAAAATATGTACTTGCTTAATAGATGCTTCCACATACAGTGTGTTCAACTGGCTTATATAAAAGTATCAACTTTAATATTTGATTTAGAATTTAATATAAAGGCAACTGACTGCAAAGCACAATCAGATTTACCAGCTCAGGGGAATGAACCTTTTTATGACAGTAACAATTGCACATACAAAATCAGCTGAAAATGAGTTAGTGAGATGAAACTTCCTCCTTCCTGGCTGAAGTTGTGATTAAACCATGATTAAAGTCAGTGAGCTAAGTGAACAGCTATCAAGCCAAAATTCAATTCACCTTTGGGAAAAAAAAAATAAATAAAAGGAGGGACTATTTTTGTTATTTCAGTGATCTGCTGAATGAGTTGAGGAAGGACAAGGCTCCAGCCTAAACTGCCTGGCACTAATGACCTCCCCAAAACAGGGGATTCCCAAGCCCAGGAACAACACAATTCCCTCCTGTGTTGTAAACTGGACCTATTTGGGAAGCAGGCCAGCTCTCATGATTTTCTTTTCTCACAACATTTACTGCTGTTTTTAAGGCCATCCCTCAGAGTCATATGACAGGATAAGATTTGCAGCCTCTCTGGTTTTGTAGCTAAACACAGGCTCCTGCCCTGCAAAATCAGGGAGGGAAATTTCACCGTGTGACCCCAGTGCTCCCTAAAGACGGCCTCAAGTGTATTGAAAAGTGAGAGAAAATGAAACCTGCCCTGTGGGGAGGAGGCTGCAGAGGGGGGTGGCAGCAGTGTGACACAGAGGAGCAAGAAAAGGAGATTTGAGGCTGCAGTTTGAGAACCCAACCCCATCAGCAGACCCAAAATCCCACCAGGACTACCCCCAGCCTAGCACTCTCATCCCTGCTGGAATCTCTCCAGCCTGGTACCCCAAATCCCACCAGGACCCTGCACCCCAAACCCTGCTGTGACCTCCCAAACCCAGCACCCCCATCCCTGCTGAAACCCCTCAACCTGGCACCCCAATCTTGACCAGTATCCCTATCAACCCTCCCCAGTCAAACATCCCAAACTTTGCGAGGATCTCTCCAGCCAAGGCAACCCAAAATCTGGGACCTTCACATCCCAGTACCTGAAACCCTTCTGGGACTCCCTCAGTCCAGTGTCTCAAATCCCAAGAGGATCCCTATCCACCCTCCCTGGCCCAGCACCCCAATCCCACCAGGACTCCCCCAACCCAGCTCTCCAAACTTCAGCACAACTTCCCCAATCCAGCACCCCAATTCCCTCCAGGACCTCGCCTCGCATCCTCATCTCCATATCCATCTCTGTCTCTCTGTGCTCATCCATAACTCTTGTCCCCATCACTCTTTGCCTGCATCTCCGTCCTGATTTCCCTCTTCATCTCCTTCCCCATCCCCATCTCCATTCAATCTCCAACCTCATCTACATCCACACTGTCATCTCCATCTCTGTCCCCATCCTCCCTCATCCCCACCTGTTTCCATCTTCATCCCCACTGCATCCACACCTCCCACCCCTTCCACATCCTCATCTTCATCTGAATTTCCATCCTCACCTCCATGCCTTTCTCTGTCTGCCTGTCACCATTTCATTGCATCTCCAACCTCTTCTACATCCCCATCTCTGTCCCCATCCTTGTCCCCTTCCCTATCACCACACTCACCCCCATCCAACTCCACCTCCATCTCCATTCCCATTTCCATTCCCATCCCTGTCCTCATCTCCACACCCATTCCCATGGCTGCCTCTGTCTCAAAGTCTGTGTCCACTGCATCCTCATCTCCAACCCTTTCCACATCCTCAACTCTGTCTTTGTCCTTCCCATCCTCATCCCCATCCTCAACTCATTTATATTCTTGTCCCCAGTCCCATCTCCATCCCCATGCCTGTCTCCATCTCTCTCTGTCGCCTTTGTATCCTCATCTCCAACTTCTTCCACATCCCCGTCTCATGTCCCCTAACCCCATCCCTAACCCCATCTCCATCCCCTCTCCGCCCCCGTCCCTCCCCTCCCGCCCCGCCCCGGGTGCTGCCGCCGGCGGGGCGGGCCGGGGGGCGGGGGCGGCTCGGGGCCGCCTTTGTGCGCGGCGGGGCCGGGGCCGTCCCATCTCCATCCCCGTTGCCATCGGCAGCCCCGCTCCGTGCCGCGTTATCCCGCACCGTCCCGTCCCATGGCATCCCGCAGCTCCGTGGCCGCCCCCCGCCCGGCGCACGGCTGCGGCAGCGGAGCGCTGCTGGGGCGCTTCGGGGTGCTGCTGCAGGCGCTGCTGGCTCTCTGCGCCTTCAGCACCCTCATGCGTGAGTACCGGGGAGCTCGGGGCACCCCCTGCCCGCGGGGGGACCGCGGGGACGGGCGGCACCTCGGCGCCGCTCGGGGCTGGGTGCCCGTTCGCTTAAAAAGACGCCAAGTTTTGCGCGAAGTCCCGGCTGGGTTTGGGAGCAAGGGACGCGCCGTGGATGTTCCCGAGCCGGCGGTTGCAGCGCCAGATGCTCCTTCTTAAAAAACCTCCCGTCCCCAGCCCTAATCTGATGGTAATGAAGCTCCGCGGAACGCGCGGCTGTAATCTGTTGAAATTGGCTGCGCTGTGTGAGCCATTGCTCAGTCACTCAGAAAATTTTAATGAAGGGTAAAAAAACTGTTGGTGTAACCCCGCGAGTTGCCGGGGAGGAGCTGACAGAAACGGGGCGGGTGTCCGACTCGGCGCTGCGTGGTGAGGGAGATTTAATTGCTCTGCGATAGTGTTTTGTTTAATTTTCGCTTCAGCTGCGCAAAGTTCTGGGGCTTGAGCGGCTGGGGAAGGAGGTTGCAGAGAGAACGTGTTTTGCTGGTTACTGGCGAGGGGTGGTGGTGGAGATATCAGTTGGGGAGTGAGAAAAATCACCCCGGGGTGTGATTTCCAGGTCCGGAGAGAACGGCCTCAAGTTACACTGTAGAAAATTCGGAGTGGGTATTTGGAAAAGCTTCTTCCCAGGAAGGGGAAGGCGTTGGATCAGGCTGCCCAGGGCAGTGGTGGAATCACCGTCCCGGGAGGAATTTAAAAGACATGTGGATGTGGCACTTAGGGACGTGGTTTAGTGGAGGACTTGGCAGTGCTGGGGTAATGATTTGACGATATTAGAGATCTTTTCCAACCTCAGTGATTCTGCGATCCTGTGGAAAGGTGGGGAACACTAAGGCTGAAAGAGCCGTGAAAATTTACTGTTGTTTTGTGCTGCAGCTGTGTTTTGCTCAGAGCAATGTGTGCGTTGCTGCTCTTCAGGGTTAAGTGGTTTAGCACAAGTTGAATCAACACGCCAGAACTCGATCTGTTTTCCTTGTTTAAAAGCCTGTGGTGACAGTGAACCGATACTTCCAAGTTTTCTGGCTAAGTAGCTGCAGATTTTGAGGTTCTCTTGCCCCCCTCTGCCTTTTGGAAACCTCTTTCAAAGGCTCCAGCGCTGCGGTTATCGCTGCGCTGCCAGGGAAAACTGCAACAAGTTCTTCCAGCGATAACTGATACCTTCTTGCAGCTGGATGGAGCAGCCCAATTGCAACGGGCCACTGCTTGTGTTTCACCAAATACTGACAGTGAGAATAGTGGTAATTTCTTATTCTGTTCCTGTTCCCCCTAGTGATGTGTGCGTATGGGTTAATTGTCCCGTAAGCTCCATGGAGTGTTCCATAAAATCAAGGACTTCAGTAAATCATGTTGGAATACTTCTGTGGGTGAGGCCACATAACCCCTGATAGAAAATCAACCCAGGGCTAACTGCTGGTGCAAGGGCTAATATTTCTGTGAACATTAAAAACCTCTTGGTTAGTGAAGAGAAACTGAAAGCTGATCCTGTGGCTTCCTTGTGACTCGGAGGAACTGCTGGCTGGCACCCCAAGGGCAGATGTGTTTACAGCCCTGGATGGCAACCACAGCACCTCCTCTGGCTGCAGCTGGACTGGTGGTCCCTAAGCTAGCCCCGCTGGTCCTTATCTGTGCCCCAGTCACACAGTTCCAGCTGGAGGCTTCCTTGGATCTGCTGGAGGGGCTGCTTGTGTGCTGACCCCTAATCCGTGGTGGTTGTGGTGGGCTCACCAACAGTTTTATGTTGGGCAGCAACTCGCAGCTTTTGGGTTGTTTCTGTGGCACACTCAGCTGGCAACCTTCTGGGAGAGAAGAAGGCTCCAGTGTCTGGGAGGTATGGAAGCCTCTGGAGCTGAGACAGAAAACTTCCTGGGAACTTTTGTTGCATCTTCATTTCATCCAGCCAGGCAGTCCCAGCTGGGTGACTACATCATGTAGAATTTAGGATGTTGCTGTTGTTGGAGTCAGCCCTTGGATACTTCTTTCCTTCAGTGCTGTGACATTCTTGGGGTGTATTTCTGTTGGTTTTATTACTAGGATTTCTGCTTTGCTGAGATGTTGCAGGCCATGAGTCAATAAGTGGAAGCAAGGTCCATGAGGGTGGTGAGGGCCTGGAACAGGTTGCACAGAGAAGCTGTGCATGGCCCATCCCTGGGAGTGTCCAAGGCCAGGTTGGATGGGGCTTGAAGCACCCTGGTCTAGTGGAAGGCGTCCCTGCCCATGGCAGAGGTTTAAAACTGGATGTTCTTCAACATCCCTTAGGACCCAAAACCGTGTTACAGAATTCCTGTCCTAACCCAAACCAATGCCTTTTCCATTCCTTCTACTTTAAAGTACCAGGTCAGCTATAGGAACACCTGGATTTGGATAGATAAGATTTCCAAATTGTGCAGATCCTGTTCAGAGCTCTTGAAAACATGTAGAGGAACTCAAATTAACAATAATGTGGCATTCTGCAAAGTTTTGCGGGTGTGTGTGCATGGGATGTGCTCAGAGTATCCCTCCAGAGTGTGGGTGCCAAGCATGGCCATTGCAGGGAGGATAAGTTTGTTTTTATCAGAGCAATTTGTGTTTGTGTTTCTTGGGGCTGTGGAAAGATTCTCTCCTGCCACCCTGGTAGGAAAACCTAATGGAGGAGGAAATTAGTGTTGAATGATTGAGTAGGATGAGTGGGGTGGTTGCTCCCCATTGCAGTGGATTTTGTGAAATGGGTCCTTTGTGTGGTGAAAACAGGACCCAGAAGCAAATGATGCCCAGCCTCAGCAGGGAGTCAGGGCAGCTGTTTAGTGGGGTTTTGTTATTCTGTCAACTCCCATGAGCAATAGTGATGACAGTTCATTTCAGCCTACAAACACTCTCTTGCTTTTCCAGCACGGTCTTTAAGGTTGTAGTCAAGCCTAATCCCAGTATGAGCAGGGCTTGCTCTGGTTGCAGCTTTGCCCCGTTTGGGAGTCAAATGGCAAAGAGGTGTTAGCCTTTCCACCTGCCTGGAGTGGCTTTGGAGGCACTTTGGCTGTAAGGACACTCCTAGAACTGAGACACACTTGAAAGCAGAGGCAGTGGAGCCCAGCAGCTGTGTGCATGTGGCAATCTGGATTCCTGTGCAGGAACATCCCCTTGTGGAGGTCGTGGCCCTGAGGAGTGGGGACATTTGTGAAATCCCATCTGAAGCAGTTTGTAATGCTTTCCCTCGAGCATCACTCAGCTGAGTGAAGAAAGCTCCTTGCAGTTATCTCAGCTGCAAGGGTTGGGTGTGCTTTTGAGGGCTGAGTCCCTGCAGTTGCTGCTATTCATTGAAACCTTTTTTTTTTTATTTTTGAGGAAAGGGTTCTAGACTAGCAAAAGTTGTCCAGGTTTGCAAGGACAAGGGACAGCAAAACTTTTTGAAATGAGGGAAGATCTTTTGTACAAATTACATCCATAGCCTTCTTTGTGAATTAACTAGAGTGCAGGAAAAACAGATTGGGGAGTTGAAGAATTTTTGTCTCCATTGTGAGTGGAAAAAATTTTCTCTGGAGCTGGAATACTCATTTTTTACTCTACCACAAACAGCCTTGAGGACGTGCACTAACATTTGTCTCTCTTCCAGCTTTTTCTTTTTCTGAAACTGCCTTGGCAGCCCTCTGAGCTGCTGAATGAGGTGTAGTAACACTTGTGATGGTGGTATGGAAATAGATTTTACTCTTGGGAAACACTCATACTGCCAGGCAAGGAGAGCTGGACTGGACTGAGCTCCCACAACCCGGTGGGAAATCTGGTTTTCAGCTTTAGTTTTGAAAACATCTTGATCCTGCCTCATGTGACAGCAGTGTCCTTCTCTCCTCTTGCATGTCGCTGCTGGACACGCTCTTTCAGCATATCTTGCCTTGAGCTTAGTCTTAAGAAAGCAGAGTTGTTTGCAGTAGAGTGCCTGGTGCTGACCCCCAGGCAGGGCTTGGTGCTGGAGATGCTCTGTTAGCACCTGGGATGGTGTTTTAGACACTGGTCCAAGTAGCTTTTCCTGAGGCAGAGCCACAGAATAGGAGTTTACCAGACTTCCTGTGGAAGAAATAGTGTCTGTGTGGTAGAAAACAGTGGTTAAAGAACATCAGAAGTATCCCCTTGATCTGTGCCCTGTGTTTTCCCTGTGGATTTTCCATCTGAGCTTTCAATGTTGATTGTCTCCTGGATGGTGAAATGGGAGAGAGCATCCTCGTGTTGAGAAGTGTCTGAACTTTGAGAGGGACTCATGGAAGCTGTTGCACTCATCTCCACCAGATAAATCAACCTAGCTTTTGTGACTTTTTACTAGGCCCTGTAGTGATAGGAAAAGGGGCATTGGTTTTAAACTGAGAGAGGATAGATTTAGACTAAATGCAAGAATAATTTTTTTTACAGTGAGAGTGCTGAAACAGGTTGCCCAGNGAATTTTTTTTTACAGTGAGTGAGAATTTTTTTTAGAGTGCTGAAACAGGTTGCCCAGCGAGATGATGGATGCCCTATCCCTAGAAACATTCGAGGTCAGGTTGGATGGGTCTCTGACCAACTTGGTGTAGTGGAAGGTGTCCCTGTCCGTGGCAGGGGGTTAGAATGAGGTGACCATTAAAGGTGACCATTAACCCAAACCATCCTGTGATTCTGCCCCAGTGCTAAGTTCAGGGTGATTGCTGTACATAGTTTGAAGTGCTGTTTCTGTGCTTCAAAAGTATCCCGAGTGCTTTCTGGTTTGTGTTTTGACTTTACACTGAAAATACCTCATAAGGGTGGGTGGAAGTGTGAGTCCGTGTCAAGAAAAAGAAGAAATAAATGCTAGAGCACTTGATCTATCCAGACTTCCATTCTGTTCTGAAACACATCTGCCCAAGACACAAAAACACTGCAGGCTCACCGTGCCCAAGACAGGCTCTGCTGATTTCACTTGCTATTGCACAAATGCATAACTGTGTGTGATTTTAATTGTTCACACACAAGAACATTTAAATTCCAGCTTCACCCCTATAAATGCTTTTCCCTCTAGAGAAAAACAAAACCACAGAGGTTAACTGTCTCTGGCAGTGTGCAGCTTGGGTCCTTGCTGATTAACATGTAGGTTTGTGGGTTCAGCAACGAGCTGCACATGGCAGGACTCTCAGCACGTTTCCCTTCTGCTTCAGTACGTCTGAAAACTGGATGAACTCGAGAACACGTGTTGCACTTTGTGGGCAGGAAGGTCTGTGCAGCACTCAGTGTGCTTCATTAAGCTGCAGACAGCTTTCCACAAAGCTTTGGAATTGCAGCTGTTGATTGCTCTGACCTCTCCTTGGCCGTCACCCCTCGAGCGGCCAGACCGAGCTGAGCAGGGCCTGGGAGGCTCCTGGTTTCTGAGAGAACCAAGGGCTTGGGGAAGATGAGAAATGAGCTGGCCAAGTAGAGCTTCATGAGAAGTTACCTGTGATCCATGGGCAGCTGAGCACCTTGCACTCGGCTGAGTTGGTTGTGCAACGTGTGAGCAGTTGATGTTATGGGTGACTTAAGGCGACAGGAAACTGCACAGGGAAATCAGTCTTTTATAACTATGAGGTGGAGCATGCAAAGCTTTGAGGAGTCTGTTAAATTTCCAGCTGTTTTTTTTCCAACAGCATTTGTAAGAAAACTGTATGGCAGAGAGACTTTAATGATAAATGTTGGGTTTGGATAAATTGCTGTCTTTAATGCTAAAAGGGAGTGGAATGTAGATGATCGTTAAGGTCCCTTCCACCCCAAGCCATCTGTGATTCTGTGATAACTGCTTGTGCATCACTTCATTCTTCAGGTGGTGTTCTCTTAATGATCTTGGATTTTATGGTCTTACTTTTATCTTTTCTTGTCTAAACTCCATTTTTCAAGGGACTGGCTTGCAATGCAGTGATTCTTTCTATGGAGGGAGTCACAACTGCCTCCTCCAGGATGCTCTGCATTTGAGTTGGAGCCCAGCCTCAGTCCAGGTGTCCTGTAGGACCTACTGTGTCAGCAAATAATGTGTTCTGTTCTCAGTGTGCAAAGCACAACTGATGCTTGTTATCTCATGGCTTTGGTTGGTGACCACCTGGCACTTGGCCAAAATAACAGCTTTAAAAATCTGTGTAAAAATAAAACAGCAGAGCTTAAAACTGAGAACCGTGCCAGGGTGCTCTGTGGCCCTCCTTGGGGCAGTTGGAGTCTTCAGAAGGATGACTGTTCCAGCTGAGGCTCTTGAACAACCCGGTCTGGTGGAAGGTGTCCCTGCCCATGGCAGGGAGTTGGAACGAGATGTCTTTAAAGACCTTTCCAATCAAACCATTCTGTGATGCCATGAGCACAATCTCAGTTCCTGTCCCTTCCTCTGCCAGTTTTGCTGGTGGTGCTTTCATTCTCGTGTCACTGGTCCGAGGCTCTTTGGGAGGAATGACTGAATACACCTAGTGCAGACCTGAGGGTGGAAGTCAGCAGCAGTCCGTGTCATCAAATCACTGACGGCTGTTTTGAGGAGGAAAACCAGGATTTTTGCTGCTCCCTGAAATGATGGGGGATAGAAGTTTCACACTTTTCTGGCCAGCAGCATGTTGGCTGCTCTCTGCAAACAGTGGCTGCTGCTTCCTCCCATTGTGTCTGGGGTTGAGCTGTCTGAGTGGCTGCATGCTCAGGCTAAGAATAGTGCAGACCCCAGGGTTTTGGCTCTGGATCCTGCATGTTGGCTTCTTTCCTGCCTGGGGCTTGGAAAGAGCCTGGGAAAGGGTGTGTCCTGCAAAATAGGTTGAAATGTGTTATTGGAGACTGTACTGCTGAAAATAACACAGAGGCTGGGCAGGGGAAGAGCTGCTGTTTCCTCCCTGGTACAGTAGCTCTGAGTCCTTTTTGGCACAGGCCAGAAATGAAGTCCTGACCCTCTTGCTAGTGAGATGTGGCCCTGGAGATGGGATTTATGGCAGTCAATTCACTATCACCAGTTTGGGGCATTTCAGACTTCATTTTTGGTGGACCTTTCACAATGTAGGTGTATTAATGCATCTAAAAGTGCTTCTCATTTCAGGTTTATTTTCAGTATCCATCCCCCTGGCCTGCTGCTGAGCTCAGTGGGGTCAGGCTTGGATCCCTGTAAATCAAATCCCAAAAGTTCTGTCTGTTGGGTCAACACCTCCCTCCCAAACCTCAACTTCAGCATCCTGTGGTTGGTTGCAGTAAGATTTCTCAGGGAGGTGGTCTGGCTCTCAGCCAAGCATGTCTAACCATGTCCTAGGGAAACAAGTTTCCCCCTATAATTTTGTAGAAACCTGACTTGGTAGCGTGTTTTGCTGATCAGCAGCTGGTTGATGCTGCAGCTAATTCTGCTCAAATTATACCTGTGCTGATGCACAAATCTGCAGCAGATCTGCCTGAATGCAGTGTGGGGTCAGTGGGCGATCCAGGGAGGTTGCTCCAGCATGGGTGAGGAGCAGCACAAGGGAATAGAGCTGTTGTTGCTGCTGTCTTTGACTTAATCAGTTGTTACAATGAGAGAATTTGTCTAAAAGCAGAAGTAGGCTGTGGGACATGGACTGTGCCAAGCTCTGGTAACTTCACAGCATTTGTCTGTTTCTAGGGCAGGCAAAGCTGTCTGTCCCCTTTCTACTGCATCAAGAGAACACCATAATGAACATTAACCTCTGTATTACCCTGGAAAAAGAGTGAGGACAGCTGTCACTGTGCTTTTATCTTCTAGCTTTCTGACTATTTCCAGTTCCGTGTTGAAAGACTCCAGCACATCTTTTTTTCTTATTTTAACGTTTCCCAGGTTCTCATTCAGATGTCAGCTTCCACCCAGCCCTGTGGTTCTGAGGGAATTTAAAGCATGTATGATCTTTATTGTCCTTGACTGAAGAGGAAGGGTTGGGAAGTGTTTTGTTTCCTGCCCTAGCCTTTCTCTGCCCTGGGCAGGGGATCTCTCAAATTGTCACTCATCTTCCTTCCCTTTTGGTTCAGCTTCACAGCTTTTTGTCTGCAGCAGCTGGAGCCAAGTAGGGGTGGGGTGGGAACTTGTGAGGGCAGACCCTGAAGAAGGCAGGCACCATCCCAGTGGTGCTCTGCTCATGTTTGATGGGATGGACCTGGGTCCCCTTCACCTGGCTCGTACAAAATCTCAGAATCACAGAGTGGTTGGGAGCTTAGAGATCGTCCCATTCCTCCTCCTGCCATGAGCAGGGACACCTTCCAGTAGACCCAAGGCTGCTCCAAGCCCCATCCAGCCTGGCCTTGAGCACTTCCAGGGCTGGAGCATCCACAGCTTGTCTGGGCAGCCTGTGCCAGGGCCTCACCACCCTCACAGGGAAGGATTTCTTTCCTTGATGTGCAGTAACGTTGCTTCCTTGCACAAGGCAGCTTGCTTTGCACATGGACAAAGCTGAGAGGGGAAGCAGCATTAAAGTATTCAATGCTGTGGTTGGGAAGACAAATTCCTGATGCCTTCTAGCATAGGCCAGGTACATTCCAGTCTCAATTTCAGTCTAGTTGAATGGGGGTTCTCTTCCATCTTGTGCAACTCTGTGTGTGGTAAACTACATTTTTTATTTGTTTCAGGTGTTTTTATTTTGATTTGGTCGTAGGTGCTAGAACTCAAATGTCACTTTTTTTTTTTCTCTCCCCTTGATGCATGCATAACTTTCCTTAAAGTAAATATTAAGGATGGACTGATCTGTCTGAGCCAGGGTAGCAAACCCACCTACAGCTGGTGGAAAACTGAGTGGACTGCAGTGAATGGAAACAGATTTTGAGAAGAACTGAGGAGATTTTAGCCTTTCTCCAATGTGATCCAGCTGAGCCTGTGCCTGTCCATGCCATGCCTTGGCTCTCTGTAGCATTTGGAAGAGGAGAGGGAAGCTTTGCAGTTGCTGCTCAGTCTCCAGAACCCTGCTGTGCTCACTAAGCACAGAAGTGCTGCTTCATGGAGGGCTCCATCATCTTCTGGAGTCTTCAGAGATGTGGGGTGGATTTAACATCCCCCCACAACCCCAGGTCACAGCTACCAAACAGCTCTGCTCCCTGTTTAAGCTCCGGTAATCTTGGCTGGATTTCTGGTTTAATTTGGAGACAGCCTGCTGCAGCTCTGCACAGTAAATGCCCTATTAAGCAGTTAATTATTTCTCTATAATACTAGCTTTTATCTTTAATACAACAGTTTTACTGTCTCTGATAATTACACAGTCTCAGATAACTCTCTTAAATCTAACGAGGCATGACAAGCTGTGTTCAACAAGGCACCACACCATTAACTTCTTACCTCTTACTTGTCATCTTATCACACTGAATTACTGTATTTCTAGCCTGAGTGGCTGTGGGTACATAACATGTCACTTCTCATTAAGAAAATAATGAAAATCACCCCTGGTGCTCCTGTGGTTGGGCTAGTGGTCAGCTGGCTGGGCTGGTGGCCTGAACACCCCTCCAACAGCTTCTCTGCAGCATTTTCTTTGTCCCCATGAGCTGAGGGTTGGTGTAAACACTTCTGGCCACTGGGTTGGTCCGTGGCTCTGATGCTTGTGGGTAGGTGGAATGAAAATTGGCCTTTGAAGGGCGTCAGTGGTGATGGATCTTGTCTGTGCTGATGGAAGTCATTGCTGCAGGGATATCTCCTGGTGGGATTCAGATGGATGAGGGAAACTAGGGTTGTTTTTCTGGGCAGGGGTAGGACAAACTGCTGCAGCAGTGTCTGGTGTCACTTGACTGACCAGGTCATTGCAGTGCTGGTTTTCTGTGGGTTTGAGACTGACACCAAAACCCTGCATGGGCCTGACTGAAGTCCCGGGATTAGGGGAGATCACAGGATTGGAGAATGGTTTGGGTTGGAGGAGACCTTACAGACTATCTTGTTCCACCCCCTGCCATGGGCAGGGACACCTTCCACTGTCCCTTCCATTGCTCCAAGCCCCATCCAGCCTGTCCTTGGACAATGCCAGAGGTGGGGCAGCCACAGCTTCTCTGGGCACCCTGTTCCAGTGCTTCACAGTTCCATCCTCACAGTAAAGATTTTCTCCCCAATATCCAATCTAAATATCTCTTCTTTAGTTTAAAAAAGTTCCTCGTTGTCCTTTCACCCTTGTCTTTTCATTTTTTTGCCCTGTCACCTTGCCAGTAAAAGCAGTACAAAGCTGCACTTTTGAAATGTCAAGGCTCCTGTCAGGGAAGTCCTGGCATGTTGGATCAGGAAGGCATTTCCCAGGGGAAGGAGCCCAGGCTGCCCTCTGAGGGCAGCCTGAGTGCTCAAATACAGCTGGAGAGAACAGAGCAGTCAGCTGACCTTGTGTGCTTTCGGGGAATGAAGAGTTCCTTCACTGTCACTACTGTAATTTCAAGTTGCCTGGAAGCATTTTTAGGGCTGGTAGGTAGCAATGACCCCTCCCTTAGCATTCCCTAGGCCACTTCCATGCACAGGAATGCTGTTGCTGAGGGGTGCCAGAAGCACACCCCTCTCTCCAAACGCCTCTGCTGCCCATCCTGACCCGTGGGTGCAGGCCTTGCCTCTGCCTGGTTTACATCCAGACCAGAGAACAGAGCCATGGAATCATGGTTGGAAAAGCCATCCAGGCTCACCAAGTCCAAGCATTAACCCAGCCCTGCCCCGTGTCCCTCAGCACAATGTCTGTGTCTTTTGGACACTCCCAGGGACAGGGATTCCACCACCACCCTGGGGAGGTCCTTTGGCTTTGCTCAGCTTTAAACTTGCCAGGTGCTGAGGGTCCTGCAGGATCCTTTGGCTGCTTTTGCAGTGAAGGTGGGTGCAGGCTGCACACATGGAGTGCTTCATCTGGGTAATGAAACCTCTCTGATTCTCTTTGCAGTAAAACGATTTAAGGAACCGAAGGCAGAGAGGCGTCCCTGGAGGATATGGTGAGATTTTTTCATTTGAAACTTGAAAAGACTGTGTTTGTAATATTTTTTTTTCCTTATACTAACGATCTCTAGGCCCCCTGTGTGTCCTGTATGACATTTAATTCTTAAATGGAATGTGCTGCTGCTTCCCAAGGAAGCCTCCATAAAGTAGCTGGTGTTCCCTAGAAATAAAATTCCCTGCATAACTCCTCCAGAAAACCTTGATTTTTTCCTCCAGGTTTTATGATACCTCCAAGCAAGCAATAGGTGCCCTCTTCATCCACTTTGCCAATGTTTTTCTGTCTGATCTCACTGAGGAGGACCCTTGCTCTCTGTGAGTACACAAGGCACTTGCATTCATGCCCTGCATCTGTCAAAGGGAGAATTGTGTTGCTTTGGGTCATAAACAGTGGAAACAGATCCATTTGAAGCACTGCATGAGGATAAACCCTGCTGAGCTTGTTTTTATGGTCTCTGTTGTCTTCTCTTCTGGTCCTGTTTGGGGGATTTCTAAACCAAACTTCAGACTTAATGCAGAAGTGCCACCTTTACTTCAGCCACTTTGCAGATAAAAATTTAGTTTCAGCATTAACCTCATCTCCTTTTGAGAAACTCCTTTAGGCTTCAAAATGCTCCTTAAAACTTTCTGGCCTGTCTCCTTTTTTTGTATTAAAGAGCTGCACCTTGATGTGTTTCTTTAAGCAGACACAAGTTTGGCTGGGGCTGCACATAACCTCTCAAATGATGTATTGTTGTTTTTTTTAAAACAGACAGTGTTTCCAAATAAACCCTTTCATGCTCATGCTGTGCCCTTCGGGTGTGTTGTTTATTTTTGATGTGTGTTTTATGTTTCCCTGCACTGCCTGACTTGTCATCCTGAACCAGGCAGCTTAAAAGCCTCCAGCCCTGTTCCTGGGCTTTGAGGCTCATACCCTGTGTCCTGCCCAGTAGAAACCACCAGAGCCTCTGTTTGTATGGAATGCTCTGATTTCAGCAGCTGGAAACTGTAAAAAGCCAGCCTGAGCTTTTGGATGCAGAAAAACTTAATGTTATGCTTTCAAAGTGGATATCAAAAGCAGATTTTTTTTCCAGTTTCTTGGTTCAGAGGCAGTATCGAGTTCTGGAAAAGGAAATGTTCACTGCTGTAGCCTTGTGCTTGGCATTTTCTTCACACCATAAAAATCTGGCAGAAAATATTACAATAATGGAAAACTGCATAGAAAACCACATTAGTCTATCTGATTTTTTTTTCTTTTTATAATACCAAGCCCTGGATTAGAGCTCGGACCCTGCAAACCCCAGAAGGTCCCTGCAGGTCTCCTGCCTCTGGCACTCTGCCGAGTGACACTTCAACATCCAGAGCTCAAATCCACTGAGCCAAAATCTCCTGGCAGGGATGGGTTCAGCTCCTGGATCTGCAGTGGGACCTGAACTTGAGGTTTTTGGGACCTCAGGGTTCTTGCTCCTCAGCCAGGGCCCATCACCTCTCCCAAAACCTGCCTCTCTGTCCGTGTCTCTGTTTTTGGGAGCCTCTTGCAGCTGCTCAGGAAAATGGACTTTCTGCCTCTTCTGCTGCCCAGTTTGTAGAGCAGCTGTGGTGCCCACAAAGCTACCATCTTCCTGTGTGAGATTCTGGAACAGTTTGGTTCTGTTTCCTCTGAAACTTGAGATTTCATTCTTTTTAGTAAGAAAAAAAGATGCTGCAAATGGAAAGCCTCCGTTTCAGGGGGGTAACTTTTAAGAAGTATTTATTGCTATATGGGTAAATGAGCAGTGCCAGAGAGTTGGTGGAGCCTGTCCCTTCTCTCCTGAACAAGCTTTCAAATGAAGAAATTGCTGGTAAGGCTTAGGAAAACACAACAAAAGAGAAAGGAAGCGAGTTTGGATTGTTAAGCAGGGTTATTTAAAAATAAAATCTTGGGGGTTTGTAAACAAATTTCCATTATGAAATTAAAGATTTTGAACAAGACTTAAGAACACAGCTGAAACCTGACTTTTCCTCTGCTCCTAGCTACCTTATTAATTTCATCCTGGATGCCACGCTGGGGATGCTGCTGATCTGGCTGGGTGTGAAAGTTGTCTCCTGGGTCGTGCAGCACAAGAAATACACCTACCTGGTCTTTGGGGAGTATGGTAGGTGTCACCTGCTCTGCCCAGAGGGGGTTGGTGTGCTCCCAGCTGGGAATGGGGACAAGAAAATGGCAGGAGCTACAGTCTGAAGTGGGAGCAGCTGCCTTCTGTTATCCCTTCTTCAAGGAGCTCACGAGGGTGAGTTCAATGCTGGAACCACTGGAGTGCAGCAGGCTGGTGAGGAAAAGCTGAACATTTCCTTGGATGTGGAATATATCTCAGGATATCCATATGGTAAATTAAGGTGTGAAGGGTTCTTTTGTGGGGTTCTTCTGTGGGTTTTGCCCTACCATCTCCATCCAGAATATGGAGTTGTTCTTGCATTTGCCTTGAGCTGTAGTAGGGATCAGCACAGTGTGACCTCAAAACTTGAGTTCTCAAGTGTGGCCTCTTTCTCTTTGAATTCCTGCCTTGAGATGGAGAATGTGTTTCCAAAAAGCTGCTCTCAGCCAGCCCCACTAGAGGGTGGCAGTTCCCTTCCAAAAGAGCAGAGCCAGCTTGCTGGAGAAGCCGAGGGAAAGGGAAGAAATAATGCTTTGCCTATTTCACATCACATCGAATGTACAGATGAATTCAGTCATATTTCAGAAAATACATCTTATTCATAAAAATTGCAGTCTTGCCTTTAAGGTGCTAATCATTAAATCTGCTCTGAAGTTAGTCTTGTTTCTTTGTGTTTTTAGTAGCTGCTCTGGCATCTGAGCTGGTGGAACTTGGACCTAACTAGGATTGGTTTGGAGACCTCACTGCCTTGTGAGCTTACTCAGCCTGTGCAGATGGGTCATGGCAGAGGATGAAGGGCCTGGCTGGGTCTGTGGGGCAGCAGAAGCAGCTACAGACTGGGAGTGAGATGATGTGATGTGGCTGGGCTGGCTCTCCTCAAACCTGAGAGTGGCTTCAAAGGCTGATCTGCAGAGCAGTTTCAGCATCCCCACAGCAGGCATTTGATGGGGGGAATACCTTCTGTATTTTCCCTAATAGATCCCTAGAGTCAGTCAGGTGAGACAGCAGAAGAATCCAGATATTCTTAGTTCAGGAACTGAAGTTTTTCCCCTTTGGAGCAACCAGGACTGGAAGCCCAACCACCTCAGCACACAGCTTCAGCTTTGCCTGCCACGTCTGCAGTCGAGCAGAAGCAAAAAGCATGAAAAGTGTATTGGCAGAGCAGTGATGAACTTCTGTTGAGCTGCAGCTGGCCCCTCATTAGGGCTGGCTTAGGCCACAGTAACAGCTTTCTCCTTTGAGAAAATCTTGCTTTCATTATTAAATCCCAAGTTTGTGCTGTCGCTTGCATTTGGTTCTTGGATTGGGGGTTAAATAGCTCATCCATAAAGTAGAGTTTTTGGTGCAGGGCTCTGGCCAGAGTGACCCCAGTGGAAAATTCAGGTGGGAGCCAAGTGACATGTCCAAGGCAATCCTGTGGCAGGGCTAGGGAAGGAAAACATTCCTGTCCTCATCTCTGTTGTTAAGTAACTTCCAAAACAGTTGGGAAGACGCTTGTAAACTTTGTACAGTTTGATGCAGGCTCCAGGAATATGATTCACTTTCTGGGCTAATTGCTGTAGCAGACTTTTGCTCCTCAGGAGAATTGAGGGAAGCAACATAAGTCCTGCAGAGGAGAAAACCAGGGGAGCACCAAATCCATGTTGCAAACAGCAGTCAGTGCCATTGCTCCAGCCATCAGAACAGAACCACAGGTTGTGGTTTTGTCCAGTAGAGCAGTACCCATCTTCTGCATCTATTGGAGAAAAAAAAAATACACAAAAACAACAAACCTGTCACAGCTGTGTCCTTCCAGCATCCCTGCAGCTGATGCAAACCACTGCAGTTGTCCTTTGGTGTGGGCTGCAGCAGTTCCCCCTGCTCTGTGGTTGCTTCTCCTGCCTCTGCAGCCCTGGCTGCCTCCCCCTGTGCAGCTGCATTAATGGAGAAGTAAAGGGCAGGGAAAGCACTTAAATCTGTGCTGCTATTTTAGGCGTCCAGCTGTCCAGAATTGTTTAGAAAAATCAATTACTTCCATGTTTCCAAAAACCCAGGAGCAGGCATTCTGAGCTCAGCCTCTCTTGTGCCTGAGCTCGTGGCCAAACACTGCTGCAGCCAGGAATGACCTGTTTTACAGCTAGTGGGGAACCAGAGACTCCTGTTTGCTTATGTGCCTCCATCTTCTGCTCAAAAAGCTCTTGATTACTCTCTGAACTGCCTCTAAGCACAGGAAACTGCATTTTGGAAAGCGCTGTCTCTTCTCAGGATGCCTGACTTCAAAGACTGGGGAAGTGTGTTCTTGGCACAGGTGGGCTTTGGGGAATGGGGGTTGCCTTACACCTCCTCAGAGCTGACAAACTCCTGCCCCTGGAGGTGTTGAAGGCCAGGTTGGATGGGGCCCTCGGAAACTCCCTTGGGAGGGAGTTTGGAACTTGGTGATACTTTTAAGGTCCCTTCCAGCCCAATTGTGATGATTCTGTGAAAATCCATAAATGCACCATTGCTGTAGCAGGAGCTGTCCCTGTAGGGGTCCATCACAGGGAGGAGAACAAAGCAGAGTTTAAGCTTCAAAAGATGTGGGAGATGGATACCCAAGTTCCTGGAGGTGCTGTTGGGCTGGGACAGACTGAGCAGGGGAGGTGCTGGCTGCAGTCAGGGTGTGCAGATGAAGCCTGACTGAACTTTGTGCCTCATCTCCAAACTGGTCCAGCTCTCTTCTCCCTCCCCATGGCCATGAGCAGCTCCCTGGGGAACACCTTTGTATGGCTGCAGTGTCCTGACATCTTAATTGTGTTTAATAATTCTCCAGGATTACTTTAGAAATACCCCAGTATTTCTTTTAGGTAAGCAAATGTGATGAATTTGCATTGAGAGAAAGATTTCCTGCAATGTGCAAGTAAATTTTTCTAGAGGAGCATTAAGAAATGAAGGGGAGGAAAAGTGTTCTCACTGGAAAATGTCCCTCTGGATGCCCATCTGGATGTTGACTTGTGTAGCTGTGGTCACTGGCTATCTAAGCCCGATGCTTTGTGCTCGCTCAGTGTCTGGAAATGGAAAGGCATCTTGCTTGGAGGCCTTCAAAGTCTGTTTAGTGGCCTGTTGAACTCTGCTGGTCAAATTTAGTTCTAAGAGAATATGCTGTGTGCCAGCTGCTGAGTTGAACTGAGGACCTGTGTAGGCTGCTTTTGGCCCCGTGGTGATGTTGTACAAAATTTCCATAACAAATATTCCCACGTCCTGGAGCAGTCAAGGGAGCTGGCTGCTAATGCTTGAGGAAATACTGCTGGAAATAGCTCTAACCTGAGGGGCTGCCTGTCCTCAGCCTGCTGGGCTTTTCCACCCCTAGGGCCAGGGGGGGAAAGTGAGGAGAGGACTGAGGCTCCTGCCCAGGGACTGTGTGGTTGGGTCCCTTGCTCTGAGCAGGGTGCAACCTCTGAGCCTCCTAAAGCTGGGTGACAGCAACAGTGTTCCCTGCAGTTTGAGTATCCACAGGGACCAAAGATCCAGAGCAGTGGTGTGACACTGCACACTGGGGACAGATTCCAACTGTGCTCTCACTTTTCTCCAGTTCAGCAGTGTGACAGGGTGTCCAGAGGAGCTGGGAACGCCCCATCCCTGCAAGTGCTCAAGGCCAGGTTGGATGGGTTTTGAACAGCCTGGTCTAGAGGGAGGGGTCCCTGCCCATGGGCTGCCTTCCAAGCCACACCATTCTATGATTCAATCATTTTAGTTCAGGAGCAGAAAATGCCAGAGGAGGTCTGGGGTGTCCACTGGACCCATTGGACTGCTCTGATGCATCACATTCCCATCTCTAAAAACCTGGGTGAGCATTTCACACAATTCAAAGTTTACTGCTATTTCCTACCCTCCTCTGTACTTGGCACTGATAATTAGGCCCCTTGGTTTTGGAGGCACCATTTGAGTATCTCCTAAGAAGTTTCTGTTGACTTTTTCTACCCTTACCTGGTCACTCAGTACAACTTCCAGTGCTTTCAAATACTTGCCTTTCCTCAAACCCCCCACTTGGGCTGTGGTTGAGCTTTTTTCCTACCTGCTCTGTGCACACAAGTCCCCAGAAGTCTGTAAATAAAGCTGTCTGGCAGTAACATGTGGGCTGTGCTGACAGCTCCCTGCGTTGGGCAGCCTGGATTAAAACTAATCCTGTTGTGTGGTAACAGCTCAAATACCTCAGGCACTGCTGCCCTGGCTCCCCAGCAGCTGGGCTCCCACGCACCAGTGGAGTAAGTGACACGTTGGGCTGAGGTTGTCACGGGCTCCAGTGGTCCTTGGGCTGCTCCAGGGAAGTTTTGCTGGTGTTGGGGAGCACCAGGAATGCTGCTGGAGGAGAGCAGTCAAAATTCAGTGGGTGCATCCTTTGGGGTGAAGGGGGATATTGGTTTCTGGGAGGATGGGAGATGGCTGTAGGAAGTTTTAGCAGAGGGTGTTCATTAAGCTAGAGGGCGAGGTTTGTGCTAGAGCTGAGATGTCCTGGGTTCCATCCCAGCTAG
Organism: Nicator chloris; assembly: GCA_013400495.1. NCBI lineage: Eukaryota > Metazoa > Chordata > Aves > Passeriformes > Pycnonotidae > Nicator > Nicator chloris. Next base: position 247,875 of record WAAE01016874.1, read on the forward strand.
AACCAGGGACAAAAAGTTAGAAGGTTTTAGAGGGAGCGTGGTACATAGAATCACCCAACAGGTGTGGTGTGGGGGCTGCAAAGATCATTCAGAACAATTCCCCACTCTGCTGTGTTCAGAGCTTTCCTTTCTTGGTAGGAAAGTGGAGGACATCTATTTTATTGTAATTTTTTTTTTAGCCTCCAGGCACCAGATTAGTTTTTGCTGGCTGGCAACATGGTGTGGCTCAAGTCTTGTGGGATAACCTCAAGATTTGTGTACAGAAATGCTTCCTGTGAGAAGAATCCTTTCCCATGCACAGAGCAGGGCACCTCTGGGCACCACCTGATCCATCAAAGACACCAGGCTGACTCTGAGGATGCCTCTGACCAGGTTTCTGCAGGAAACCAGCACTTACATGAGCTCAGCTCCAGTCTTTCAGTACTGTGGAAGGAGATGGGGCAAATCTGTTTTATAGGCTTGTCTAGGGACCACACCAAAAGCTTCCCTGCTGAGATGCCAGAAAATGTTGACTTGAATGTTCCTGTTATTGGTCAGAGTTAGGTGAATTGGTGGTGTTAGGTGGTGGATTAGTGGAAAACCTACACTGGGGTGGATCAGTGGTCCTTGGATGACTCCACACCTGCTGCATTCCCTGGTGAAGCTGAAATGAGCTGCTGTCTCTAAGTCACCTTTGCAGCCCTTAAGGCCGTGCTGCTGTTTCATTGTCACCTTTGTCTTGGATCATTTTGCTACAGAGCAGCCTCCTGTGCTTGGGAGATCAGGATGCAGTGAAAAATAACAGTAGAAACACCCTCTGATCTCCCTCCTGGCCGTGGAAGTTAAGCCCTGAACACCCAGGCAAGTCCATGCCCAGGTGGGTTAAGAAGAAGCAGGTTGTCTTTCCAAGGGTCTGTGTGTCAGCCTGGTGAGCCAAAACCTGCCTCGAGCTGTCCAGTGCACAGAATGCAGAGCAAGGAGCCACAGGCCATTGCTGTGGTGGTGAATGGTACTGAGCTGGCCCTGCTGCAAGGGGGCAGGTGTTTGGGAGAGGTCTCAAACTTGCTGCTGTTTTTTTGGGCAAGCTGAGGTGACAGAGGGAAGTGCTGTCACAGAGGGCCCATTCACTAAGGCTGCTGTGGCTGTTAGTCCTGTCCCTCCGTGGGGGACAGAGCACAGCTGACAACACAGAGCAGAAGGGAAAGAGTTCAAATGCAGGAAGGATACAAGGGATGTGTTTGTTTTCCTGTTTTGTTTGTCCTCGGAGCTCTGATGGGTGGTGATAACGTGGGGGTTTCTGGCAGAATTGGTTTGTTTTAGGGTATGGGGCAAAAAGGTTCACCAGACCCAACGTGTGTGCCAAAGGCAGCCAGGCATCCTGATCTATTGGGAGAGGCTTTTAGGAGGATCAAAGCCTCTCTGACACCAGCCTGTAGCTGCCAGCTGCCTCTAACACTGCTCCCATCTCCTCACAGACCACCCATTAAGCTGTTGCCTGCCAGGGAGCAGATTCCTCTCTCTGAAATCCTCCACGGGCTCTGCTGGGTGTGCTTCCACATAACCTTCCTGACTGCCTCTTCCTGCCCTACCTCCAGCTGGTTTGGCTCTCTGCTTGCTCTCCTCATCCCTGCACCCTCAGCCTCCCAGTCCTTCTTCTCCTCTTCTTTGCTTCCTTCTCACTCATGGTTTGAGCAATTAAGAATTTGGGGCACAAGGTGATCCTACTTGGACACTACCAGGATGCCTCCACTTTTTAGCTGTAGCTTTGCAGCGAGGCAGATGTTTTGGTGCATTGCTAACAGATGACAGAATATGAACAAATGTACCTGTAAACCTGTTTTGCACTTGCTGGGAGGCTGATCCCCACAGAGCTGGGGCTTGTTTGGATGCTGGCTCTTACCAAATCCCAGTGTGTGCTGCTGGGTTTTGTGCCCACAGGTTTTGGGTGGTGTGGATAAATGTGCCTCTGCAGACTGCTGGTGGTGTGTCCCCCTGCCACATCTCAACAGAACTGTGCTGAGAGGTGGGCAAAAGTGGGCAAAAGTGAAGCAGAGCTCCCAGCCTGCTGCCACCTGACCACATCCAGCATTGGCACCTGTCAGTGCCAACTGCACGGGTTCCCTTGCACGGATGGAATTCCAAATTCCGGCCAGATTGTGCTGGGAACAAGTGTTGCCAGGCGTTGTCTTTGTCTTTAATTGGTAAGAGGAAATGCTGCAGCTTTTACAGCCAGATCCAGTGGCTCAGTTTTGTGGCCCTGAGATATTCTGGTGAGGCAGGAGAGGTGATAACCAGCTGGCAGGGTGCTCACTGAGGGCTGCAGCAAGCACATGTAATAGATACAGAGCCATTATTGTTGTTAACAGTACAAATATGCTTTTCCTTATTTCTTGGTGAGTAGCCCATTGGAAACATGCATATTTAATTAGTATTGATTCTTTTTGAGTGAATTGCTTTAAAACCTGGGGCCATGGAGCCCCTGTCTCTTGCTCAGACAGTATCACATAACCAGCCCTTCACTTCATCAGCACAATGAAAATAATTCTGTTCAGGCCTGAGAAGTTATGCTGCTTGTAGTGAAAATGGTGACTTGAAATCTTTAAAAACAAGATGTTTCTGGCAACTATGTAACTATGTGGGTAAGGCTTGGCAGGGAGCACATTACAGATTTTATCTTTAATGGTTTATTTGCATCTACTTTATTTTATAGAAGTGTATGTACTGACTGATCCCTGTAGAGGAGGGTCAGTATCAAGCATGAGGCAACTTTCCTGCAAGGCTGTCTCCTCCTGTCCTCTGTCCCAGATTTAATATTCTCTTTTGACAGGTGACCCTCCACAAGCTGCTGCCTGGATTGGCCAGTGTATCCTCTACTTGCTGATAATGGTTTTTGAGAAGACTGTGATTAGCCTTGTCCTGCTTATCCCTGGTTGGACAAAAGTAAGCAGTACTTTTCTAGCTGTAGCTGTTGTGGTTTCTTTTTGTCAGCTTTGCCTGATTCATGGTTCCCATTGTTGCAAGCCTTTAATCCTCACACTTACTGACATCACTCTGTAATCATTAGCTGTTACTTAAATTTTGAGAAACATGACTTTCATAATGGTTTGGCTTTTGGTGCATTCTCTTGCTAGTCAAAAGCTAATGGAATAAGATGATGCTTTAATTTTCTTTCCCATTCTTGGAAGGCTAAAATGGGCTGGGCTGGCAGCTGAGCTCCTTCAGTTCTGCCAGAGGATTTCTATGTTCCTCTGTCAAGTCAGTCCATGTTGGTGTTTTGTGATCCCATGCTTAAACCAGGGGGACTCTTAGAGATCAATTTGGAAAGTGCTATACAAGTAGTGTGTTGTCTTTTCCTGCTCATCTGCTTCTGTATGCCAGCAATGTAAATTGTGTTGATCAGAAGTTTATCTTTAAAAAAAGAAAACTAAAAATAATAGCCTGTGGGGCTTTTAGCCACATACCTGTTGGCAGGTAGGTGTGATGAGTATAAAGAATTAATTCTGAGAGTCAGAGGTAACTCTGGTTTGGAGTCCACTTTCACCAGGCTCTGAGGTACCAGGCACTGTGTGTAACTTGCTGGAGTTGTCTGCAGCAGTCTGGGAGCACTTATCTCTTCAAGGGTTGTCCTTCAAACCCAGTAGCCCACAGTGCTCACACTTGGATGTGAACTTCTTCAGCAGCACAAATCCAGGCCCAGAGATGCTGCTGGATTCCTCTCCATGGTTACTGTTCGTGGCTGGTGTCCCTGTTCTGCAGATGAGCTCTGGGGAGCCAAGGGAAGTCCCACCAGTTGTTGCCATGGATAGTTACACTGAAAGACTCACAGTAGTTGTTTCTGTACAAAATCATGTGTTTGGTTTGGCAGCTGGGCTAAGGGAATATCCTGTGTAATCTTTTAAGAGCTGGGTTGAAGCACAGGCTGCAGAGCTCTGGCTGCTCATGTAAGAAGACAACCAGTTTCCATCAAAGATCTTGCAACAGAGCTGTTCAAATAATGCTTCTAAATGTTTTCTCCTCTGCAGCTTCAGCAGATGCTCCTGGGTTACATCCCAAGCCCTCAGCTGGAGCTCGTCCTGGTGATGTTTGTTGTGCCTTTCATAGTCAATGTAAGTGGTGCCTCTGCAAGTGCTGGGTGGGCTGGTTTGGAAATCACAGAACACCCTCATGGGAGTGTGCACAGGGACTGGCTGGGGGCAGCCTTGGAGTGGCTGGGACAGGGTGGAGGGGTGTGTAAAGAAATCTATCTGTCACAAATCTGTCACTGCCACAGCCTCTGTTCCCAATTCCCATCCTTTTCTTTGAGCTGCTGTGGAGCTGACTCTTCACCTCTTGAAATAAAGCTGGGTCTTGTTAGGTGAGAGCTCAGCAGCAAGCTATGGGCATGCCCAAAACCATTTAATGTCCTGTAGGATGGCTTGTGACCTTGACAATCCAGTCATTTGGGTGGGTGTCAGATTGTGTTACAGCAAGACAAGGTGCTCAAGGTTACCCAGAACTGTTGTTCTTCTCAAAACTAATTTGACAAAACCTCTTGAAAGCTCAACTCTTTCCTGGTTCCCCTGCTTCTGGGTAATCCTTGAGCTGCTGCTCAGTTCCTGCTAAGGTGGGAGGTGGGAACAAGGTGTTAACACTCAGATGCTCCCTGGGCAAGCAGGGAGTTGTTGCTTTCAGCTCATCCTGTGCACATTTCAATGGATGCAACACTGGCAAAGTTGGGTTGATCTGCCTCTCTTCACCATCCCAGGCTGCATTTCCACATTAGAAAGCAAATTCTGATCCTCAAAGAACCAACCAGGGACTGGTTCAGGCAGATTGACTTCAGATGGGGCTTGGTTCAGTGGTTATGTTCTGGTGGAAACTCAGCCTATTGTGGTCTTACTTAATCTGGGTCTTCAGCAACTCTGGAAACAATAGGACTTGTGTAAGAAGGGACTTAAGGAATTTGACTCATCCAATCCCCATGGACACAATAGATGCAGGGCTGATTTAGATATGAAATTGTTCAAGGCTGGATGTCTGGAGAAGCCAAGAGGAGAAGAAATATCTGTGGTTGAGTGACTCTATTTTGGTCTCTGCAATCTACTGATGTAAATTCTTTCTCCCCAAGGCCATTATGTTCTGGGTTGTGGACAGCTTGATCATGAGGAAATACAAGCAGAAGGATACCCTAGACATCAATGGATCCACAGAAACTCCTCGGGCCAGGAGGACTGAGGAATCTCAGGTAAGACCAGGGATGCAAACTTGTGTTTCAGACCAAGCTGCAAACTTGTGGGATGGCCTGTGTGTTTTACCACAGCCCTGTAACAGAACATCACATTGCCTGGACCTGGGGTGATGCTTCATGAATGTGGGTGATCACCCTGCAAAGTCAAACTCACTCAAACTGTGAGCAGTGTCACAGCCCAGGAAGTGTTGCTGAAACACTGCCCTGAATGATGACAATATCTTGGGGGGATGAGCTGGCTTCTGTACTGATCTGTGTGTGCAGGCTAAAGCTGTCACTCTGAGCTTTGCTACATTTAATGGTAATTAATTTTGGCTGGGAAGAGCTTACTTTCCTCTCTATAATTGTCAGCATCCCTTTTAGAGGACAAGGCTTAGCTGGGATTCCTATTTTTGTCAGCATTTGGTATTTTTTCAACCATATTATTGTCCCTTAGCTGGAGGAGGCTGTGTTTTGTGTAGTCTGAGCCCAACAGTTAAAAGTTATGGTGGGGGAGGAAATGCTGCAGTTCCAGCAGACTTTGTTCTTCTTAATCATGTGTGGTTTGTTGGGTAGGTGGTGTCTGCTTCTTACTGACCTTTGGGCAGTGTCCACAGTCTTGGTCCCTGGGAGGAATTCTCTTCCTTCTCCTGGCACCCAGGGCTGGTTTCAGTGTGTTCTGTGTACGCCTGCTGACATCCTGCAGCTCACTGGCGAGGCTTACAGAGATAAGATAATTTCTGGCAATCACAGACTGGCTCCTGGAGGAGCTTCTGCTGAGGAATTTAGGATGAACAGAAATAGCTCTTGCTCTCTGGGAGTTCTTTCATAAGGAGTAACTCAGCTCTTGTGCTGATAGACGGGATGGCCCATCAGTGGTGACACTGCAGCGCACAGAGAGGCAGGAATGTTTTAACAGCGTGTGCTTGGCAGTCTGCACAGCAGCCAAGGCTTCTGTGTCCCAGGGCTGCAGTGGGGAAGTGGCCACTGCTCCTGCAGTGTCAGAGGAATCCTGGCTCTGGCAGGGAGGGCAGGCAGATGTGAGCAGCTGTTGAGACAAGAGAGTCGCTCCTCCAGGCCCTGCCTCTGGATAAACAGCCCTGGCGAGGTCACTGGTGGTGAAGCCCTGCCCTGCTTGCTGGGTGTGTTCCTGAAGGCCCAAGGTCAGTTAGGATTACACCAGCTCAGAAGCAGAGCTAAGGAGGTGACATCTCTGTTTGAGACAAGGACCTCCTTCCCAGCTTTTGGAGCCAAACCTTGCGGCATCCAGGCTCACAGGTGGTGGCTGCCGTGGGTGGGCAGACGGTGTCACAGGTACTGCTCCTCCGTGGAGATGGAGCTGCACCTCTGCCTTGTTCCACTGGAACACTGCAAGTGTTTTGTCACCTCTAGCTCAGGCTTGGATTATCTGAAGGAACACCACTTGCTGATTTCCAGGTGCTAAGAAAGCCTCTTCTGGCAGGTCAACAGACAGGAAGTTTCAAGTAGTGGAAACAATTCCCACAGTCTGCCACTTTCTGTCAAAGGGTTCTCTCATCTTCCAAGTACCTGACTGCTTTTCTCTGAAGACTTCAGTAAAAATTCAACAATGTGCAGGTCATCTGTTCATCCTGAAACCTTCAGATTCATCACCAGTCTGAGGGGACTGATTTGTCCGTGGAGCAGTCTGCAGGGATTGCCTTCTTTATGCTCAGACATGTTCCTGTGCCTCTGGCCTGACAACTATTTTGGGCAGAGAAGGGAGCTTATGAAGAAATACAGAAGTGGGTGACCTGTTTTCCAACTCTTTCTTGGCACTGGGCCTTGAGGAATAGCCCTAAGCTCCTACTTCAGGTGTCAGCTTCTTAAGCTGTGAACTAAAGATCATGTTGACTGGCTGAGCCCTACAGCTGGATTGACTGGAATTTAGGCTCAAAAGCAGAAAATGAGCATTTGCTGGGCTTGTTGCTGCTAATAACCTGTTCAAGTGGGGGAATTTCTTGTTTCCCTGCTGCCCAGTGGAGGAGGAAGGGGGGCTGAGGGGTGTAGGGCAGAGCTAATGTGTCCCACAGGTTTATCAGGGCCCATCAGGGCTGTCTCGCTGCAGGCGCCACCAGCTCCCTGTCTCACTGCCGACTTGGATTTCATCCCTCTGCCTATCTCCCCAGTGGAGTGTCATTATTTTCACATGAACCAGCAGCTTGTGTTTGGAAAAGGAGGGGGAGAGATAGGAAGGAGAATGGCAAGAGTGGGCTGAAGTTAACCTGTTAAAAGCCCACGCTCTGAGGGGCAGCAGGAGACCTCAGCTCTGCCCTTGGCTTGGTAGAGCAGCTGGGCAGCAAGAAGAAACCCAACAACAGCAATTCTACTTCTGGTGTCACTTACTGACTCTGTGGCAGCCTCTTGTGGGCTTTAAAGCTCCTTTGGTGAACCACAGGGTGAGCTCTTGCTGCTTCTTTTACACCGAATCCCTGAAAGGGACAAACTCCCTCTTATGGCTGGAAGAATTTCACCTTTCTTTTCTTCCATGTAAGTCTTCAGCTTTGTGTTGTTTCAGTCTCCTGCCCTGCCTTGTAAATGTTCATGGAATAATTTTTTTCCCCCCTCTTGTGGGATAGAAAAGGATCTCTTAAATGCCAGTTTGGAGATGAATTAATTTCCCCAGGCTGAACAGCATTGGATGCAAAGGCCCTTATTTTCGCTCTGTATGTGTCCTGCCCTTGACCTGAGGCTCTTTTCCCTTGCCCTTGTAACTCCCAATGAACTTCAGATCTTATCAGTGATTTCTTTGTTTCATCCACTCAGGAAAACAAGTCAGTTTTAATAATGTTTTATTTGATCTTTTTTCAGTTGTTGTTTTTTGGGTTTTTTTGTTTTTTGTTTTTTTTTTCATTTTTGAGGTGGATGAGTTTCTGTTTTTTTTCCTGAGGGCTTACATTTTTAGAGACAACCCTTAAAGCAAAAGTCCAGTGACAGTGGTACTTGTGAGAAAAATTAAGGTGAAATTAGAGGCTACTTTGAGGCTGGAAGGAAAGTTAATATACTGCATGAGGGCCTGCCTTTGGTCAGGATGGAGTTGAGCAGCTGTCCTAATTCCCTTCCTAAGGAACTCTGTATTTTGGCATTCATTAGGTGGTGCTGATAGACACCAATACAGTGCTGCTTACTTTAAGAGTTAAAACACTTAGAAAGTCCAAGAGCAAGTTGGATTTGCCTAATGCTTAGCTGAGGCATTTTATTTTTGATTTTTTTTTTATTTTTTATTTTTAATTAGCTCAAACTTGTGGTGAACTCAGGTGCCAGGTGCTTACAGGGAAGATAAATGAAGGTGGACATAGAGATGCCTCTGGAAGGAAACTGCCCCACCTCACAGTCCTCCTGACCCGTGGCAAATCGTGCTGTGGAATGTGTGAGGTGTTTAGGACTGCTGAGTGAGACAGCAGCATGTTGTCCCAGGCCTGGGAAACCATGTCCCATTCCCAGCTGTGCCACCAACCTGCTGTGATCCTGACCTGGATGCATCTGCAGGGAAAGAGCCTTGTCCATGTTGTTCTCAAAACTCCCAAATTGGAGTTGGGCTTGAAAATGATATCTGAGGATATGTCCTGTGGCTGTTGTGGCAGCGAGGTGCTCTCTCATGGTGCTGCTTCCTGGGGAATTGTGGAAAGGTTGCAGGGGGACTCTTGGCTTGTGTAGTTTCCTACAAATGCATGGTGGGTAGGTAGCAGCCTGGATGGCTCTGGATGCACAGCACTGTGTCACCATCCCTGCTTGGCTGCAAGGGGATTTGAGTTTTCAGCTGAAACCCACCCAAATCACCAATTCAAGAGGCCCCACAACCAGTCTGTTGCAGCCTGTCAGAGCTCAGCGAGTTCACAGTGCTGCCTGTGAGTAATTACCCACACAACTCTCCAGGTTCAACAGCATCACTATATCAATGTGATAAACAGGAAATCTTCACATGAGAGAGATGGAAACTTTCCAGTGCGTGTCCTGAACCAAAAAAAAAACCAAAATTCCTTGAGACCAATGAGGGGGACAACAAGAGAGCTTAATCCAGTCTGCTGCTATCCTTTGGGTGTCTTGACTGTGAAGAGAACAGCACTGGATGGAGGGGCTGGGATGTGTGTGAGGGTGGGGAGCAGGAAATCTTCCCCTGCTCCTTTGAAGTCACTGACTCACTGGGGTTCAGTTCTTCCTGTTCAGTGGTTTTGTCATTGTGGTGAGTGGCCCTGTGCTGCTGCCCGAGTGTGAGCAAGTGGAGGAGACGTGAATTCACAACTGTGCATGGAGATTAGGCAGAGATGGGAGTAATTCCCCCTGCTCCTCGTTTTGCCCAAGGGATCCTGGGCTCTGGGACTGTTGGGGATGTCCTGTGTGTGAGCACTGGGCTGAAAGTCCATGAACATCCCTTCACTTAGGCCTTTGGGCTGGAAGGCTGCTGAGTCAGGCAAGGGACACTTCACAGTGACAGTGCAGCTTCTGTTGCCCAAATGTGGGTGTTTGAGGAGAGTGGGGGTGGATAGGGTTGAGCTAACAACCTGGTCTGGAGCACAGCTCTGATGAGAAGCAGCTGAGGGAACTGGGGTTGCAGGAGAAAATGAAGCTCAGGGGTGACCTTATTCCTCTCTACAACTCCCTGAAAGGAGGTTGTAGCCAGGTGGGGATCAGTCTCTTCTCCCAGGTAACAACAACTGGTCAAGAGGGAACGGCCCCAAGTTGCACCAGAGGAGGTTTAGATTGGATACTAGGGAGAATTTCTTTTCTGAAAGGGTGGCCAGGCACTGGCACAGGCTGCAAAGAGAAATGGTGGAATCACCATCCCTAGAACTGTTCAAAAAACATGTAGATGTGGTGCTCAGGGACATTGAGGTTTAGAGATGAACTTGGCAGTGCTGGGCTAATGATTGGACTCAGCCTAGTAGGTCTTTTCCAACCTTGAGGGTTCAATGATTCCAGTCTGTCCAGCCATGCATATTACCCATGCACACTGCTGGCTCCCTGGCACTGGGTTTCAGCTCTTCTGCAGTCAGTGCAGCCATCTCCTGGATAAAATCCAGCCTTTTTCCTCTTCCAGAGGACATGGCTGGATGATGCCCACACATGACTCCGTCTGCATCTTGGAAATGCTCCAGGCTGATGGCAGCAAGTTTAGAGCAGCCCATGGCAGCCTCAGGTGTGGGGTGAGGCTGTTGGGGTTCCTGGGGGCAAAGGGCAGCCTTTGGGTCCTGCAGCAAAGAAAAAAAAAAAAAAAAGTGCTTTTTTACCTCAAACACCAGTGAGAGGTGTCACTGCTCTGCTTTGGCTCCCACAGTTTGGACTGAGCCAGGAGCTGCTGTGCCAGGCAGGAATGAGGTGCTGCCAGGCTAGGACACCACTCCTGAGCTGGCTGGCCAGGGCTGAAGCTGAGCCTGTAGCTCTGCTTGCCCTTCTGGCTGAGCTGTGGAGGTGACAAGAGGCTGGGGGCCTGGGAAAAGGTCTACGTGTGGTGCAGCTGTTCACAAAATATTGTGACCCCGTTTTTGTACATCTCCACTGAGGCTTCAGCCAGGCCTGAACATCCACGTGTGAGTCCTGTCCCATGGGGAACAGAGCCTTCAGCTGCCCATTCTGCTCTCAAGGAAGGGGGCTGGGACACCAGATGGTCGTGGTGCCTCTGCCCAAATCCACTTGGCTGTTGTTGGGGAGATGGTCTAGATGACCTTGAGGGTTTCCCCATCTGCTAGAGAGGATTGGATCTGGCAGCAGACCCCTCTAGGAATGCTTGACTCATTCAGCAAGCACCACTGAGAAGATCTGAGACCTCTGACTCCGTCAGCATCTGTCTGTTCTCCTTTCCAGGTATTGCTCTCCCCAGACATGGATTTTGATCAGTCTGAAAGCGACCAGGATGTTTCAGGACCCCGGGGAACCAACCAGAAGATGAAGCAGCCCAGCTATCAAGTGGTCATCTGACGACAGCAGGGCAGGGGAGGTGGAGGAAGGAGCAGCACTGTGATCCTTGAGCTGGCCAAGGAAGGGAAGGGTGGGGGATACTGGGTGATCCTTGTGGATCTACAGAGATCCTTTTGCCTGCCTCATCTTAGACCTATCCTGCAGTTGTCCTGTGGATGGTATCTGCATCCTGTACAGGCTTGAGCAGTATCTGCTCTACCTGTCTGCCCCACACGCAGGCACTTTGAGGTTGGGGATACAGGGATCTATTTTCCCTGGCTGGACAACTGGGTATGACTTTTTTTTTTTTTTGGTCAGGGCTAGAGACTGAAATGAAACGATTGTCTGGTTTTTTTAATAGAAAAATAATAAGTAAAAAAAGGCTCTATTCCGTACTACCTGAACTGTGACACTTTTATATGCACAATGCTCAAAAGAATTGGTTTGCAATATGTATTTAAATGTCTTGAATTGGGAAGATTGTCCCAGTGAATCTGATTCTTTTTACTGTTTTATAAGGAATCCAATAAATATTTGACCTAAAATTGCTTCATAGATTAAATGCCTTCATGTGCTTAATGTTCTGCACAACCCTAATGCTGTGAAAGGCAGGAAGGGGAGCTGTTGAAATCTTTCCTGACCAGGGAAGATTGTGTTTCTGCAGCAGGGCTGTTCTGCTAAACCTAAAGATGAAGAGGTTGAGCCACACAGCTTGATTTCTGAGCTTGAGGTGTAGGAGCTGCTTCAGTTCAAGGCCTGATGCTGCAGCATGGCCTGTGCTGGGCCCCAGAACAGACTCAGAGATGGATCCCAGTCACCTCCCACCTTGCAAGGGAGTGTTTACTGGAAGTTGACAACTCACCTTTTACTTAGTTTAAAATAACTGAAATGTCTGCAGGATCTGATGCCAACTGAATCTGGAAGCCCCATTAGCTAGCCCTGTTTTGGGGGTAAGGAAGGACCTGGGGTGGTACTGCTGCTGGAAAAGACCCTGGGTCAGCCCAGGACTGGTGCTTTCTGCTCCACATGTGAAGTGCAGGGCTTTGCCCTGTTTGCTTTCCTCTTAGCAAACTGGATTTGTCTATAAACACAAAAATGCAAAACATTTTGCAGCTGTCCTGGGGAGAGAGTGAGCAGAGAGCAGCTGCACCACCCCACTCCCAGGCTGGATGCAGACACAGCTGTGGAGAGACCACAGATCCAGAGTCCAAATGGGGGGACAGTCCTTGGAGCAGAGATCCAGGATCCACTGGGCTGGTATCCCTAATGGAGCCATAGCCAGGCTTTGCTTCTTGCAAGACAACTCCCCTTAAGTGATGAATGGGAATAATCTTTTATTTTTCCTTTTTCCCTTGTATTTTTTCCCAAGAAAACAGCCCTTATTAAGGGCTTATTAAACCCTTATTAAGTAAAAATTAAAGGATTTGGATTTTCTAACTTGGATGGATTTAGATGTAAAGGCTGTGCTTGGAGCATGTGAAGATATTTGGTGGGGGGTTTTTGGGGTTTGGTTTGTTGTTTTTCTCCTGACTTCAAAGTGGTTTGAAGCCTTAGATGCAAATCAAAGTCTCAGCTGCCCCTCAGTGAACTAGCCACGCTTGGCTACACTTGCAGCTGTGCAGCTTAAAACTGTTTTTCTGGAAATTAGGTCCTTTTTTGTTTTTCTTCCTTAATTAAGGGTCAGAATCCTACTTCTACTGGCACATCAAAAGGCTTTTGGAACACATGGCACACAGCACTCTGAATAGATTATTTGTATTGCTCAGTGCAGTCAGTTTCACAACACAACTTCTGCTTGTCTGGAGGGTTCTGCACTGGTAAGGGCTGGAGTGAGTCCTGTGCTGTGTAAGGTTTTGACTGGAAATAAATTAAAACAGCTTCCCTATTAGAAACTTGATCCCTGTTTTGAGGAATACTGGTATTTTGGAGTTTTGTTCTTGCTATGGGGCGGCAGAGTGCAATCCTGCAGTAGGTGAAGAATGCACGTTTGGCCAAAGCAGTGTCCTTGTCCTAAACTGGACTGTGAGTGACATGACCTTTGTTGTAGCCCTTAGCTGAGGCTGTCTGAGAAGGTTCACAGTCAGCAGTAGCAGGACAAGTAAGATGTGGGGGAAGGTTCTCCCTCTCAATCCTTGTGTCTCTAGTGCTGTTTCAGCAGCTCTGTTCCCATCTCTGAAATGGTGCTGCAATCGTTTCCATTGCACTCCAGAGTGATTGCTCAGCCTCATTCCTGAGCTGTCTGAGCAGTGTGCAGTCACTAGACACATCCCTGTGAATCTAAGTGCTCTGTGACACTCTTGGAGATGAGAACAAATGCCTCTTCAGTGTAATAACTGCATGGTGGTCTGGGAGCTCTCTGGGACAGCATGAAGGGCTGTGAGGACCAAGCCTGAACATACTCTCCTTCGTGAGAGAGGGAAGTGTGATGCCCACTTCAGAGCTGAAAAAACCCTGAAATTTACAGTCCATGACCTGCCTTTGCTCTTGGGACAGCAGGAGCACAAACTGTTTTCCCATGTCCTGTTCTACTGCATCTAAACTCTGTGGTTAAACTCTAATTTCAATGTGGGAGTAAAACCCTAGGGTCTGCTCTTGCCTCCTACCAAGTGTATAGAGACTAAAGAGCATCAGTGACCTTTAATTTTCCACTGAAATTACTTTGGTTCCCAACTTCTTGTTAACTTGTGAGTGGTTCTTCCAGTCATCTGGTAATGGGAGCCTATCCAGCAGCATAAAACACACGCAACCTGAGCTTCAAAGCTTGTTTTATCTTTGCCAAATGAAAGGTTGACTGCAGCATTCACTGTAAAATATTTATTGTGAAATGGATAACTGGAGCCTTAAGGAGACCTTGAGTATATTGCTCCAGGTGATTCATATTGCTGAGAAGTTGGACTTGATCATTGTTGTCTTCAGGGCCTGAAAGAAATGTGTTTTCTTGGCTGGAGGAGGAGAAAGAGAAGCAATGATGCACCCGAAATATTAGCAGTAGGTGTGTGTTTATATATATTATATACATATCTATATACAGAGGGCATTAGGGAAGAGCCTAAGCCAATCACTCCCCTTAGCAATACACATGGACAGCACGATGTGGGAGGAGAGGGAAGGTTTCAGAAAGGACAGTATGGAAACTGGCCAAACCCTGGGCTGTCTAGAAATCCACTGCCACTTTCCTGTTCACTCTGTGCTAGGCAAAATATGGGCTGTGGGTGATCTTCCTACTGCCTTCTTGGGCAGAGAAGTCAACTTCACAGCTGTTCTTCCTCATCTCTTTCTGGCCCACAAGCAAACTGCAGAACACTAAACCTCTGTTATTATTCCACGCTCAGGACTGTGCTGCAGGTCTTGCCTTCAGCTCTCCCTCACAGGAGAGCTATTTCTCAAGACAGCAGGGCCCAAAGCAGTAGTTTCTTCTTGATGTTCTGTTCCAAACTACGAGCCTTGGCATGAGTTTTTTGCTAACTGAGCTCTCTGTAAGGATCTTCCAGAGTGCAGTTAAATCTTGCTGGTTGCTTTTGGCTGTTTCAGGCAGTACACGGTGTGAGTGAAGAAACCATGCTTGCCACCTGCTCTGCTGCCACGGTGCTTGCAGCACTAACGAGCTGATCAAGCAACTGAAAAATCACCACCCCACCCCCAGCAGCTGGAGTTCCAACAGCAAGAATATGATTTAATTGTTAAATATTAAAAAAACTACTCAAGATTGAACCTATTTCTGTAGGTCTCTGGCAAATGTTTTCTCATAACACATGGATATCATTTAATTCCTGGAGATGCTTCCACACCCAGCCTCTCTCCTTTTCAATTCTGGAAAGGCAGAGTATTCATGAGCTCAGTTTGGCCTTGCCATGTAAATGTCTTTGTGGTTGTCAGGTCCCCTTTGGATAAGTTCTCTGCTAAAACTCCCCTGTGGCTGATCTATAGCATTGCTCAGTGATGCCTCACTTTAAAATACACCACAGCCTTGCAGTTTTGGGTTTGGAGCACCACCTGCAGTGGGGGTGGCTGGCAGACCCTTCTGTAACCTCCTGCTGCCAAATTCCTGCTGTGCACAAATTCCTGCAGTGTAAGGAAGGAGAAGAAGCCAGGGGAAATTGGGATGAAAATTTTTTTGACAATTTGGAATAAATAAAGACTTCCTCCCTGATTACAAAAGCAGCTAGAAACATCTAGTCCAAATTCAAGAGGCTGCTTTGTAGGCTCACAAGCTGTCGTGGGTTCTGGTTTGTCATCCCTTAGGAAATTTTAATCTTTGCTCAGCAGAAAGGGTGTGATGCTCAAGGACATCAAGGCAGGTCTGTTGGAAGCTCACAGTAGAACTTTGTTTCTTTCTGAGGGAGTCAAGACTCGAGGAATCACTAACTCTGCAATGTTATTTAAATTGAATTATGTTGAATTAACTGCTCCATGGAATGGGAGCCTGCACTACTCCTGTTGCTGCTGAGGACCAGAGGTGCTTTTGAAGCACACAGCCTGTGCACCAAGACAGCAATAAACCCCATCAAGGTTTTCACCACTGTTTTCAGGGTGTGTAGTGATTCAGAGAACATCATGTTTAGTGGCAAATCCAGACCTCATCCCACTAACCAGGAAAGCAATACCCTCCTGTGGCCTGTTGATTTAAGGTTTCGATTTTGTTTGATGCTAATGAGTTGCTGCAGATGAATATCCACCCACCTCTCCTCTCCTCTTTCTTTCTTTCTCTCCTTTCCCCATGGACCAAGGTTTGAGTGGGTGCTCCAAGTCACTTCTTTGCAAAGCCTATCACCTCAACAGGCACTGTGCTGTATGATCTGCCTTTTGTGGGGTGACTCACCAGCCCCAGGGGGTATTGCACAGAGCCCTGCATGGGTTTATTTTAAGGCCAGCAGCCTCTGCACTGTTCACTGGCTTATTTCTCCCTCCCTTCCCACTGGGAGAGCATCAATAATGCCTTTAACCACGTCCTTTCCCCCAGCCTTCTTTTTCTTCAGGAATTTGATGAATGTTCATTTAGCAGGAAAGAGAGACAGCCGATTTCCAAAGACAAAATCCTTGGTTTCTTTGGCGTCAAAAAGTAAGGAAATATTCATAAGTTGCCCAGGAAAGGCTTCAGAAGGGACCTGCTATCACAAGTGCTGCCTCAATGCATCTCAGTGACCAGTCCTAAAGGCTGTTAATTGTCCCAAAGCTGCTCCCTGTGTCGAAAGGATGAGAAGCCAGGTAGTCCCTATAGCTCCCATCGATCAGTTTGTCCGCGTTGTTTTTGGCAAACCAGCAGTCGACTTCCTGCTGGCCGTTGTAGATCCTCCTCTGCTTCCACACGACAGGAACGAGCCGCCCCTTCACCTTCAGGGTGTTTGTGGGGTTTGCCTTCAACACCTCGGTTTGGTTCTGCCCGACCTCCTGACGACTTGTGTTTAGGGATTCCTGTAGAAGCTTAACTTCGTGGTTCAGGAACTGACCTGCAAGGCAAGATAAAATAAGAGGCCATGACTGGCTGATTTGTGCCTGTTTATAAATTTTTGTGGTTTGGTGGTTTGGTTTGTTTTTTTATTTTTGGCAGGATGCATTTGAGTATTCCCAGCTTATGGGTCAGTAAAGGGCTTCTCTGCAAGAGCAGGATGAATCTTGTTCCTGTGATTTATTTCCAAGTCCCACAAACATAGTGGTTAGAATAAAACTAGTTTGTTTTTTTCCATGGGTCACTAAAGGGCTAAAGAGGTTTTTTAGCTGCCAGTAGGAAGTTCCCTTCTGTAGGACATCATTACTAGAGGTTAATAACCCACACAATGTCCATCAGCAAGCAAAAAGTCCTAGGCCTGAAGATTCAAGTTCTGTTCCCTTGCCTTCTTGGGAGAAAGTTCTTCTAGGCCAAACCTAAGTGTGTATTTAGAGGTTTGTCCATGAGAGTCCTGAGTCAAAAATCCCACTCCTAAGGGATCATCTGCTGCTTCACCTGGGGGTGTCTGAGTGGCACAGAAACTATGGCAGAAGTTTTGGAGTTCTGCACCTGTACATGACCAAAAACATCAATACTTTTCATTGGCTGAAAGAACGGAGCCATCCGGTCATTAGCTGAGCCTACCTAAAGCCTAGTTCCTTCAAAAGGTAGGGGTGGCTCTTCTTTCATTTCACATTTGAAAGAAAGAGGCCACAAAAAGTTCTTGTGGAAGATTTGGGTTCTGTCTCTGTACTGGGAGCATCGAGCACGTGTATTCTAATAGTCACTGTAATGAACAGTCATTTAAAGAGTGGAAATGTGAAAACCAGGCACAGCTGGGATAGGGAGAGTTAGCTCCTACAGGAAAACACACGAGAGGAATTGGAGGTGCTAGAAAGAGAGAAGTTGTTTGAGAGAGGATGTAAAAGCCTCACCCGAGAACTTAATCCCCACTTGCCTTGTTCCTTCCGTCCTGTCTCTGCTCAGAAATATCATTTTTGTCTGATTTACAGCTCTGAACTTGAGAACTTGCCACCTACCCAGTAGCCCATGGGAGTCAGAAGAGAGGCCTTTACTGTTGGAGATGTAGAACCCCAGGTGATTCCTCTGGTATGGGGCAGGCTTCCTGTAGTGGTGGATGAGGACGACAAAGCTGATGGAGTCCTGGATCGTCACGGTGATGTTGGAGTAGGCCGAGATGGACACCTCAAGGCTCCTGCTTCTCACAACAGCACTCCTGCCACAGGACAGGACAAGCCTTTCCCCATCATCCAGGATGACCCTCCTGGGTGTGATCTCCAGGTAAGACCTCTCTGGCTTATTGCTGAGGATGGTGATGGTGCTGAAGTAAGTCCGATGCTTCTTGTGGCCATTGGGTGGTGCGGGAGCTCCAATTAATTGCCCATTCACGGTTACACCTTGCAGGAAAACAATCAGTAAGTGAAAGCTGGAACCCAGGATCACAGAATCCCAGAACAGTCTGAGTTGGAAGGGGCCCAGCAGGAACAGGTCTATTGTCTCAATGACACAAGCCTTGCGACTGAGGACACGCAGGCTCGCCACCTCGTGCTCAATTATTTCACTTACCAGTATTCAAACGAGTATAATCAGCCTGTTATAAAATTATGACCTCATACAGAGCACATGAATTTACCCAGGCTCAGAAATACTGGCCTTCTCTGCAGGCAGGTGCCCCCAGCCCCATTAATCCTAGGACAATGTGCACAGTGCCACAAAAAGAACCACATCTGAGTATTCGAAGGTGCAGATCCCACTGAGTCAATTAAAGCCTAAATGTCCACAGTAAGATTCCCAGTCATTTTAATAATTTTTGTGACCTATTGTCCATAAGACAGTGACTCACTTCCCACAAGCCTCTGAACACCCACTGAAGAGTGACAATTAAGGAGGAGGCTTGTTGCTAACCCAAGCTAAACCCAAGCCATTAACACTGAGATGAAATGTCTCCATATCCCATTATTCCCGTTATGAATCTCTCATTTCTGTCTTCAAAGACTCAAGGCTCTAGTGCTACAGAGTCTGTTTTCTTCAAGCTCATTCTGCATTTGAGCCACAAAATCATTCAAGCAGTTGCACAGTCTGTGAAAGAAGCTGAAGGGAAACATTGCCTGGAGCAGTATCTTACTAAGGCAGACATGAACACAGAAATATGGGGGCTAGACCACTGCCACACAGAACAGAATCCTTACAATTTTATTGTGGGGGTTTGTAAAACAAGCCTGTGAATTGTCTCTGGTTTTGACACCCCTTTCTCCCACTGTTGCCCTGAGTGGGACATAATCAGCTTATTAGCTGCCCTGCTTAGAATTCCAGGTCGGATCAGACCACACTTTGGGCCCCTGAGGCTCAGATTGGCTTGGGTAAAGCAGATCCTGAATCATGTGGGTTTTCTCAAGACTGTTATGACTCTCTAGTGAGTTCTGTGGTTTCTTTACTAAAAGAGCCGTGGTGCTTGGTGAGCCTGTTTGGGTACTTTGCTCTGTCCTAAACCAAACAGCACTGTAAGTAAAGAGGGAAATTCCCACAGCAGAGCAATTTTGGTGAGTCCAAACCTTTCATTTGCAAGCAGTGACTTTGTAACTGAGTGAAATTGAACCATAGAAGGATCTTTTTCTAATTTCCTATCACTTTCTTGCTTGTGAGGCACCTTGGTGCTTGGTCTGCTGCAGCGCTGGCCTTACACTTTGATTTTCTTCCACAAGAAACTGCTTGACTTGGCTGCTCACCAGATTCCTTGTGATCAGAGACCAGCCGGAGAATGTCCCCTGGTTCTCCATCAATGTTGAAGCAGACAGAGAACTTGCTGGAGGGAAAATCAATGACGAAGTGAGGATCCCCATCAGCTGAGAAGACATGGAAAAAGAGATAAATGTGAGAGGCTCACACAAAACTGCAGTGTCCAAGATTGCAACAAAACTGCTGTTTAAAGTGTGTTTGTCCCTGTTTTTTCTAAGTCCTCCTGGTTTGTTGTTCTTAGAGGGTCAGATGGAGTTTGCCAGGAAATGCCAAGTTTTGCTTTGTTTTTCGCAAAGATTGTTTTGTTTTTCTCACACAAGAGGTTGAGGTTTCAATGACAACTCAAAACCCAAAACAGTCTAGATGAAAATCAGGATATTTTCTTCCTGGAATATAATTTCAGTGATTTATGGGAATTATCATGCAGGTGTTTTGAAGTCCTCTTCTCCATTCTTTCTTGTCAAGCTACACCCCCCACAGCACACAGAAATGTACTTTCTGACCAAGGGCTGCTGCATGGGTCCACCTCACACTGACCCCTCCTGGCCCTCAGTATCAGATTGGCTCAGTCAACAGAAGCTGTTGATCCCACAATCTTCATTTTTCAACAATCCTTGATCTATCATCAACTATCAGACAGCTGCTATTAATAGGGCAAGCCAAAAATGCTGGTTTCTAGGGTAAAATTGACCCTATCAAGAGAAATCCAAGTAAAAATTCTTGATCTGGATTTATCTTCAGTGTTTAATGTATGAAAAGTTAAGTAAAGGTGCAGGATCAACAGGAAAATTGTAAAATACTATAGAATTTTCTCTTCTTTCCATCTTCAACAACATTTTTTATATTTCAGCATTTTTATTTGTAAAAGGTTTTCTCACTATTTCCAGTAGAGAGAGAATGTGTTTCTCTTCTCCCCTAACCTGCAGAAGTCTCAAACATGAGGATCAAATGTTATAGATCATCTGCCTTGCTCACACTCCTTCTCATTACTGACCCTCTCTGTATTTTGGTTTTGCTTTCATTTTCCTCCCTACTCTGTAGGTCTGACAAACAGAATTTTGGCTGGTCACTGGGATGGTTATACTACAGTGATATGCATCTGAGGTTTCCATAAATCAGCTGCTATTATTTTGCATTATTAAAGGCAGGAAAACAGGCACTGACCTGAAGTTTTGGAGATTTTAATTCTCTGTTTATCTTGCCCTCTGCGTATACCTAGAAGTGGGGAAGGAAGGCTGTTACAATTATTTACTGAGCAGCAGAAAGAGACATATTATGATAATGTTCCCCAGATATTATTCAGAGAGATAATGGGTATATTCCTGCAGCCACTTTAGGTTTCATGTAGAACACCAATTTTTCTCCAATAGTTTCTGCAGAGCAGTAAGTGCTTCAAGGGGGTGAGTGAGGGGCCTAAAAAGTTTGCTAAAGGTTACCCAGCCCACAATTAGCAAAATTGATATGAAAATCTCAGCTTTACCTCTCAGTTCACTGTCTAGATCACCCCTGGGCCAAAGCTGGCCATGGGAAATTGTCCATGCAAGAAGATTTTTTACCAGAACAAGGTTCTTCTTCTCTCATACCTGGTGGGGCCTTGTGCCCCTGCAAGCTCTGCACCTTTTCCCCGATGCCATCAGTAGAAGGGCTGATAAACTCCTCCTGAGGTGGCTCTGAGTGAAGTCCAGCCTCTTTCATCTTCAGAACAGTGAAGGGGGTAACAAAATTGTAAGCCAGGGCCATCGACTTGGCTTTTTCCATCAAATTGTCTTTTTCCTGACTGTCATCACTCTTCAGCCGGGAGTTGAGCAATTCCTTGATGGTGAGGTAACTCCACGCCCTCTCGATGTAATTATTGTCACCTTTGCCATCCTCCAGGCCGGGGACACCTCTGATGTCATTTCTGCTCGGCAGGTCAATAGCCACGTCTGTTTTGAGGAGGATGTACTTCTTGGAATTGCTGGCAGTCACCTCCACGTGGAGTTTATCCGAGGTGTGGTTGATGAGTTTGCCAGCTATGATGATTTCAGAGCCATTGAAGTAGTTGGGGAAGAAGTTCTGGGTGACCTGCTCCACATCGTCTTCGGGGTAATCAACACGGATGTCAGAGAGAAGGGGTGTCCCTATTTCATCATAGAACCTTAAAGCAAGACACATTTTTAACTGTTAGCACCGTGTGAACACACTCTTGCACTTGTACACCCACAAGGACACAGCAGGTTATCTAAAATGGCTCCTAAGTCATTCAGGGGCAGTTTCAGCCATCAGGAACCAAATTTATCTATCACATCCACTCTAACTTGGCCCAGAAAAACAAGGTGGGGGGGGTCTCTGCCCTTAGGGCTTTTCAAAACCTGAGTGGACAAAGCTCTGAGAAACCTCACCTAAACCTGAAGTTAGCTCTTCTCAGAGGTTGAATTACAGGATCTCCAGAGGTCCCTGTCAACAAAAATTATTCTGCCTAATTTTAGTCTTCACTGTTCCTTAGGCATCTAAACAGAGTCTCTTAAGTATGTTCAGAACCATCCCAGCATGGCCTGACAACCACCTCCCCTCCACTCCAGATCTCTCCAAGAAGATGTTTGTGACCACTTAAAAGTAAATTATTGGCTTCTCAAGATTCACAGAAAGCAGCCCAGTTATTAAAAAATGTACTTAGATGAGATGCGGTTACCCACAGGTTTCTAGTGGTGTTACACTGGTATCCCAGAGCCAGAAACTGCAAGGCCAAAATGTTAGGTCCACCAAAACTGAAGAGATTCCAAACCAAAGCTTCTGAATCTCTGAAAGACCCCTAGATTGGGTTGGTCAGTATAGGACAGGCAGGAACACGGTTTTCTGAGGGCCAACAGCAAGAAAATCAAGAAGGAATCTCACCATGCCCCCCATAAATGAGGATATTTCCAAGGAATGGAGGAATTCTAGCTGCTACATACAGGCACCCTGGCACAAGAGAACTCACTTCCTCATGGCTGATTTTCTGTTGGAGCAAGGTTTGGCTCTCATGGAACCAAGGAGGTTAACCCTTTAATGCCTTTTTAACGTGACCAACCACACTTGTGAGAATACCTTGCAATGGACAGCCCAGAAAACCTTCACAAGGCTCAAAACCCAAGTTTACAATATTGTGTTTTCCCTACAGCAATGTGCTTTTGAAGGTTCCTCCCAAGCTGCTCCAAGAATACCATATTTCCCATTTAAATGCCAAACTGCTCATCTCTTGGCAAGTCATTTGAGTCTAATTTGGTAAATAAACAAAGAATTGGCCTCAGCCCTTTTTTAGTTCAAGCTGCATTTATTTGACACATCTGGTTAAACAGATTGTCTGGAAGCTAAAGTCACACTTTCTGCTTTATTCTCTCTCCAAGGGAACCGAAATCCTGAGTTGGTTGACTTTCTTTTAAAGTCTGTCTGAACGCTCATTGTCTTTCATGCAGAGACCTCACCACATTTAAAAACATAACTGAATTAAACTTGAGAACTCTCTGTAAATTAACTTCTGATCTGTAACAAATGGTGGAGATACACAACCTGTCTTAAAGGACAATTCAAGGAAGTATCTGTATAAAAATACAACCCGCTGAGCATAAAAGAAAATTATGCTGGCATCCATTTGGGTTTTCCCTCCAGCCGAGGTTTGAATTGGCCTCCAGCAGTGATTGTGCTTTTCTGTATAAATTTGGCACCAGATGCCAAATGGGTTTGCCATGACTGAGCTTGATAAGCAGTGAGTTGTTCATCAGAGAGAGGCGTTTGAACAAGCACTTGCAGCACTGGGCTTCCGCAGCCCAATCAATCAGAACATCCTCTATTTGCCAGGGAATGCCACTTGCTATCCAAAATACATGTCCTGAGGAGGAAATTACGTGGGTGGAGTGACAGATGGATCTACAGGATTTAGTTTAGGAGGATTTCTTGTCCATGCATAACTGCCACAGAGGGCAAAGCCCTGGTGGAAGGTGCTTGGATTTATTGCTCCAGAGGAGTTAGGCGTGAGCCAGAAGAGAAGTCAGCACTCAGTAACAATCTCTTTTTGGTTTGTGTGGTTAAACCACCAACATTTTGAGAGTGAAAGCCAAACATTTTTATTTGGAAGCACTGACACATTGCCAAACATTTTGGTCAGAGATGTGGTCACATATCTTTCTGCTGTTCCTTACCAGGGTGTCCCCTTGGACTACAGCTCCTTTATCACAGAGGAGGAACATAATCTCTGGTCCAACTGAAGGATGAGGATTTCAGGAAACTTATGAGGAGTTTGGGTCACAAAGAATGAGGAAATTAACTAACTACATGGTTATCCCAGGAATTATCTTAGTGTGTTTTTTCAAAGTCAAATATTTTGAATCTTGGGCAAAAGATTATCATTTCCAAAAAATAAAGAAATAATTTTATGCTCCAAATTGGAGTCTTCATTCCTGATCCCCTCCATGCTGTTTATGTTGTTGATTTAATGTCTGAAATGCATCCTCTCCTCCCACCATCTATCTGTGAGGAGTTGGGACCTGTGCCTCCCAGTTCTATGGGTTTACATGTCCGAAACAATGATCTGAATCAGGGAAACAAATGCCTTGTTCTGAGGGCCTGGGAAGCTCCAGTACATCTCAGGGGGTCAGCTAAGAAAAAAGAAATTTCTGGGTAGCCATTCAGAGTATCTGATCACACTCTGCTTCTCCCAAGCAGAGCTGAGCCTCAGGGAAACTCCCATTTCTTGCCATGTCTCATTAAAGGATTTTCCATCCCAAAATGCTTTCCCAGAGAACCCAAAGACCAGAAGAAGCAGAACAAACCCCTTGAGGTGGCTGGCTGCATCCTCATCCTCCTGGAAAAGCCTTGTCATGCCGCAGTTCTCCAGTGCCATCCTCTCCAGAAGCTTGTGGTCCACGTCGTTGCCAATGCCAATGGTGAAGAGGCAGAATTTATCCTGGATGGCATCCTTGGTGTTGCTGAGGATTTTGGATGACTGTGTTTCCCCAACAGTCGGCCTCCCATCCGTGAGGAAGATGATCAGGGACACGGTCCTGGCGTCAATGTTGTTCTGAGCAATGTAATCATTCAGCAGCTTTGCCCCAGTCTGCAGAGCCTCGTTAATATTAGTCCCTGGTAAGGTACCAGAATGATTAGAGATTATTTCTCCTTCTAAGAGTGGCGTGAATAACTTCCCTGAGCTCCCTTTAGTGAGGTGACAGCTTCTCTGGACATTAGGATGTCCCTTTTCTCCACATGAAGTTGCTCTAGCCCTTTAATTCACTTCAGCTCTGTTACTCAGCACCAGTTTGGCACAGCTGTTTATGGTCTTATGAATTGAATTATGAATTTCAGTTTGTCATGTGAAATTGCTGTTGAATGTCTCAATGTAGAACAATCAGCCTGGTAAACAGTCATACTATATCTGGCTGGTACAAAGAAAAATTGTTAAACTTAATTATGGGACTCTCCCAGATGATATCTGAACTAGGAAAAGTTCTGCTCGTTTTTTTCTGAAGTGCACAACGCTTGGAGTCAGGAAAAAAGACTTCAAATGGGAAAACAAGTGGATGGGTTTATTCTTCACACCCCAGGGAATACAAAGTTTAAAGGGAAGAGCTCAGTTAGCTGGGGAGTGTGTTTGCACAAAACAACTGGCTAGTGAAGAATAGAACTGCCTGAAGTGGGGTGAGAGGGAGAAAACAAAGTAAATGAGGGAACAGATGTACATTAGAATAGGCATGAAAAGGATCCAAGCCCACTGTGTGTTCAAAAAAAAAAAAAAAGAAATTAAAACAGGAAAATGAGTACAAGTATTAACTTTCTCCATGTATTTCTAGTCAAAGCACAGAGGGATTGGCTTTGCAAAATCAGCTCATCGGGGTTAAAAACAGCTCTTAGAAAACAAAGCAGGTGAACTGGGTTAAGAGCCATACACAGCTGACTCCTGGGGGTCTGGAAAGGGAGATCTAGGAAGGTTATCAACAGGATGTGATAGAAAGTCAGCCCATTCAGTACATACCAAGAACCTCAGTGTGCACAGCTCCAGTGACTGCACCAAGACAAGGAACAGGGAAGCAGCAAAGACTTCTGAAAAGTCTTCAAAATCCTGACTCTGTCTTCTGCAAAATGGTTCTCGAGCAAAAAGCCTGCAGCCAAATATCCTAACTCTCTCAATATCCAGGCAGATGCAAAATTTCGGAAAGAACTTTTTCCCCAAAACCAGAAGAAAACCATGTCATGTTGCAATGTGTACTTTTACACTCAGTTGTATCACAGAACTACCAAGCACTGAAAACTGCCTTTTGCCACATGCTCAGGTATTTAGCAGCAGGATTTTTCTCCCATTTCTTTGGTCTGTAAATACAACACAGGAGTGTAACCACACCATGTTCTTTGTATGTGTCCAGGTTCACTGGAAGATACTCAAGGAATAGCAGCTTTATAGGGAAAACACAGAGTAAGCCAAAACTGAAGTACCTGTGGTGGAGAATCACTGCACCTTCCTGTTGAGCCACAGTGAATAATTTCCTTTTATTTCTGTTCTCTGGCAGGTTCATGGGCAAACCCAGCTGGTTCCTGTACAGCTCTCTTGGCACTTCAGGAGTAAAAAGCTTTGTTCTCTGAGTTTAGTCCCACTATTGGTAATTGTTTAACTGGGCCGGTCCCTTAACCACTTCCTAAACAATTCCTCTCACAGCACAAATAGTACAGCCAACCATCCTGTTTGCTATGTTTTTCCATCAGAGGGTTTCCTCTGCTAGGAGTGGTCACTGCTCAGGGGCAGCCATGGGAAGGCCCTCCCTGACCTTTAACCAGCTGTGACTACTTCCATGGGGAAGGATTTGAATAGGTCATTTTGCAGCTCTCTGGGCACAGCTGCTGGAATATGTTTGATTACAAACCTCACAGTAGCTGGAGATTTTTCATGCTACTGTCCATAGCCTCACAGGAGACCTATGAATCAAATTAAAACTCATGCCTGCATTCTGCCACTGTTCTGGGGTTTTCTCTGCCTCCAGGCAACAAAGCACAAGCAAAAAGGGTTGAGAAATTCTTAAATATCATTTTGGCTGCTCCTTGGTAGAGACAAGAAGACAGCACATCCCACAGCATGCACTCCATCCCTGGGGTTTCCAGCCCAGACAAAATCATGAGCCTGCTTTCACAGAGCCTTTCAGAAACTACACAATACTGGCACTGTGTGTCCTTTGCCAGGATATGTTTTCATCTGTGTCCTCAAGAAACAACCTTGGAAACTTTCCCATTCTGAGGGTGCCACCAGATAAACAAGAGCATGGAATCAAATTTGGTTTCATAAGAATACAGAATCACGGACTAATTTTGGTTGGAAGGAACATTTAAAGGCCATCTTGTCCAAACCCCCTGCAATGGGCAGGGTCTGAGGAAACCTTCCCATCATGTATGTTAATAAAGAACACATAACCCTGAGTGGAGGTGAAGGGACTCCCTTTGTCCCATGACCTAAATCCCAATGTCTTTTTATTCTGTATGCTCCAGGACCACATTCACCACTCTCTGCTCTGTTGTAGTTAGTTGGATAACACAATTAATCCCATCTGTGCCTCTGATCATACCTCCAGTAGGTGACAGGTTATGGATGTACTTTTTGGCATCCCTGATGTTATTTGGGGTGACTGGCACCAGCCGGTCCTGCTGCCAGACCTTTATTCGGTTGGAAAAGCCAATGATATTGAAGTGGTCTTCAGGCCTTAGGTCCTGGAGAATTGTGAAGAGAGCTTCTTTGGTCTAGAAAGAGAAAAGAGAGCAGCAGACACAGCTGTCAGTGTTTCAGTGGGCAAGAATTTAGTTTTAAGATGTTTACTGATCTTTTAGGTGCTTCTACACTGCCATTTTGGCTGATGAAGAAAATTGGGATGTCCTTCTCTATCTCAAGGCCTGATCTCTGTGGTGCCAGGGGCTGGGCAAATATAAGATGAAAAACAACTCTTGCCCAAAAGGTCTTGTGAGGCACATCTAGACCTAAGTAAGCTTAAAAAGCAGGCATCTCAATTAGGATAAAAGCTCCCAGTGGCTGGGAGAACCATGTTCTGAATCAAGGGATAGTGAATAATAATGACTAATAACAAAAACCTCACAGAGTTTGTCTAAAGCCCTCTAAACTGGCAGTAATCTGCAAGTGGCATATATTTAAAATAGGTCATTTATAAGTCAAAGAAACCTCTAAACATGTCAAAGTATGCACATTCTCTGTTCATAATTAGGATACTATTTTCTACATATACACTCTAATGAATAGTTTCAGCACTTAATAAATGTTTAGATTAATATATTCAATTATTTAGATACAAAAAGAAGTCCTGACTAGTCATTGCAGATTCTACCTGCCAGTCAATTATGTCCTAGGCATATTATTTTTCATCAATATGTCAACTGTTCATCATCCTATGTAAACACAGGCAACAGAGTGAGGAAATCTGGTCACAAGATGAGTCCTTAACAAAGGAGGTTAAGGATCCTGGATTCTGGGAAAGCCAGACCATTGAGGAAAAGGCAAGAGGAAGACTGCACAGAGGTGTCCAGCTCCCCTCAGTGAGACCAGCTTGAATTTAGCAGCCATGCAGCTGTGTTCACATGGAGACAGACTTCAGCTGAGTAAGACTCAGAGAAGTTACCCAAAAGCAGCCTCTGTCTATTCAAACATACTCTGTATTTGGATGCAAAACACATGGGAGGAATATGAGGCAATATCTAAGCAGAGGAATCAGCAGATTCTCAGCTCAGCCCCTTCTTGGCCACCATTAAGCCTACCAAATTCCAAGGAAAGCTATGCAGGAAATAATATTGTGGGCTCACCAGAATTTAAAGGTTCCTCTCATGCCCATCAGGAAAATATGTGAAGGGCTTGTGCAGAAAAAATGTACAAGTAATCAGCAGTGCTGGAAACCACATAAGCCTAGGCCTGATGTTGCTATGCAAAGACAGTTTGGAAAAGGGCTCAAAGGACTGATCAAGCTGTGTCATCAATATCCCTCTGGATTCTGCATGGCAGATGATGATGCAATGATGCAACTGCAAACCACCCTAATCCTCACAGCTGGTGCCTTGGCTCCCAGTCCACCTGAAATTAAGGGGAATATTTCCCATAGCTTCAAACATTCTGGAGCCATGTCTGGAAACTCTCCCTGCCTGTTTCTGTCCTCTTTACAAATCATTTTCCTCTGCAGGGATCTCAGGATTAATCCCTTCATTTGCTTAGCTGGAACATTCCTCCACGTCCCACCACTGTTTCACAGACAAGAATATTAAAGCAAATGCTGGTGGAAGAGATTCTTTCAAAGAGAAGGGGACAACCCCACTAGGTTCATATCATGATGTGCACCAAACAAACCTTCACAAGGGTGAATTCCTGCCCCAAACATGGTGGCTGTCTCCAGTATAACAGCTCACAGAAACTGGCAAAACTGGGCTAAATAATCAGCTGTTTGAAAAAGAAGAGAAGGTTTTACTCTCTCTCATCTCCTCTTTTACAACGCCCTTTGTATTGTAAAAATGCTTCAGCTAATGCATGACATCACCCTTCAGACACCCTCTGTCAGCATCCCATTTCACAGAGGGGAAAACCAGGCTACTTATGTAATTATGCCAAGGTCAGAAAGTGAGAGGTTCCCAAAACTTGGGGTTCCCAGCCCACAGTTCAGTCAGCCAACCCATCCCACATGGGCAGAAGCAGCACTCACACAGCGGAGAAAAGGACTCAGGTTTATTCCATGATAGTAAGGTTGGCCTGAGTATTTATCCCCCCAAAAATGGATCAAAGTAAGCATAAAGTAAAAATCCTGTGTGTGTGCAGGCCTCCGTGTCAAGCTCTGCTGAAGGAAATTTGGGCAGGGCATTAAATCAAGGAACAACGAGACCACAACAGCTCCCTACATACACATCCCCCCTCTACTCCCACAAAGGAGAGAAACAGAGGTTCCTAGAGGCAATGATTTGAAGAAAAACTCCCAAAATCTCATTATCTATATTACAGCTATGATTATAATTAACATTGCTTGACCTCTCTCATTACAAACCCCCTCTTTTCAGTTTTTTTTCCAGTTCTGTGAAACTGCACTTTTCTCAGAGGGATTTATTGGGCCCAAATAAGCTCTTCTCTTTTCTGAGAACAAGGCAAGAGGAGAAATAATCTTGCTTTGGCCTACTTGCAGAGAGGCTGCATCTCACTTTCCTTGTGCTCACAAATTCCTTTTGACATTCTTGCCTGTGTTCAGCCAAAAGAAAAGGAAAGGAAAAGGGAAAACAACACAGCAGAAGTAGCTTGGTGTACACAGCATCCAAGCTAGAATTGCAGAGAGGATCAGGAGGGAACTGAAACAGGCATTCCCAGGAAACCCAGCACTTCCCCACACCCTCATACAAGGGCCAAATATGGGGCTGGGACCATCTCTCTCCCTGCTTCTTTCATTTCCTCTTTGCTTTTTGTCTCCTTTCTGTTCCTCCATGGAGTTTGAGTCAATATTTCCCAGGAAAAGCTTCTGCCATATTTTAATGGATGTGCACTGACAGCCTGGATTCTGGCATCTGTACCCTGTGCTTGCCTCTGCAACTTAAATTAAAACCCTTTGAATTCATGCAACATGCACACAAACATATGTACAAGTGTGTGTGTGTGTGTGTGCACATGGTTTTGCTCCAAAGCAAAGAGAGTGAGGGGGGCCATGTGGTTCATTCTCCTGCAGCTTTTACTCCATCCACAATAAAAATAAGGGGCAGGATTCAGCTTTCCCCACTCAGTCATGAGAAAGCTGGGCATCACATCTAATCCTGCTCAAGGCAGGGGAAGCCACCTCTGAGGAATAATCCATCCCACTTGTTTTGGACAGGTTTTAGGATGGGCTGAGTCACTGTCTGGAAGTGCCTGTCTCCAGGCATTGCCTTTGAGCAGATGAGGTGGGACTCACCTCAAGAACTAACCCTGCCCCATCCTGAGCATTCTGATTCTTGCTGGAGGCAAAAGGAACTGAACTGTCTCTCCACCTCTCCCAGAGTGCTCTGAATCCCCTGTCTCTTCCTATTTCCATCTCTCTTCCCAGCTCATAGGGACTTCCATGTATGTCCTAAAGACTGCAGTCCTCATGGGGTGGCAACAAGAAGATTTGCTACCTACCAGCATTCCTCACCCACCAATGGTTTATGAGAGAGCTGTGATGTCCCTCAGAGTGCTGGATATGACTCAGGAGCTGGCAGGCAAAACCAGCTTTCAATAAGGAGAATATCTGTGTAAAAGTGCACTGCTTGAAATCCTGAAGGATTTGGCTATGACCAAGTGCAGTTGGTGCCCAGCCCTCTCCTCTCGTCTCCACCAGACCCCAGGCAAGTCTTTGCAAAGCTCTTCTGGCTTCAGCTTCAACTGGGATATAGCAGCAGGTTTCTGCTTCTGTCCTTGTAAGGCCACAGCTGGAACTTCTCCTGGCTCCAAGGAGCCAAGGGTGGCTGCCATGGGATTCCCAAACTGCTCTGCTGCCAAATGGGGTTCTTGTAGCTCCACTCCCACCTGGCCCCAGTGAGTCATTCCAGTGAAACTCCTACCGAAGAGGCAGAAAATTAACCATTTCTACCCTGCTGAGGGCCAGGTTGTTCCTCCATGGCTGTGCACATGACACTGGTTCATTTTGGAGATAAGCTGGACCCACTCACGCTGTGGAAAAAATGTTTAGGGGTCCAGTGCCTCTGTGCCAGGTGCTGCAAGATGAAATACTTTTCCCAACATGTTTGCCTGGGTAGATGCATTTGGAGCAAGGATTAAAGCAGAGGATGCCAGGAAGTAACAATACAGAACAGCTGAATAAAAATCCTTTTTTACCATTTGGGAATGGTTTGTACGTATCATAACCAAGTTTTAAATCGGGATTTAAAAGAGGATAACTTGGTGGGGGAAGATTCATCCATCTCCCTCAAATTTGCACAGATGAAATGAAGCTGAGAGGTGGAGACTGAATTGCCACTGCATTTGAGATGAGGAATTGTGCTGGTGAATGAGCTGCCAACACTTGGAACTAAAACAGCCACCTCCAGGGCTACAAAAGGGACTGAAACCATCCACAGCTGGAACCTTGGTACTGAAACAGCCAGGGCTACCAAATATCACTCCCAAACCTGGAGCAGGACAACCCTGGGCTACAGCTGGGGACAGGTGAGGTGACCATGACTGCCAGGGAGTGACCACAGTTTATGTCTGTGCATCATGAACAGTGAGAGAGGAGAGAAGAGGAGCTCACACTGTCTAAATGATTGACGTGCAAACTATGTCTGCTCAAGCCTACAAGGCCAGACACAAGCCAGCCCCCAGCCACCACCCTGACCTTCCTTTGTCATCTCCACATGACACCTGGACATGCAGCACAGCTGCTGCCTGTCTGGTTCTTGCTTTCTACAGACCCTACATCACAGCCAGGGTGATTCAAAGCTGTACCAGCCCCAGCAACAGTAGGAAGAGCAGAACTCCCTCAGCTGCACTCGAGTTTGGCTGTGATTTGTCACCCTTGCACCCAGCTCTTGGAGTTAGCTCTGACAGACCTCATCTTACTTAAACACTGGTGGAGCAAAGCATGGAAAGATATACACTCTTATGGGAAAGCTGAGAGCCTTCAGCCTTTTTTTGTGGCCAAAAATCTGCCTCAGAGACATCTGGGATGATGTCAGACCATCTGGGCACCTTTTAGGAGGAATCTGAGTTCTGGTGACATTTATTTCACAGTCCCTTGTTTGTTTGGGGAGCGGGGCGAGGGTGAGGCCTGGCTACCCTGAGAGCTGTGCAGCTCACAGGGACACAATGTGTGGTTGTTAGGAGCTGTGGTACTGCCAGACCTTGGCCCTGCTGGGCAGCAAGGGGAGAATTCAAACACCTCATTAAAATGCATAATCCAAGCCCACATATTCACACTTTCCATCGCCTTAGCAGCACTTCTAAGTGTTTCATCTGGCCACCCTCGCAACAGCTGGGCAGCAGGACTTCATCACCAGTGGCACAGCCTCCTCCAGCTCAGCCAGCACCAGGGAACTGCTTGGGCTTGGCATCAGCCAGTCTAGAGAACACTGCTAGCAGAGAGGAAAACATTTCCAACCACAGCCTTTGGAAAACAGGGTGCACTGACAGGAACAAATTCACATAAACAGCCTGCAGAGAGCAGACCTGGGGCCATCTGCATCCATGTGTTAAAATATCCTACAGCTAGAAGACAAAATTTCAGCACCCTTTGTCCTTCCAGATCCCTTGTGAGAAACCAAATTTGACAAGAAAGGAGCTAAGGCACAAGATGTGAGCTCGGAGGGAATTAGGAAGCCATAGTTCTGTCCTATAATGTGTCTGAGAGCACAAAAGTGCAGGGAAGGGCTCAGAAATTAGATCTCCTACATCAAAAAGGAGAAAAGTACAAGTGAATATATTGTGTGGCAAAAGATTGCAAGGAAATACAGGGAAAAAAACCAAAATACTTCCTTCATCCCCTCAATATTCTCTGTGCTTTGCTTCTTCTCTTTCCCTTTCCAAACATGGAGAGGCAGCTGATAAAAAGGTCCAGAGCTGGGTTTTTCCAACAGCAACAGCTAATGTCATCAATGTCCCCATGGTCTGTCAGAAGGATTCATTAGTACAGTGACTTGAGGAAAGGCTGGCATCAAAGTCACACCTGAAGTGGCGCTAACATGGTCAGACAAGGTGCTGCCATAGATTTGGTTTGGGTTCAGAGCCAAGGGGAATGCAGTGGGAGCACCATTGCCACATTGCAGGGAGCAGCCAAGGCACAGAGAGAGCAAAGGTTTGGGCACTGTTGTTCCTGCTGAGGTTTGAAGCCACATCACGTGAGTTCTTCATCCTCTGTGTCCCAGTGTCCTTTCTACCCACATAAAGCTGGTCGCATGTCCCCTGCCAGCAACAGGGACTTCTGTACCAAAACCAGGGGTTAACCCAGAAGTGTATCTTTGAGTTGTTTTACCTTCCTGCATCCCACTCTCAGAGAGGACAATTGGCCCTTTTTGTTTCCATAGGGAATGTCCTGCAACTGAGGAACTGCAACTGCCCCTCTCCCTGTCAATGTATCTTTGTGCTTTCTTCCTGGCACACAAGAACGGCGTAACCAGGGAAAACTCCTTCGCAATTCTGGACAACAAGCGTTTTGTTCAATACTGACACAGGCCTGTGATGGGAGGGAGTTTGAATATAAAGTTCTGGACAATAAAGGTCTGTCTCCAGTCTATGGTCCAGTCTCCCCCTTCCTGAACGTCCCAGATCCTTTGCTGGCCACTTGAACATTGCTGACTCCCTACATGGCCTTAAAAAAAGTTGCTTTGTTATTTTCCCAGGCTGAAAACCAACCAACCTTTATAACAAATGTTTATTCCTATTGTCTTTTCTGAAAAAGATTTTCCACTTAACATTGAGTAAAACATTTAGCTCCACATCTATCCAGGACACTTAAACCCTGAATTTTTGCTCAGTGGATGATAATACTGTCTTCAAAGATGTGATCAGTTGGGGTAACTCACTTGCCCAGCAGCCAGCAGCATGGTGAGGATAAATATATGAAAAACTAATCTGATGATCAAAAGTTGATCTGATTTCTCAGGAACTGGAGTTCCATGGGTCCAGAGAGCAGAGTAGGTGCTCAGTCTTTGCAATCTGACTGCAGCACGGAGGATGTGAATAAATGGCAGGGCAAAGATTTAAGGAGGCAAGTTCTGATCAGCACCAAGCACTGTTACTTGAAGCCCTTATTGCAGTGCAGAATGGATTACAATTGGAGCAGCAAACAATTCTGTACAGCAAATAAGGCAAAGGGAAAAGCTTAGGGGCTGCCCCACAGTGCTATACTGAAATAACCCCACTGGAAACAATGAGGCTGCCTTGGCACAGAGCCAGGCTGACACAGCAGTGTCTGAAGGCCACATTCTTCTCTTGTGCTTAGCTCATTTTGAGTGGAATCAGATCCCATAACATGCCCATCAGACAGCCAAACCCCCACCCTGTCAGCATGACGAAAAATTTCCATAGAGATAGCAGCAAAAAGGTCAGCACCAAGAGAAAAATGCCCCATGCCCTCAATGCAGAGCTTGACATCTCTCCCTCTGCCCATCCTCAGAAGATGGAGTTCATCCCAGGGCATGAAAACTGTTCCAATAATTGGGTACTGTCATTTTCTGTCGCACAGATCAGCCCCAACACAGTGCTGGGAAGAGCTGACGTGCCCAAAAGCTGTCCACAACATATCCCCTCAACTTCAACAATCACCAACTGCTGTTACAGAGCAGAAACTGAGCTGAGACACAGCTCATCATGCTCTTCATACTGATTACCCCTATCCCTCATCACGTAGCCACTCTCAGCAGCCAGAAACCTGCCAGGTTTGAAGCTTTCTAGCCCCTACTCAGAACATCCCGTGCATGGGTCTAACCTGCTAGGAGAGATGTGCTGCTCCTCCCTTGTGACTTTCCCATTTTCATTTCTTTTTACGGGACGTGTGGTAGGGACTTTACAAGAGAATCCTTGTGATAGGACAAGAGGGAATGGCTTTAAACTGAAAGAGGAGAGATTTAGATTGGATATTGGGAAGAAATTCTTCTCTGTGAGGGTGCTGAGGCCCTGGCACAGACTGCCCAGAGAAGCTGTGGCTGCCTCATCCCTGGAAGTTTTCAAGGTCAGGTTGGACGGGGCTTGAAGCAATCTGATCTAGTGGAAGGTGTCCCTGCCCATGGCAAGGGGTTGGAACTGGATGATCTTTAAGGTCCTTTCCAATCCACACCATTCTAGGATTCTCTGATCTCCAGTGAGTGAGGGATGGTGGCAGTGGTTTGTTGGTTGAAGCAAAGACCCAGCACTTTTGCTCAGGGTCAGCATTAAGCAATGCAAGAGCACTAAACAGTTCCTTAAAAAAGCAAGCTTGCCAGTTTTCCCACCTAAGAGTCTGCCACAGAGCCCTCACAGTCCTCCAAAACCTGCCCCCACCCAATTTTCACAATTTCCAAACCCTCTCAACATCTCCAGCTCCAGGATCCCCATCCTCTCCTGAGTATCTCTGCCTTCAGCCCTTCCCCTGCCAATTTCCATCCTAACCCACTGCCTCAGGCACGAGAAGAAGCCAAATCTTCACCCAAAACTCTGCAGAGAAGAGAGCAGATGTATTGGAGAAGATTATGTCACTGTATCAGGGGTAATTATCCAAGCAAAAGCTCTCTCCTCATGACACAGCATCATATCCCTCAGTCCTAAAGGGACCTCAAATTACATCACGTGGACCTCAGAGCTACCTGTGAACACTGTTTGATGACAATAATACAGCATGGAAGACCTCACTCCAGCAGGATTTCATGTGAGGCGCCACAAGCACTTCTGAGCTTCAGCTGCTCTCCACAGCCAGAAACAAATGGTCCCAGTTGAGCAACATGTAGGACACACCCTGATTTAGGGTGAAGGGACATTTGCTTGGAAATAGCAGTGTTGCTGCAAACATTGCTAAGCTAATAACTTCAGTCTTGACAAAGATCTGATGTCTTTTAGACTTGGGGGATCTTTGTACAGCCCTAAGTCCAGACATGGGTTTGCCAGCTAAAGAGACAAGACTCTGCAAAGAGACAAGCACAGGCAAAGAAATTCACATAACAGATCCATGATGAAAACACACACAGAAGCCAGGTCTGGCATCCAGGTGTTGCTCCAGCAGCTGGAAAAAACCCCTTAATTCCAGCTTGGAAAGGACTACTAAAGAAAGATCTTTCACTTCACTGACTTTTATGCATTTGCCAGAGCCTCGAGGTTACCAAGAGGTTTTAATGGCTCTGCCCAGCCCCAGCTGGGGCCTCCACCCACTCTCCTGTCCATTTAAGCACCAAGCTGGGCCCTCATCCCAGTCTCAGACCAAGAGCTGTCTGTAGCTCTGGTACATAAACCTCAATGACCTCAATTCATGGACTGTCTCCCCTAGCTTCATCTAGCCACTTCCATTTCACTACAGCTTTGTCTGGTGGTCACTGGGCTGTGTCTGGCACATCAGAGGCACCTGTTTCCAGTTCATCCTTTGATGAACTCAGGGATGGTCCGATTGAAACGTTTGGGACAGCTCTCAGTGTCTTCATGAGTTTTCAGTCCAAGCCTCAGCAGCATTTCCATGCAAACTCTGCCCTCACCTTTGCCTCCTATTTACTCCAGACTCAATTAAAGGACTTGCACTTTATAGGTGGTCTGGGATCTTCCTGGGAAATTTTGTCTCTGTTTCTACTGCCACAGCATGAAGCAAAATTGGCTGTTAGTCCTAAGACCAGAAGCAGATGCTCCCTTCCTGAATACCTGAGGGCATCTTTCCCTGAAGGTTGCTTGTTTCTCTGCAGAACCCTGTCATTATTTAAAAGTTTTAGGGTTAGGCAGATTATTTTTCTGCATGACAAGTACTTGCATTTCTCTTGGAAGAGAAATTATATCTTTATTTTCTTAGAGCAAATAAGGTCTACATGGATCTGATGCCTTATTTACTGTAGTATTTCTTAAATCCCATATTCACACCTCCAGAGAGGACTGAGATAACACTGCTGTGGGGTATTCCTGAGCAGGAGGCAGCTGCATGGGCTTGTTGGTGCTGCAGACAGCTCTTCTGTGCTCTCTCAGGTTCTCTCTTTCCAACAGAAATGGAAAAACCTGACAAAACTTTCCTTGTCACAGCAGATTTGAACGCTCTGAAGGCTGTAATTAGAATTAGCATTTTTTCCAAAGTTCCCTGGCGATTTAAGGTTGTTCTCCTGGGCAGCAGCAGTTATTTGGACTAACAGTCAACAGGCTTGCAGCCAGTTCTGCAGCAACCAGCAGAAGTCAGAGGAGTTAGGAAGGAGAACACTGAATGCTCAGCTGCTTGTCTGCTCCTTCCCCACCCTGGAACTCCTCAGGGGTGTCTGTGCTGAGGCACAGAGGTGGAGGGGTTGGGCACACAGGGCCCTCAGATGGGCTACAGCAGTGTGGGTGACTCAAGGGTACCAACTCTGTCCCTTGGACAGGCACAGGCAAATGAACTGAGGCCCTCACAAATCCCCAGCAGGTCCCAGTTTCAGCTGGGTTCCTCCTAGAGCAATTAACCTCAGAGAAAATTATGGTTTGGCACACCACCATTGACAAGTTGCCAGGCTTGTGGTGAAGCCAACTGCTTAACTGAGTGTGTGGCATTTATTGCCTGTGGGAAAGGTAAAGTGAAACAAATCTGTGCTTGAACAACTCTATTTTACCATACATCTTCAAAATACCTGCAAATTCATCCTCTTGTGGACATATTCACATCTTGGAACATCCTCGTTCTGTAACAAGGGTCCTTTCTCACCATGTTCAGTGAAGCTGGGTGCAATGATGGTCATCACAAGGTGGTGACATTATAAGACATTATAAGACATTATAACTGGCCCCTTTTTCTCCTGGTTATACTCATGTAAAACTGCTATATCCCCTTCTAGCTAGCCAAAGGTACCATGAAATCAGCAGCGTAGACTGCTCAAAGGGCAAATCATTTTGCTTCCCAGTAAACCCTGCAGATATAACCTCTTCCCCAGACTCTCCTGGCTGTTGAAAGCAACTATTCCATGCAGAACTTGCTGTCTCTCTGCAAACGAAGGAATAAAGTTCATGGGGATTTTCCTTGCCAGTGGGACAGCAGTAATGATGTGCAAAGCCTTGAGCACATGAATATTTTTTCCTCGTCATGCTCAAGAATTTTCTATTCCTGAACTTGATCTCCCCGCCAGTGCTAAAAGGAGACTGTAGCAAAGGCTCAGGTTCTCAGAGGAGTTTGACTCTGCAACACATCTGAGTCTGCTGGACATCACCAGAGCTCAGGGGCTGTGAAAACTGAGGAGAAATATCTTCCCCTCCAAGCTAATACATCTCTTAGGGATGTGGGGGGAATTTCAAGGGTCTTAATCACAGAACCAAGGAACTGTCAAAGCTGGAAAAGACCTCTAAGATCAATTCCAAGTATTAACACAGCACCACTGTTTTTACCACTAAATCATGCCTCCAAGTGCCACATCCACACCCTTTTTGAACACCTCCAATGACTTGATTCAAGCTGATCAACCAGTTTCACTCTGTGTTTGCAATGGGACATTTGTTGCTTCAAAGACTGAGATATCTTAGGAAAAAAGGGATGGCACAAACAGATAAAAATTCATGTTGGAAAAGGAAAACCTTGGGAGAGGAAAAGATAAATGACTCACAGTTGGGTTGTGGGAACTGTAGGATGCATGAAATCCTGACCCCTCTTGAGTCACTTTGCCATTTACTTTGTGAAGGCAGGAACTGAACAGTACAAAATCTCCTCCAGTTGCTACAGAAAATGGTGCACAGCTGATGTTTCCCATCCTTGCTTATACAATCCTAAATTCTGTCCTTTGCCATAGTCACTGCAGATGACCCACAAGAGCACTCCTTACTGACTGCATTTTTAGCTGACCTTGCATGTGACTCAGTAGAGAGAAATGAAGAAAGACAGTCCCATGGGATTTCCCAGCTCCCTACACACCACCACAGATCACCACAGCTGTGAGAGTCCAAGAGAAAAGATGAAAAGGAGACATTTCCTCTGCTCAGATGTATCCTGCCACCAGGGAATCTGTTTGTAATTTAATAAACATCTTAGTGACATCAACAACTGGGTAAAAAGGACACTGAGCAGACATGGCTGTAACTGATCACACTTTCCTAGAGAACCAAGAGAGATTCATTTTTCAGCCATTCCTAGATTTTGGTCTTTTCTTGATTAATCTATGTGGGGAGTTTATGATTTTGATCTTAAATCCATAAAGTTCTATTTTTTGGAGCAGCTGGAATCAAAGGAAGGTAAGTGCTTCCATCCCATAGCACTCCTCCATAATGTACCAGTGTTCTCCATAAAAAGAATACACTGAGATAACAGACAAAAAGTTGGGTGCGGCCTCAACAAAGGTTCTGGATAGACACTTCTCTCACCTCAGGCTCAAGAGGAACCTCTCTGTAGCTAATTTGCCTGAGGTCCATGTTTAGCAGCACAAACTGCCTAGGCTATGAAGTAAACCTTTAGGGGTTAATGGCTGTGTTGTTTTTAGTAGGTGTAATGAAAAGAAACTCTGATACTCAGGAGTAGAATAAAAGCTTTCATAGTGCAAGGGTAAAGCACTTGAGCAGCTCACAAAACACCAAAGCCCTTTGGAGTTTTAATCTCCCTGGTTCAGCATTTGGTCACTGGCTGTCTGCTTCCAGCCTGCAGGACTGGGGGCATTTGTGCCAGACCTGTTAATTCTGAGAGGAAGGGTGGTCATTTTTCAGCAGGAGGATAACAGAAATCCAAGAGCCAGGCTCTGTCCATGGGACTTTTTCAGAATCAAAGGCATCTTAATTTGAGACCTCATTCAGCACAGGAATAAGGTTGCTTGTTAACAACTCTCTTGATGAGTCATCTTCTTCCCCAGCCACTGGGGAAGATAATTTGGATCCATAGAATCCATATTTCATTTATATTTGATGTACCCTTCAGCTTGGTATGGTGGCTCACATTAAGGTCTGTGCCCTGGAAAAACATCTGAGATTTGTTCTGAAAGACTCAGATTCCCAAAAAGGACAAAATTACTTTTTCAGCAGAACCTCTTGAGTTATACTTCACTAAGAGCTTTGCCAAGGTAATTTAAAGGCAGCAGTGTCCTCTCTGTGCTGTTAGACTGGATATACAAGAGTCTGCAGAATGCAGAATTCTGACTGATCTGCCTCTCTTCAAACTGCTCAGAACATAACCACCCCAGACAGTCCTATGCTCAGTTTTGGCAGCCCTGACCTTTACAGAGTGATGAATCCTTCTACATTCCTTGTTCCCCTCTCATTCCCACTATCATGGTCATTTCTCATTGCAGGCAGATCATCCCACCTTGAGGTGTCTTCAGAGCCACCTCTCACCTCAGACACAGCAAACATTTTGCAGGAGAAAAATGGTGAGACAGAGTCTGAACCAAGTTTTGCCACCTCAGAGCCGAGCAGTCCAGAACAGACACAAGGAGCTCACCTGCTTCAGCTTCGTCCCCACCATGGAAGCGCTGCTGTCCAGCACGAACACGACATTCTTTGGCAAGGGAGGGAGGTCTGTGGGGGCAAAGTAGTGCACGAAATATCCATTGAGGATCTGTGGAAGAGCAAGGGAGGCAGCAATCAAAGGCGGGTCATGGTGCAATGTTCCACACACATCATTATGGGTTATTGGGATATTTGGATGATTTCAGTGACTCTGTCTACACTGGAGGGTACGAGTGCTCCTTGGTATTGATGCCTTGAGAAGGCTGACCTGGAACAGAGACTGGACAGGGCTGGAGGATAAAGTAGGTGTTTATTAAAAGGCCTTTAAGGGTACACCTTGGGCAGGACAAGAGCCTGGCCAGGGCTACCCCCAAGGTGGACCCAAAATGGTCACAAAACGGACAACTGGTCACAAGGCCTCACAGTTTTATAAGTTTTGGTCTATTTGCATATTGGGGTTTAATTGTCCAATGACAGCTTCAGATTATGAAGTCCCATCCTTTTTTGTTTTCTCTCTTCTGTCCACTGTTGTTTGTACTTTTGGGCCTGAAAACTTCTAACCATTGTCCTTGGTCCTCAGCAGGAAAGGATTTGTCCTGTCTGTATTCTACAATGTGAAGAGAGCTGACTGACACTTAATATGAGGCTCAGAACTACACCCATAGGCAGCACAGAATCTGCAAAACATGAAAGCTAAAACTTAGGGCATCAGTATCTTTCTTAATTCTGGTCCCCTGTTTATCCAGACTGGATATGCCAGTTGGAGCTCTCCACATCTCCTTCCATGGCTGACATCGGGGTTTCCTTCCAAACGCAGCAAGGTTATAACATGTGTGTCCACAAATCAGAACCACAACATGCACCTGAGGAACTGGCCTTGTATCCAGTTATGTACAGCCAGTATATTGAGAAACTGAAAAGCAGACACAAAAAAGAAGCTCAATGAAGTCAGGGTTTAAGTCTATCTTGTGGCTGCTGTATGACTGGTTTTATTTTGGATAGCTCTTACATGATGGAGTTGCCTTCACTTGGAAAGCATTTTCTAGGGATTTGGAGCAGACAAAACAACTGAATCATATCAGGTACAGTTAAAGTACAGAAAAATAATAATAAAACAGAAAAGATGAATCATGTATACAGTACCTGAACATCCCCAACACTCAGCTCCCTGTTGACATCGTATCTAATTATGAAGTCTCCCAAAATTCCGTTTCGGGCAATCCTAGTTTGCTCAACAACACTGGGATTGAATGTAACCTTAGCTAAGGTTTTGGTGTGCCCAATGACAGTAGAGGGAGGAGGAGACACATCACCTGTTGAGATAAAACCACAATATTACAGGTTTTTCCCATTGCCTTACAGATGTCAAAGCACAGCACCGGTGGTATTGCCATGGAGCCAAGTCAGCCAGAGCGACTTACTGGGATTGAAGATTCAGCTCTCCAGTGATAAAAAAAAGGAGAGATAAAAATAATTAACCCCTCTCCTCTAACTTTAAACTGAAACCCATCTTGCAATGCTCTTGGGGATATAACTGTTTGTAGAAAATTCCTGTATTCAGTTCTGTTTGGCCAAACACACAACCTCAGACATGCACATGCTGTTCCATTCCAGCCAGCTCTAGACATCCAAGATGCAGATCCTACACCTGAGATCCTGACAGTCCAGGCAAGTATGATTCATATGACCTGTTTAAACATTTCTTCCAGGATTAGATGAATCACACTGTAGATTTTTCTTTATTGATTATAAAAAACTCTTGAGGTGGCATGTTCAGACGTACCACAGGCATGTGAGGTGGGACTGATCTGAGTGATTGATCCCTTGATCTGACAAGTGTCTTATGTGTAATGTCTACATTTTAAGAAGTCACCTTAGCTGCCTTTATGTTCAGCAAAAGTTATCATTACAATCACTGCAATTTCAGTCTAATTCAGACAGAATCCAACACTGCCAGTGCAGTCACACAAATTGCATCCCTAAGATGTAACTCATCCTAAACTCTGAAAATCCTTCCTGAATCAATAAAGAGGGATGTGCCTGGCAGAGGGCACCTCAGATAAAGACAATTATTTAAGTCTGAGTCACCCTGCAGGAAACTCTTCTTGTACTGTTATCTGTTCTCATTCTCTAAAAGTTGAGGGATGTGGAAGTTCCCTGTTGTGTCTCTATGTAAATAAAATCCCACATTACCCTCTTTTGATTTTCCCTCTGAACTCTGTTAGCAGCCTTACATGACACTGATTTGGCCCCCAGGCTTCTCCAGATTTTGAGAGCTTTCCTCCTTTTCCTAACTGGCTTTTGAAAACACAAAAATAGATTGTCAACTGAAGTTGTTCTTGGGTGTTTTAGCTCTCATAGCGATTATTCCAACACGCCTCTGAGGCACAGAAGTTCTATTAGGTCTGCTCCTGGGCTGGTTAGAATTGGTAGGAATCAACTGCTTAATTATACTATGAGGGGAAATCTCAAATCTTTGCCAAAAATGCCCAAAACCTCTGTGGTATGACAGGAAAATTAGGGATGGGAGAGGTTCAGTTCCAGTTCAGGTGTACACAATGCAAATACCTACACCTAAGCTTATTTTCTAGGCACTTTTCAAGGGGAGATCAGGTCAAGAGTGTTGGAGATTAGGGTTTGATATATCTGGCCAAATAGACATCTGCTTTAGGATAATTTTAATTAACAAATTAACAATATTGATCCAAATGATAAGGTGTAGGTGGTCTGGGAAAGCTCCATTCCAGGAGGTCCAATAATGCTATTTATGTAATGAGCAGTGGCACTTCACCTTTGTAAAAGGCTTTGAGCAGCATTAGGGAAAGGCAATGTGACATCTGTGAACAACAATGAACACAACCTCACATCCAGACTCCCCAGTGATTTACAAAACTAGAAATACGTGATTATGTCCTGTTAACAAGCAGGAAAATGGAAAGTGGGGTAGTTACCTAATTTACCTCACTTTCCACAGGTCAAAGTCCATAGAAATGCCAGGATTAGGG
The DNA here is from genome assembly GCA_013400495.1 of Nicator chloris. Lineage (NCBI taxonomy): Eukaryota > Metazoa > Chordata > Aves > Passeriformes > Pycnonotidae > Nicator > Nicator chloris. The sequence goes on from WAAE01016874.1 coordinate 291,173, forward strand.
TACTTGTGGATTTATGAAATGATTAGCCAAATCTGTAACTTTTAGTCTGAAGTACCATGTACAATCTAGGTTCCTCTAGGCAAAGGAATGAGAGTAAGATTCACAAATCAATAGCACTTTAGGGTGATACTTCCAGGATGATTTTGTTTTACTTTCACAGCTGTCCTGCGAGTGCATTTGAAAAGATGAAGCACAAGACTGCTCTACTGAGATAGGGAAGGGTTTTATCATAGGCCCAATTTTACACAAGCAAATTATAGTTAGAACCCCTGGACTGTGAAAAACTCCTCAGCAAAAACCTTCTTCAAAGAGACTGAACGACAGATATCACTGCATTTCAGTAAAATTAAGAACTGACACAGCTTCTCATACTGTGAAAGCTCCAATCCATTCATCCTGGTGGAAACAGAGAGGGAGGTCCCAGCCAATACACTGAAATCACATAAGGACATCAGTTTTGTATTTTAGAGGCAGCTTATAAAATTATTATCCAGATCTTCGACATTTTTTCTAAGATCCATGTACAGTTCAGATTTCTCCTGGCAAAGAAAAGTTATAAATCAACATCACTATAAGATTTTACCTCAGTCTTGATCTGTTTTTATTTTTATAGCTGCCCTTTGATCTGATGAATCAACAGATATGTTTTTTATAAATAATGCATCAGATTTGCTTGTATCTGACTTCTTGAATTCTCCATCTGTCTTCTATTGCTTCCAGAAATCCCATTTAACTGCCACTATGTGGGAAAAGCCTAGCACATATAGAAATGGCTTTAAAGTTCATTTATAATTTCTGATCTGGGGGTTTCACATTACTTCTCCTCAACTGCTGTGGGTTAGGCTGCCTGGTCATATCACACCAGGGTCAGTGAGATTTAGTCAGAAGCTCCCTCCTTATTCCTCCTGTACATCCATGTCTGTGGCCTTTGGGCAGCACTTCCATGTTTCTCTGCTATGAATACAGTGATGGGTGAGGACATGATGCTGTGCCACAACAGCACAAGCTCCAGGCATAACCTTTCTATGGACCATTGGAAATCAGGTGAATTAGGTGGCAATTCCATGGCTCAGCTTTCTCACCTGTTAAATGAGCATAAACACATGTAACCCATTTTTTAAAGCAATGTGAAATCTAGGTGGAGCATGTGGATCACATTGCCTTCCTCTATTGCTCCTCAAAACACTCTCTGGAGGTGATAAATGTCATCCTTTCTAACACAGCAGTGCTTTACAGATTTCTGGAGGGGAAGTTTCCATCCTCTTCACAGCCACTCCTCTCCATCCTTGGGACAGAAATTAAAAACCAAAAAATGGTCTGACAGAAAAGGTCCAAGAAAACTTTCTTTTTCTTTTTTTTTTTTTTTTCTTTTTTTCCTTTTTTTTCTGGAATAACAAAAATCAGGTCTGGAAGGTAACTTATCTAATTCATCCCATGTTCCCAAACCGAATCCCTTCTTACTTAGTTTTTTGATACAATCAGGAAACACTCCAGACCTCCAGTAATGGAAACTCAGTGCCTGCACTTGCCAGTCCTTTCCAGAGTTCACTTTTTTCACTTAGAAGTTTTCAGTGTCTAATTTACATTTTTCCTTGTGGATTATAAACCTATGACTTCTTGTTTTTTTCAGTTATTGACACAGAAGGCAGAGTATTCCAGTATTCTACTCCTCCTTGCAGCAGCCTTTTATACTCTTGAACACAGATCCTACTTTTCCCCCCAGGTTTCTTTTTTAAGTAGCACTTGATATCTGGATCGCAATTACTCTCCTCTGTTTATTGGCCTTGTTCTTTTTAAACAAGTGACAGAGAGAAAAGTCTATGAGATATTTCAGAGTCCAAAGCATGGATGAGCTCCAAATGCTTGGGCTGGTTTCTGCTCGCACTGAGGGAGTTAGTAGAGCCTTCAGACAAACTTTCCACTAAATTCAGCTGAAGAAGTAAACAGAGCAGGAAAAAGCATTTTCCAGATGAAATAGTCGTCCCCACAAGAGGAACAGTTAAACCTAAATTATTTTGGAGTCTGGCAGATTTGAGATTAGAGCTGAAACGCAAAGTTCATCCTCAGCTCACATGTGGAAACTTCCAGACAGCTGTTATAAGAAATAAAAAGCTTTCTGAGACCTTTGACTTCAGAAAGAAACAGTCATCCTCAAGCAGCCTAGTGTCTCCTGGCCAAGCCCATGGCTACTTCTCACACAGCTGCACTGGAGGAACAAGATGAGGACAGTATCCAGGACATCATTCAGAAAGAGGCTCCGTTCTGAGGTCACCAGGGAAGGTCAGGATCTTTGGCCTCAATGCCTCCTGTTTTGAGGTTTGTATGTGGCAGAAGACACCACCTGCACATGCCAAAAGATCGTTTCCCAAAACTCACATGCCAAATGCCTTCCTTTGGGAAAAATACAATTCCCAGAGGAAGCCATATGTGCAGGAGTTACTGTTCAGGGAAATATCTTAGAAAGACCTGTCATCACATTGCCTCTGCTCCCCATTCAGAGAGGATGGATGCAGGACTTCCTAAGGGACAAGAGAAGGACTTATCCACAAGTGAGACTGGAAGAGACACTGGGATGCTGGTGGCTCAAACACTCAGGGGAAGCTGCCAGTGGGCAAAGCACCCACCCAGGTGCCAGGGGTGAGCACAGCCCAGCTCAGGCTGCAGCTGGTGTTGGACCAGATAAGGAAAGAGGAGAGTCCTGGGAACTTTGCCCTTATCCAGTGAACTCAGCTGTGATAACTCCCGTGCCCAAGGCACATTCTCACAGAGTCTGAAAGTGCTCATGCTGCTGCTGGGCCATCGTGGGACATAATTGACAACAGCTAATTTAATAGGCAGCTGTATCTTCTGAGAAGGTGTCAAAGACTCCCAAAGTGTCCCATGATTCACAATATCCCATCATTCAGGTGTCCTTGATCCACAGCTTTCCCTCAATTATTAGAAGCTCCCCACCCCTGGACAGGTACCTGGGCATTCCCACCTGAACCTGAGTGGATATAAACCCAATAGTTGTGCATTCTGTGGGTTTCCCAAGGATTTCCCTCACCATGTGATGGATCTAGCCTGTGATCACCGCTTTGACCAATAGACATTGAAATTGCAACAACCATGTCTCATCACAAGTCTTTCAGGTGGAGATATCTTTCAACTCTTATACATTATCTTAAGTGATATTTTCATGGTTTTATATTGTCATATCACTATAGATAATAACTTTCTGTTTTCCTGTGCAACCAGGTTGCTCTAAAATAAAGCCTCCATGTGTATATTTACAAACACTGATGGATCACTGTCGTTTCAAGAACTTGGGTTACCCTCACCTTTAGGGGTGGGTTGTAACAGCTTGATGGCACAATATATTTTTCATCCACTACTGTCAAGGTAATTTATTAATACTTACCAAAATCTCATATTTTATCATTAACTGTGAGACAGTTTAGATATAGGAAATAGAGGAAGAGAGCTTTCATGACATTCAGCCTCAAACCAATCAGGTAGTATCATTTTCCAATGTCCAGCCAAGTGGTACTGAAGAGTTTTAATGGGAATCCAAAAGAGAGCAGGTACTTTTTTCTGGTTTACTCCCAGTATACAGACTGTCTGCCAAGTAGATCCTCTTTAAATGTGAGATTCACAATTCACCTGTCTTTCACTTAAAAACTCACAGCTTTCCCTGGAGGTCTCACTGGATGTGCAGATCCCACAGTTTTGGGGTGTCATATGAGCAAGAAGGCTTCACAGGGAGCAACTAGTGGCTCTGATGGTTTGTTTTTAGATCCATGTTGAGAGATGACAGTCAGCTGGAATTTAGTGGACAACCACATGGGATGATTCCAGACAGAAAGTGTCTGTAATTGAATTTTGAATGCAGATAAAGCACAGGGAATCTGAGCTTCAGCTGCATTACCCGTCCTGCAATGGAACACCTATTTTATATACATTTTACTGGCTAGGGAGGATTATGGAATCCAACAGCTCAGCCCCATTTTTATATGAGCTCTTTGAAATCTGCAGCATGATGCCAAGAATGTCAGTGCTTCCAGATTGCCATTTGGATAGTGAGTTACATGAGTTTTCCCTGTATGTCATTTACGTATAGGAATTTCCATACTGTGCTAGATCACCAATGTGTCTGCTCTGCTTAGCCTGTCTCTACCCTTGATCAGTGCCAGATGTCTTGCAGGAAGCCACACGCCAACAATGCACTGAGATATTCCCTGATAGGTGAAAAAGGCTTCCTGCCTCTCCTGATGAGGAGCACAGCACATTTATCACTTGGCACGTGGATGTAAGACACAGACACTAATGAGGCTTGACCTGAAGATAGTCCGAGTCACTGATAGCCTTGATTTCTGTGATTTTGATTTTGTGATTTGTATGAAATCGGTAGGATCCCACTGAGCAATCAGTTTAAGTCCAGTTCACGTACGTTAGGATCTTTCTGTGGCAGATATGAATAGCTCCACTGATTTTGCTGAAATTTCAGCTGAAATTTTCTCACCAAACAAATTATTTTATGGTTGTTTACATGATTTTGCTGGCACCGTGTTGCTTGGAGTGACTGATGGTCAAGTCCCAAAAGACTCTGCATCCTCCTTCCATCCTTCTTTTAGGTGTTTTTTGACAATATGTAGCAATCACAGTATCCTGAGTTGTTAATTTATGCCAGAAAAAATTACATTTACGCCATCTGAACAATGAGCAAGGACAGTTAGGGGTAAGAGCAGATGCTCAGATAGCACTTAGTGCTTTGGCAAAATATGGGTTTTCCTTTTTGAATTTCCCATGTTCTGAAGTGCAGGATTTCCTATCTTCCTTGGCATGGATGGATGGAAAAAACAATTCACTTGAGTGAATAAAATAAACAGTTCCCAGGAGATGCGGAGGCCAGGGAAGAGCCTGCTCCAATGCTGAGCACAAGGCCTGAAGGCCCAGTTCAAAGCTTTTAAGGACAATAGCAAAAAAAACCCCAACCCTACTGAGATGAATGGGATCAGCCCTGTATTCATTAAGCTTCAAAGTCCTCCCAGGCTTAGGCACAGATACCACACAGACACAGTCATCCAGAGAAAATAGATCCAACGCTGCCAGGCCACTCCTCGAGGAGTGATCAAGGCCCCCACAAGTAACAGAGCCACGGGTCAGAAAATCTCTCCTTACCTTCAGCTTTCCCGTTGCCTTTCTGCTTGCTGTTTCGGAGGGGAGGCACCTCCAGGGACACAATCCCTGAGTTCTCCAGGATGTTCACCTCCACTCGTAGGCGCCCCACCAGCTGCCGGGGCCGGACGCTGACGGTGTACTCGTACTTCCCCCGCCGCCTCTGCAGGAGCTCTTCGTAGTGCAGTAGGAACCTGGCCTGCATCTTGCGAGGAATGAAGACAGAGGCCTTGAATGTCTCGTAGCCGTTCTCCCTGGAAGGAAAATCCAAAGACACCTTCACATCCCACACGCACCACGCATTACCTCCTTCCCCTCCTGTAGCAATGCGTTTCCACAGCCAAGTAAATATTTCTGAATAAGGAAAAGGGGTTTCAGTGACACCCCTGACTTTTATGGAGAAGCACCAGAATTTTCCATGTTTCTCTCACTGTGGCTGGCCCAGTGCCAGCACAGGAGCATCTGTTGAACCTTCTAGCTGTTCTTCAAAACCAGTACCTGTTTCTGTCGGCAGCTTGCCAATGGACCCCTCCTCAGTCAGATAAGGGAGAGCACCAAGGTGCTCGGGGCATTTTCGAGGTGTTGTTAGCAAGTGTACAGAACCTTTTCTATACACTGTGTTCGGCTTTGTTATTTTGTTTGGTATTATTTTCTTTTTTATTAAACCCTGTTGGTTTTCAAGACGTTCTCGACCATGCAGTTTTGCTGATTATTTTAGGCCATTTTTCTGTGAGGTGCTGGGAGCCTTCAGAAGGTATTGAAACCTTGGAGAGGTAAAAACATCTGACTTTTTGAGAAATTCAATACCCTCCCCCCCGACAGTTTTGCCTGAACCTGTTCCCTGCAAATAATCAACTGAACCTTCCCATTGAATCTTGTTGAAAACCTGTTGCATTTACCATTGAGCTTAGTTGATTTACTGCTTTATATAAATAAAGTATATTCTTGCTACCCTCTTGAGTGAAGTGGATGACCCTGCCCGTGACAGCCCCCTAAATTTTCCTTTCTGTTTTTCAGAAAGTTACAAGAATTCTTTCCCCCAGTAGTACATCCTGGCACATCTTGGAATTTAAAAATTTGTGTGACAGGGTTAGAAAAGGCCACACGCAATTTTTCATGGCTTGGAGTATAAGAATGACACCAGGCAGTGCAGATAACATTCAGTTTAGTTGNTTTTCTATACACTGTGTTCGGCTTTGTTATTTTGTTTGGTATTATTTTCTTTTTTATTAAACCCTGTTGGTTTTCAAGACGTTCTCGACCATGCAGTTTTGCTGATTATTTTAGGCCATTTTTCTGTGAGGTGCTGGGAGCCTTCAGAAGGTATTGAAACCTTGGAGAGGTAAAAACATCTGACTTTTTGAGAAATTCAATACCCTCCCCCCCGACAGTTTTGCCTGAACCTGTTCCCTGCAAATAATCAACTGAACCTTCCCATTGAATCTTGTTGAAAACCTGTTGCATTTACCATTGAGCTTAGTTGATTTACTGCTTTATATAAATAAAGTATATTCTTGCTACCCTCTTGAGTGAAGTGGATGACCCTGCCCGTGACAGCCCCCTAAATTTTCCTTTCTGTTTTTCAGAAAGTTACAAGAATTCTTTCCCCCAGTAGTACATCCTGGCACATCTTGGAATTTAAAAATTTGTGTGACAGGGTTAGAAAAGGCCACACGCAATTTTTCATGGCTTGGAGTATAAGAATGACACCAGGCAGTGCAGATAACCTTCAGTTTAGTTGCTCCTTCCTATAAATCCATGAATGGGCATGCCAAGGCAGCCAAGATAAAGATGGTAGGAGAGTGCATCATTTCCCAGAACGCAGCCAAATGCACAACACTCACCTTCCTTCTGTGGGGCTTGGAGGTTTTTTGTGCCTTTCTTTGTTTTCGGTGCTATTTTTCTTTTCTTTCCCTGTGACCTCTCCATAATAAGTCTTGTTGCCAATGCTCCTGGAGAGATCAGAGATATCAGCATGGTCACTCTGCACACGGGTACAGTGACAGGTGTACATTTGCTGCAGGTGTGTTCACAGACTTTGATGTGAGAAGAATCTCAGAGTGCTGCTGGTGCCACTCTCCTGAGTCCACCCAAGTCTCTGGGACAGAAGGCAACTCAGAAGTTCCCTGGCTGGAAATACCAGCCCAGTACAAAGGCAAAAGTCTCTTCTTCTTCCTATTCATTCTAAATGGAAGTATTTCTTGAAGACCTAGTCCCCTATCCCCTTTGGTCAAGTCTGAAGCTGTGGCCCCAATATCCGTCTGTAGAGAGGATCTGACCATGATCAAACCAAATACGTCTGAGACGAAGAGTTTAATTTATTACTCATTTCACTATGAGGTTTCTCTCTGTTTGGTTTATCATTCACACCTCCAGCAGCCACTGAACCTATCTGCTGGTTGGAGTTGACTTCTGCTCCATTGACAATGTGGAGAACATGGAATAACAAGAAGATTCTTAGTTATTACAGTAAGTCAGGTGAGATAAATATACCTGCCAGTGTTGCTGAGACTTTCTCTGGAAAGGTTTTTGAGGTCTTGAAGAGAGTTTTCTCATCCAAGTCAGAGAGAGGAGGAGAAGGAAGTGGTTAAAAGGCACTCAGATGGGAAATAGAATAGTTTCCCTCCCTGTTTACACTGAGGATTTGAATTTGGTATCGTGGCATCCATAGGCTTGGCCTGTGCATTACTTACTTACATGGTAAAGTTGGAGATGAAAGCTGCAGCTGGGATCTGCATCTCAAACTCGGCTTCCCGTGCCTCAGAGCCACTGTTCACCATGGTGCAGGACACGGTGGTGAAAGCATACCGGGAAATGATCGTGGATCTCACGTGGAACTCAGACATCCGAGGCCTGGTTTCCTGTGGGAATCAAAGGCCACCCCTGAACATCCAGCAGGATAACTCACCCCTCCAATGTTTCAATGGATCTAATATTTGATATGGACTAGCAAACTCCCACCCAATGAGTATTAGACCTCCTGACAACAACAGGCAAGGTGGGCTTGTCCTTAAAATTTCAGGTGAGCTGCAAAGGGTAAATCAGGAATGTGGTATTGCCTTTGGTCATGCACAGAGGCCACAGACATTGTCCAGTGCTTGGGAAAGGTCTGAGAGCTCTGCTTATGCCAGCCTTTAAGTTGTGAAATACCCTGACAAAATCCATCTGTGTCCTAAACCGAAGCCTTCAACTCTGACTGTGTGAGAGGATCAGGATTATTCACTTGTGGCTGGGGAAGAGAAGCCCAAAATATGTCCCCATGGGGTACAGAACTGTGTCACAGACCCTGCCCTGTGCACTGTGCACAAGAGCAGATGGAAGACTTCTTGAAAGACTGACATCACCATTTATGAAGCAGCACCTTCAAATTTATCCAGTCAGATCCCTAAGTTATGTAAACAGAGAAACTGCTGTCAATGGAGTCAACTGAGTCCTCCTCTGCTGAGAATCCATCCTGGAAATCTGTGCCAATGGATGAAGAGACTTAATAAAAAACACTGACACTGTGACATCTCAAGCAAAATATTTTAAACTTTTTAGCCCACACTGGACTCCTTCCAGCAGAGAAGCAGCAGAGACAGCAGTGAATGACACATGATGTAGCAATGGAAGCTGAAAGCCAATTTCTGCTTCTTGGGAATGTGTTTTCGTGCACAAGTCCTGAGTTGGAGCATTTCTCCAGACTAATGTGGTTTTTGACAGCAACATCTCCATGGAGCTCAAATGTTTTCTTCCTGGAATACTTTAGTGTACTTAACTGTAAGCAGCCTTGGAAAAAGAAAAATCTGTACATCGACTTACACAATCAAGGACCAAACCCTCAAAAGCAGAAGGGAGATAAAGGGTGAAATACACTGTAAATACAGAGCAACCTCACTAAGCCAAATACAGCGAGACTCTTCCCATTGAGATTGGTAAAAACTCACAGTCACGTAAGAGTTGTGAGGACAAGAACAGGCTCTTCAGCTGCATGTCCAAGCTTTCTTTCAGAACAAAAATAATTTTGGCAAGCAGCTTAAGAAAGAGAGCAAGTGCTTGTCTGAGTATGAAGCAAGAACATTTCTGCAGTAGCTGTTGGCATCAGAAGTAACTGAGCATACAACTAGCCAAGCTGCTGGGCTAGTGAATTCCAGGCAAGTGGAAGAATGAGGATCCACTGGAAACACAGATCTACCAACAGATTTGGCACAAAGCCCTGCCTGCCTACACTTGCAAGACTTGGAAAGACTGATAATGTGTCTCAGATGAACTTAGTCATGATAGATTATCTTTAACTTGGGAATGTTCTCTGTGTCCAGGATCCTGCTCAGCTCACATGGAGCACAATGGCAAGAGATTAAAACTTCCAGGGTAGGATTCACCTCACTGATTTTAGGCAAATCAGTGCAATGGATCTGTGGCTCTAGGCTAAAACACCCCTGCACAGATCTAATGTCCCACCCTTAGGCCTCTGCTTAATTAACTGCTGTTAATTAGAACTAGATCCTGATGTTCTTAGGACCTTTCCTGATACATAGGCATTGCTTTCCAGTCTCATTATCCTGAAGGTGGAGAAGATGGGGAGTTTTGATTGAAGTAGGGTAGTAGGCATGATTTCAGATATAATGAGCTGATGCTTCAGTCAGTCTCCCATGCCACTAATTTGGGTTTAATAACAGAAGTTACAGAAAGAATCGGAAACTACAGCAAATTCTTTGTTGTCAGACCTTCTGCATTCACCCCCATTTGCTGCAGTTCTTCAGGAGCTGTGGGTTTGTATGTAGCTGACAGATGACCAGCAAAAGAGGATCAAGCCCTTTGCCTTTCATTGTGATATAAGTGGCTCTGCAGTGACCTGTCTGACACTGTGAATGCACTGATGGATTCACAGGAGCTCAGAAAGCCTTTCAAATGTGACAGAGAGCACGAACCTGTCCTTGTTAGGACAACAGGAGAAGGGTTGTGTTGGGTGACAAAAAAGCAGTTCTGACCCTGTAGCCTGTCACTGGCAGAGACCAACAATATGTGCTTAGAGAGTATGAAATCATTCCAACCTGCACTGACACTACCCAGAAATATTCTCTCAGTTTTCAGTAATTTGTGGCTGAAGGAACTCCTGAGTTGAGGGTGGTATTTGTGTGGTATATTTGTATTCTGTGGATTTCTCTTCTGTTACTTGACACAGCTGCTTTTTGAATCCATGTAAACTTCTAGCATCCACAACGTCCTGCTGCAAGGAGTTCCACAGCTTAATGGTATTTTATATGGAAAAAAATCACTTGGGGCTTTTTTGCTAAATCCACTCTTTGCTGGCTTCAGCTGATCTGTTATAGAATCACAGAATGGTTTGGGTTGGAAGGGACCTTAAAGCCCATCAAGTTCTAAATGCCTGCCATGGGCAGGGACACCTTGCACTACACCAGGTTGCTCCAAGCCTTGTCCAGCCTGGCCTTGGACACTTCCAGGGGTGGGGCAAATATCTCTGTCCCATTGAACAAGCTCCAGTTCTGATATCCTTACAATCTGAGGAATGGCAAAAAAAAAAAAAAAAGAAAACAAACAAACAAACAAAGACATTCAACATCCTTCCCTCTTCCTGGTGGATGTGAGTTGTTGTTGGGGAAATCAAACACTTAATAAGGGCATCACATAGAGTTGAGGATGAAAAAATTGGTTCATCTTCCCATCCCTGGAAGGGATCTGCTATTCCCTGTATATAGAAAATATAAACGGTGGGGGCACAACCATTTCCAAACAGGTTGCTTGGTCAGGCTGGGCAGGCAGCCCACATTCCACTCTGTGATTCCTGTGCTGCATTCCCTGGAGCTCTTGCACAATCCATCAGTGCCTGGTGCTCTGACTTACAGCTGCACAAACGCCTGTTTGTTTTCTGCACTTTTTATTGAGGCCTTCAGACGATGAGAGGCAACTCAAAGGAAAAAAAAAAGCAAAACAAACCATTTGTTTAATGTTATTATTACTGTGATTTATCATCCCTATTAAAAATTAAGTGAGGGAATGCCAAGGCAGCAGATTAGCACACTATCAGGCAGGTTGGCTGTATGCTTTTTGGAGGTGTCCTGGTTATGATGATGAACTCGCAGCTGAAATTTTCTCACCAAACAAATTATTTTATGCTTGTTCACATGAAATATTTGGAAGGACAGATAAAGAGCTGAATATAAATGAAATCCATTTCATATTTTTGCCTTTATAAGTTGCTGTCACCAAAACAAATCAACTGTCTCTCAGATTAGAAGTAATAAACTGGTAAGAAGCCTGAGAGTCTCTCTCTAGGCTGCTGATTCCAATCTGTCAAAGATGAAGGGGCAAGAAGATGTTAAGGTGATGGCTGCTCAGTATGTGAAATGACTTCCAGCAGTTCTCAGCTGGGAAGTCCCCTAGAAAAGCCAGAAAAATAACTGCAATGAACAGCAATTCCACTGTCTGCCTCTCTACATCTAAATTTTAGACTTCTGAAAGAAGGATATTGGCTTCCTTGTTTTCTTCCTTCCTCCAGCAGATTTTGTCAGAGAACAAGGGAGATCTTTCAAAGCAAACTCCATTTCTCTTCAAACTCAATGAGATTTCATCGGACTTATGTTCACTGTGTTTTTAAGGTTTGTAACATTAGAAGTTCTTTCTCTAAATCTGGGCTTGAGAAGATGGATTGGGAAATATTAGAAGAACCTGTACCTGTTGCATTGATCAAAACAAAGATTTCTTTTTTTTCGTTACCCATAATCTCACTGTACCATCAGATAGTTCATTCCTGGGCACAGGGATGCACACACACACACATATCCAGGGAAAGTGCAGTTCTCATGAGGTAAAATAAAGACAGAATGTGATACATACCAGCCTCTGCAGGAACTTGGCCTGCCTTGGGACACGGCGAGCAACCTGCAAAGAGTTAAGGGGGTGAGTGGATTCTGTTCAGCTCACAGCAGACATGTATGCCACTTGTTTAATCCCAGACACGGGGCTGTGTGACTGATCACCCGTGGCCAGGTTCAAATGTTCCTCTGGTTAAAATTAAAACTTGAGTCTCTTCTGTATTAACAGACCCACTGATCAAAGCTCAGCAGTGGAATGTGGCTGTCTCAGGCAAGGAGGTGCTGGGTGTTTTGCAAATGGTGCTCGGCAAGGGACCCTCTGTTTGATGGCAGGAAGGTCAGCCTTTAGCCCCAGCCCTGGATGCTAAGAACATCCCTGGAAGTACTGAAGGCCAGGCTGGATGGCGTTTTGAGCAGCCTGGTCTAGTGGAAGATATCCCTGCTCATGGTAGGATTTGGAACTGGATGATCTTTAAGGTCCCCTCCAACCCAAACCATTCTATGGATCTATAACTAGTAAATCAATGCTACAGCTTCAGCTGTATAAATATTAGCTCAAGAGCAGATCTGTTGCCTAAATACACTCCACAGGTACTGTGTATTTATTGTGCAGTGACAGAAAAGCACTAGTTATGTGCAAAACAGGAATAAAGATATTTAAATTCAGCCACAGACCTTATTGTGAAACAAAGTGCTTCACCTGTGACAGTGCAATTTTATTCACTGTCTCAGCCTTCTCATCAACTCCCCTGATTTCTTCTGACGTGGTGTGAGACTCAGCCCAACAACAACTCCAAATCAAGTCCCTCCCCAAAGCAAGTCTTTTGTCAATGAGGGAAGCCAAGTGCCATCTTACAATATCAGTGGAACCCCAGAGAGCAGAAGAATGCAACAATATTTTTTTACCTGATTTGCCCTTTCAGTTGATTTACTCTTAAATAGCAGCAGGCCTTGCCAAAGAGACAATTTTATGTCTGTTTATGTCGTACATTGGAAAGCTCAGGAATGCCCAATGGGGAAATTAAAGTTTCATCCATGAGAATCTTTACTATTTCCTTCTGCATCATTTTAGTCCACATCTCATAAAATTAGAACCAAGGGAAAACAGGAGAGGAGAGGAGAGG
>WAAE01016875.1:0-85562 GCA_013400495.1 Nicator chloris
TTTTTTTTTTAAGATGGGAAAAGCAATTACTAGCAGCTTGTCAAGCACATGACTCTGTAAGTACCATTTCATGAGCACTGAAGACCATGAAGTTTAGAACCTTGAAGGTAACATATTGCTTGCTCTTTTCTGCATCTTCAGGTTCATGCCTTGGAGAAGGATATTGTATTAGAGCTCTAACATTACAGTTTCCTCCATTTAGTTTGGATATAATGGTTCTAGGAAGAATACCATAAGTTCGGACGGCTTAAGTGAGACCTCAGACCTTGTAGAAGCCATGAACACATGGATCAAGTGCTTCAGAGCTCTATCTGCACTCATATTGTTAAGCTCTTGTAAAGGTTGACAGAAATTTTAATGTTTGCTTCTGAGTCAGGCAAAGATGTTGCTCTTATAAAAAAAAAATGGCACTGAATATATACAAATGTGAGTTCACATGAGCATACTTTTATATGACCATCTTCAAAAGCTTAGCAAGTGTTTCACATATTATGTTTTCCAGTGGTTTGGCTGCCACATAGCTACCTTGCATTACAAAAGGACACACACAACTGCACTACTGCCACATTAGACAGCATAATGCCCAGAGAAACAAACTGAGCAACTCACTCTGAGTTTGTTTATGAACTAACCATGGTTATAAGACTGGTTATTAATGCAGCTAATCTAGTATTTGCTGCATCACTACAGATTTGCTCAAGTGTGAATAAATCAAGAGTCCTGTCCACGTGCCTGGAAGATTGACAAACATGAGTATGCCACGGACCACATGACAAAGCAAATTTAGAATTCCTTGTAGTGTTCACAGTTGTACAGATGTTGACCCTGACTAGATGCAAAGAAGCAGATCAACCCTTTAACTATGGTTAACAAACCAGAGGCAGATGGGTGACCAGTACAAGTGATACAAACATTCAAAATGCCCAGACACATGGAGCTGGCACCACTTGTTCCTTCCAGGAGATGGTAATCAATGCAAATCTGTGCATTAGTTATGAGGTGTTTTAATTCCAATAATAAACATTCTGTGATTGATGAATTTTTCCCAGCTGTTGTCCATGTAGCTGTTTAATTAGAGCATGCTGGCAGAGGCTGTTAATCCTTCACTGAGTTGCCGACTCCATGGCATTCCACTTTCTGCAGGGCAAGGTGACAGTTGGTAGAGGGACTTGGGTGGCTGGTCAGGGGACCTGACTTTTGGCAAAGGATCAACGCATTAGATGACAAGCCAAATTCCATCAGCTTCCTAAAAATACTAGCAGCCTGACAAACCAAGTGCCTTAATTGACACTGCTACCGTCTTTGATGGACACTGGATCTAAAAGCACAGCAGTGTCTATGTTATTGCTGCTTCCAGAGAAGAGGGGTGCCAGCCAACCATAAGTACCAGGAAGGAAACAAAATCACCTGCCTTTGAAAAAAAACAAACAAGCCAAAAGCTCTGGCATTTGCTTTAAGCATTTACCTCCTGAATCCATATGATTCCCTTGCTGGAATACTCTATCAGGGAAGGAATCCTTGGCTTAGGGATGATGTGACATATGCCTAACCAGGGCCTTAGAAGTGGAGATTCCCAAAGGGGAACAAAACAGGGGGAGCCCATACTACTCCCTCTCTGAAGCCTTTAAGGCCTGACTCAAGGAATGACATCCAGAGGCCAGCAGGATGCTTATTTTTATCCACCTGCTGCATCACAAGTGGCAACAGAACAGCCAGTTGTGAAAACAGCTCCTGCACCACAGGTATCTGTCCATGAAAAGCTGAGATATCCACATTTACTCCACACAGGCCAACAGTTTTTACATGCTGTCAAGCTCAGTAATATTCACACTGGTCGCTTACAGATGAAAGCGACTTACTAACAACCCCCCAAGCCAACTAGATATTTAGGATACTGACCTAAACCAGCAAAGAGTTAGAAAGCTTCCTATTCTTAACCTTGGCTTTGTTTCATAGGGGCTGTTACGGATTAGACTCTTTACAGTACCAAGAGGTTCAGAACTCAGTCATTAAACTGGGTCCCTGGAATCAGTCAAAATTCATGTCACAAACAAATGAAAACCCTTATTGTAGTATTCCAGCTGTGGGGAAAAGTTACCTTGCCAGCAGCATAGTCTTTTATACTGAATGACAAGTTGTACTGAATGTCCAAATTCATCTATGTGCAATTGCATTCATGTTGCAAAGTTTATGAAAAATTAAAGTATATCTGTTTAAGAATAATTCATTTATTATTTTAACTCCTGGGTACTTAAATCTCAATTTGCCACTAGAAGTTTTTCATCTAAACTAACAAACTCAAACTCAACTGCAAAATATATCCAAAAAGTGTTTTCCATTAGAAAAAAATTCTTATCCCCTTTTTCAACAGTAAACTTTTCAACTCAGTTAAAAATGTTCATGATTTATTGCTTCATTATGTCATGCCAATATACAGGAAAAAATACCTGTTCAAAAGATGACTGTTTTGGCAAAAGAGATTTAAGCCTAGTACCAGAACTATTCCCATGGGTTATGGTTCTTTGCATGTGGTAACTGCTCTTATACAGTGAATTAAATGAAATACTAGTCTCACCAAACCCTTACCCAGCCAGGCACTTAGACATTTTGTCCAAGGTAGTGCCATAGTCCCCTTATTTTAAAAGGAAGTAACAAATGAATGCAGATTATATGGTTGTGAGAAGAGGCTTAGACGCTGTCTCTCTCTTCCTCCTTGCCTCATCCCTAAATCAAAAACAAAACAAACATGTTTCAATATTCGAGATTAATTTAAAGAAGGGGTTATGTCAAAAGGTCTTTTTGTTGCTTAGTGGCTTAGCAGCCTAAAGGCAGCTAAAACAACATTGCTCACTACTTAATTTCCTATTTATTTATAACAGAGTTGCAAAAGACAAAATTCATAGCATAGGAAGAAAAGTCATGAAAGAGCCAGGCAAAACTTGCAAAACCCAGCAGTGCCAAGTCTTACACCATCCCATTCAACAGCTCTGCTACATGCTTTGCTTGCAGCAATTCAAATTTTGCAAGCAGTGACATGGAGTTTACCTTATCATTTGTCATAATACTTTTCTAAAAGACAAATGATCAACTTGACAAGCTTAGGAGAGCTTTCCCTGCAGCTGTGTTACCTGGTGAACACTTTACTGAATTTACCAGAAAGTTGAGAAGAAAGACAAAATGATTTTATAACCAGAGAAGACATAGTGAAGCTTTTCCTGGCTTTAGCAATAGTAGGATTCTTACACAAAGCCATTTAGCACTTCATACCTGAGTATGAGTTGTACCTGAAAGCAGAGCCTGACCCTGTAAACAGTTATTCCTGAAGTTTAATGTCTGCTTGGTATACTCTGTCTGCATACTTCATGCTCTTATTTATCTCAACAGCTGAGAAAAAAAGGAAAATACAAGGAGAGAACAGAGAGCTGGAAGAAAAAAAAAATAAATAAAACTCCACAGAAGTAAAATGAAGGGGCCCATTTATTTGCTGGGAGTTGATCCCATGGAGGCAGCAGCAACAAGTTTCCTTGGCACCAGGTATCCATTACAATACAAAGTGCAACAAAGGAAACCTGTGAGTAGTGTTGCACATGCCCCACAGTTTTTCCATTAGGATCACAGGCTACTTGGAGTTCATTTCTCTTGATTCCCATGTTGTCCTACTCATCATTTAATACACACCAGTATTTACTCATCATTTAATACACACCAGTACCTTCAGGTCTAATCAGTCATACTTCATCGTTTTGCACTTTCTCCTATATAAACTAAGAGGTTATATAAATCTCCTGATTTTCTCAAATTACTTAGTAGACATTGCATCATATTTCAATTGAGCCTTAATACCAAAGAAATCGTCACTTAAGAATATAAAACTAAAAATCCATACTAGTTAGACAATTCAAAAAATCATAACACTTCATACTACCTCTGCTGTTCTTCATCTTCTCCATAAACATAGGTTTTGAAACTCCCACAATAAGTTATAGGGTGATGATTATTCAGTGGATTTTGAAACAAGATCTCCCATGTCCTTGCTTGCCTTTTAAATCTGATCACCCCTCCAGAAACAATTGCTTTTGTCAGTACACCTAATTTTCTGCATAAACCAGTAAGAGGGTGAACGTAAAGTTTTTCTAGTAATCATTGCTGTATGAGTGTCTTGGTGTCATATTTTTCCAGCTAAAGCAGCATGTAAGTTTTCTATAGTGCTAGCTTTCAAAGAAAGCTCACTCTGCAAAGATCAAGTCAGTGCTGTGTGCCACCAGCCCCAGGACAGCCTGGGGATCAGCACCTTTTCACACCCTCTTCTTAATCCATTGGCCACCGCCCCTCACCTTCCCTGGGCTGGAGCTTTGAGCTGCAGAGACATCAGCTTTCCCCAGGATAGGCTTTCTCACACCAATAAGGGCCATTTTGTCACCCAGCTCCATAGCATAAGCCAGAATCGTGTTACTTGCCACGCACTGGTCCAATGCACATCATTCCTTATATCTCCTTATTTCACACCCTCACTACTCACCTAAGACAAAGCACGTGCAGATGACAAACAAGAAGGAAAAAAGCCCAAGTATGCTATGTAACACTACAGAATCTTGGCATCAGCTTCCCAGATAAGGAGAGGGATAACACATGCAGAAGTCACTCGTGTTAATTATTTATGTTTATCAAGAAACAAAATCAAGGACCCAATAGTTTAATCTTTAATGCAGTCAGGCCTTTGCCTATACAGTAGCTGTGTGTCCATTGAAATGTGAACTTTCTCCTCACAAAGCATAGGATATGGGCACTGCATAAAATTTACAGAGAAGTTCAGGAAAAAAGAAAAAAAGAACAAAAACCCCCAAACCAACAGAAAAAGCAACTCTTCTCAAATATGTCCTGTAAGACACCAGGGACTGGAGGCAGAACCTTAGAAAGTCTTTGCACAGTAGCCATTGAAAAGCAGAGCTGAAGCCAGCTTTGGTGCTCTGTCCTGGCCTTTTTCTTCCTCATTCCTAGCAGAACTATCCACCTTCTGCTGTTCCCCAACACAATTCACCCTATTTGTTAGGCAGGCTCAGATGACAGATGTTCATCCATCCCAGAGTCCAGACAGCCAGGTTTTCAGAGGAAATCCCATTGGATCATCAGGTCAGCTGTTCCCTCAAAAAGTATCCTCCTGTTTTCAGTTTCCTTCCCTCTTTCAGAGTCAGGCAGGAAATATCTAATAACAATCCCAAAATCCAGAGTCCCAAAGGGACGCAAAACAGCCTCTAAGGTAAATTGATTAACAATCTGATCTAACACCCACAAATCCAGAAACACCCTAATAACATTTGTGAGGAAATTAATTTCAGACTTAAAGATACATTTTTGTACCAGCAAAAGATTCAGAAAAAAAACTTAATAAAAGCAATTACTTTTCAAATACTAAACAACAAAAATTCAAGGCCAAAACAAAAGCATGAGTTGATCCACTGAGATTTAAGCACACCAAGATACCATGTGAAATCACAATTCATAGTTTTAACATCTTGAGACTGACACTAATCCTCAATGCTGGACAAAGAGGATGAGAGAAATTGTTTTCAGTCGCACTTGTGAAAAACTCTACCGATTTGAAGTGACTTCCACATGCACAATGCAGCCCTTCCTCCACTGGGCCAAGAACCTGCTCCAGTTCCTATATTTAGGTATCACTCTCCTGCCTATCACAGAGGTTTGGTGCTCTGACAAACTACTCAACACAGATAACTTGGCCCTAGATGCCCTCTTATGTTCTCAAAGTTTAGAAGAACCCTCTCTTCCCATGGAGATTATTTAAAATTGCTGAGCTTTGTGACAAAATCACCAGTAAATGTGTGCAAAGAAAGGCAACAGCAAAGAGACTGTCAGCATATAAATCCCAGTTCCTTTTGGTTCAGTGGAGTTGCTTGATCCTTAAAACAGTGCAAGACTGAATTTACTGCTCTAAAATTATCATTAGGTGAGCATTCCTGTTATTCTCTATTTTCTCCAGAATAAAGCACAATTATTATTTTGAATTATTTCTATACACAAATGTTCTTTCCATAGCTGAACTATTTTTTCTCTAAGAAACCATTTTTATAATTTTGGTTTAATTGAGTTTTTCTAACATTATCTAAAATTACCTCAAAAAAAACTATTGGATTTTCTTGGTGGAACAGAGAAACATTCTACTGAAAAGACAATGACAGCATCTAAAAATGTCAGAGAAAAAAGGAAACACAGAAACAAAAGTCAGCAAGAGAGAAAAAAGCAACAGTTACTTGTCACAATTCTCTATTATAATAGAGCCTCAGTTCTAACCACTACCAAGTGGGGATTCATGCTGCACAAACTGGGGAAGTTAACACCCAAACATCCACCATGTTCCAGAAAAATATTAGCACACTGGCTTTCATACACATGATGTCAAAGACTTCCAAAAAAAATGTTGTTATCCTGCTGGTAGGAAGTGATAACTCAAAACCTAAAAACACAAATTTATTTAACATAAGAAGTTTCTTAATAAACAGAGAAATAAGCAATCAGAGTATTTACACAAACTCCTATGCTCACATGCCTGTGTACAACCTTTTTTAGTACTTTTTTTTTTCCATCACTTCCCCCCACCAGCCCCCCTTGTTATATCTGGTCTGAACTGTATGCTTTCACCCATGTCATGTAAGATACCAAGGCCACAAGCCAAATTCCGCTCCCAGTTACACAGGTTCCACTTTTAACGTCAGAAGGTTCACACCAGTGTAAACCAATAACAGATTTTGGCTGCCCTTCTAGACCCGATTTTGGCAGGTGGATGGAACAGGATTGGAAAGTTGTGTTTATTTACCTCAGGAAACTGGAATTCAGCTTAAAAGATATTTGAAAGAAGTTTTATGGGCCAAAAAGCTAATCGCTAACAGAATTCCCCACAGCATAAAATCACTATAAAGGAGAGTTCTTGCACAATTCATTTTTATGCCCTTAATTCCTGTTTAGGAGAGGTCCAGGAACAAACACGCAGGATACAGGCAAGGTGCAATTGTAGCAAAGGCACAGGGGTAGGACTTGAAACCAGCATCACTTATTGTCAGCCTGGCTGCTTGTGAAGGGTTGCCATTCCCCCGTGGCTTCTGAGAGCACTGAATTACAGATACAATGGCAGGGAAAGGGAAGGGAGGTAAAAATAAAGTGCCCTTTGAGAATTTTTAATAGGCCTAACAAAGAAATCATGCAACTTGGGAAGATGTAAATCACTTCTGAGCTGAAAAGCTTGTTATTTATGCAATATAGACAGCTATTTCAAAATTGCCATGGAAGTCATTAGGAACACAGTTTTTAATTCAGCAACAAATGCAATATACGATGTATATCAATAAAATGTATAAAATTGGAGTGAAGACAGATTTTCAATGTCAAGACACCATTAAATTGCAAGTAACAGTCAAGCTCTATATCATCATTAGAAGGTGGGCTGCTTCTTCAAATTAGTACTCCTGGGAAAGGAAATAACGCATATTCAAAAGAGAAGCTGCTGGCCAGTGCACCCTAACGGGCTTGAGATCAACCAAGGGAGGATCACTGCAGTGAGGCAGAGTTACAGTAGGAACATAACATTACACAAAAACAAATATTTAACACTTGGTAGCCCTACAAAAATGCATATGTTAGGCAGAAAAAGAAATGAGCCAGTATTTTAGGGAACAAGCAGCAGAGCAGAGGAAGATACCTGCAGGACAGCAACACAGTAGATGTGGCTGAGAGGAATGTGTGGAATTAACAAGAGCACTTCAAAGCTTTGCTTTGAGATGCAATTGGCGGATTTGCCATCCACAGAAGTTAAGTGTCAGGATTCATTTAAATAAAGAGTTAATTAGTAGTAGTGGGATGGTGACTGTCACCCACTAAGAAGGGAAGCATTGAGGTTCAACATGCAAGTCAAAAGATTCACGTGGATTATGCAGATTCAATTCTATTGAGAAGGATGGTGTGAAGTTGTTTAAAGGAACTTCTGTAAGACACTTCCTTCGCACTGGATAAGATCTGGAGGCAGATTTGCTTGGCAAGGTTTTGCACCAAGTCAAAGTCATTTAGCTCATCAGCATCAGGGAACCTTGGTGCACTAAGAGCTGTTTCAACAAGTGATCACAATGGAGCTTTTGAGTTTACTTCCATAATATTTAGGAAGCTCCCATAGCTTCAAGCCACACAGCTTACTAGACCCAGGCAAACACGAACATTTGACAACAGAACCAAGCCAAAGAGCTTAGCTGGGATCAACAAGCTGTTAGAGCTGACTATACACATTTGAAAAAAATATTACATAAAGTGATATGTATCTAAGGTCACTGTGGGAGCCAGGAAGCAGTGCCAAAAGAATTCTTGCAGGCTTCTCCCTTCCTTGGCTTGCCCTCATTCATGGACAGAGAGCCCAGCCCAAGCCAGGGCTCAGTGGAAGCTTCTGCTGGCTTTACCCACCTCTGACGACTGTTGGGTCATGTTGCAGAGTCACTTATATTTAGATGAACAGGTGGGCAGCCCCATTTCCAATTTAATCAAGTTAACACTTTATATTTCTTCATGGTTTCCATATTCTAATTAGCTACTGCTGCAAACTGGGAGATGGGCTACTCCAGCCTGTTACAAGTTACAAATGCTATTTTTTTTACAAACATTAACATTTTTCTTCTCTTGACAGGGAGAAGTTTCAGTGGACAAATTTGAAAGTCCATGACTTTTCTAACATCCCACATGAAGATTTAACAGTGAAAAATGCCCCAAACTCATGTTAAAATTCAGAGGAGATGAAAATTTAGCATACTTTTACTGAGAGACTTTTAATGTTAATGTCCTACTAAACACTGCCATTTTCCCATTTCCTACTGGGAATTCTGTGGGATTACAAAAAGTTCATAGAATGGTTTGGGTTGGACGGGGACTCAAGGATCAGCTAGTTCCAAACCTCTTGTTAATGGAAGGGACACCTTACACTAGACCAAGCTGTTCAAAGCCCCATTCAACCTGGCCACGAACACTTGCAGGGATGGGGCACCCACAGCTTCTCTGGGTAATTTGTGCCAGTGTCTCCATCTTCACAGTAAAGGATTTTTAGTTAATATCTAACCTAAATCTGCCCTCTGTCAATTTAAGCCCATTAGACCTTGTCCTGTCACTACATGGCTGTACAAAAAGTCCCTCCCCAGCTCTCCTGGAGCCCCTTTAGATAATGGAAGGTTCTGTAGAGCTCTCCCCAGAGCCTCATCATCTCCAGGCTGAACAATTTCAACTCCCCCAGCCTGCCTTCATAGGAGAGGTGCTCCAGCCCTCTGAGCATCTTCCTGGTCCTCCTCTGGACCCACTCTAACAGGTCCCCATCCTTCTTACCCATGTTCTCCCCACCAGAGCTGGATGCAGAGCTCCAGGTTGGGGCTCCCAAGACAAGAGCAGCAGAATCCCCTCCCCTTCATCTGCTGGTCACACTGCTTTTGATAAGGCCCAGGATGCTGTTGGCTTTCTGGGCTGCAAGAACACATTGCCAGGTCATCTTGACTTTCTCATCAATCAACACCCTCAAGTTCTTCCCTCAGGGCTGCTCTCAATCCATGCTCTACCCAGCCTCTATTTGTACTTGGGACTGCCTCCACCCAGGTGCCAGACCTTGCCCTGGGCCTTGTTGAACTTCAGGAGGTTTGCACAGGCCCACCACTCAAGCCTAAGTCCCTCTGCATAGAATCCCATCCTTCCAGTGTGCTGACCTCCAGAAATTTGTGTTCAATACTTAGAAGCAAAGACACCATGTCCTGCAATGGATGTCTCAACAAAGCCTAGAGAGCCCTTTGTGGCCTCCCCACTCCCTGTATCTGGAGATAGGCCCTGGAGACTCTCCCCACAGCAGGGAAGAATCAGAGTAACATTCCTCAATGTATTATGTCACCAGGCTGGCAGAAGCCCAGGACTCTCCACCCCCAGGCTGCCAGCATGACACCTTTCACTACCAGAACTCCCACAACCCACATATCTTTCTCAGAGGTCTGGAGCCAGACAGCACAGCCTGAGCGTGACACACTCATCTCACCTGAGTGCAGGACACCAGAACCACTGGGCAGCTCTGCACCTCACCTTGGGCCAGGTCCTGGTTTAGTGCAGTCCAGCCCTGGGGGTAAGTATTTACTTCATCATAACTACTGGAACAGATAAACAGAAGAATGAAACCAGAGTAGCCTTTTCAATGAAACCAGCGAGCCATCCTACTCCCTTAGGGCACACCAGTTATTTCTTTCCATTTCTATAGAAAGCAGAATTAGCTTTCTGGTCTTGGGGATTTTTTATGACACTATCTCAGATTCACCACCATAAGTCACAGGGGTATCAAAGGTGTACATGTCCTGTGGGAATCCCAAAGTCTAACTGATGACTACTAGCATTTTCCCCTCTGTGTTTTAAAAATCTAAGAGATTTGATCATCATAAAGTGTTGATAGAAAACCACAAGTGATAGTCTCCATTTTCACTCATGTTTTATGATAGTTTAAAATAACATAGTGGTAGTAAATGTGTCCACAAAATGACAGGATGAGCGGGCAACTCTTCCCAACACCCTGATGACAGGTAGGGTTAATGTCAGCAGTGTAAAGGATAATTCATCTTCTGCCAGTGCAGCTGCTTCACATAATTTCATCCTAATAGTGAATATCACATATCTTTGCCAAGTCAATTTAAAGGAGTAGAAACACAATACTGCATTCAGATGTAGTTTACCATGATCACTTCCACCCTCATTGTAGTGAGTTCTCTAAACTCATGAATTTATAGCTTTCTGGTGCTGTTTTGTTCCTATGAACATCTGAATAAATTTGTTAAATTTACTGCCTCTAGTGACAGGAGCCTCCTCTGGGCCATCTAATAAAAGACATGGCCTTTGGAATTCAGGGTAAAGAATCTAAGTTTTCATTTGAAGTCTTTGCAGGTATTTTTAAAGCAATATCCATGTGGCATCCAGCTTGTTCACACACTGAGAGACAAGACCTTTATAATTCTCCTACCCTTGCCAGAATATAAAGATGGACAGTAAAATAGCCAGTGAAACTGATGTGTAGCATGCAAATTAACAATCTCCAACTGCTCCCACCACCCAGATGGAACTTTTCCCCTACAGGCAGAAAGTTGTTCTTTTATAAACAGCTCCATGAGAGGTAAAGGCAACTCATTCGCCTTTTTATCATACAGGCATGTTGTTTAAGAGAAAATTGTAACAGAAAAGGTTGAAACCTTTGAAAAAAGCCTTCGAGATCAAAAGCTTCTAGACCATCCCCAAAGAAGCTGGAAGAAGCTGCAGGACATCCCTGATTGCTGCTGATGCTGTTTTGCAGAAAGGCACGAGACCCCCCCAGTTCCCATGTTCTCTGTGCCATTCACAGAGCATTGCATTCCACTTGGCAGCATTTTTTTTTCTGCTGTACAATTTTGTAAAATACTGTGGCTAAAATAAAAAGGAGGAAAAAAAGCCTTTAGGAATGCAGAGTACAAAAAAGTTTACAAGGATGCAGAGGTGAGGAATATAAGGGAAGTAATCTAATGAGGGTTTAATCTGTGCAGCTCCAGTGGCTCTGCACAGACCAAGAGAAGTAGACATGAAAGCAAGAAATTATCATCAAGAAGCCAGAAATAAAGCAATGTGGAAAAGTGCACCAAATGCCAAAGTATCACCCAGTGGGTGGCCTCTATCCAACTTCATGGAAAGCAGCAATCAATCAGCTTTTGACAGCGGCGTTTAATGTTACTGAGCTAAGCGGCAGACTCGTAAGCAAAACGAGCTCACTGAGAAAGTGACAAACTTAAACTTTGAAGACATTCATTAAGAACAAACCTGAGAAGCTTTTTCAGAGAGAAGGTCATGTTCAAAGTTGCAGCTTTGAGCATTGCCACCACAGGATTTAACACTGAGCCCGTGAAGAACGGTGCAGACTTTAACAGGTTTTTCCATAGGTATAAACAGGTGCTGATAGGTCCAGGTCCCAGAGCAGACATGAAACCATGCTCCCACAGTCAAAACGCTTTAAAATTCTGCCAAGTTATTCTGCCCAAACATGAAAATTTTCACAGCTAAAGAACACAAGATTAGCTAGCACCAGGGTGCAGAAATGGCCTGATTGGCTCTGGACTTTCACAAGTAGTTTAACATGCAAGAATGGAGTAAAAACAAAAATAAAATTAAAATTTAGAAGTATTTGCAGGTATACATCTCATGTTACTGAGAGTGTGAGGTAATGCAAACAAAAGGTTTGAACTTATGGAGAGAATTGCCAGGTATACAAGGGGGACCAATTAAATGCTTGGAGCAATGCTACTGCAAAATGCCAGACTCAGGAAACTGAAAAAGTTCTTAAGGAAACACCTGGGCATGTCATTTGGCCTTCTAGAAGCAATTCACAACAGTAGAAGCTGTTAAATATATCCAAGGGCATGTTAAAACAACAGACTTTTTCCCCCTCCATTTTCCAGGACATTTTAATAATTCAGATTTAATCTAGCAAGTCTCTGCTACAGCTAATATTCACAGGAATATTTTCTAAGCTAATTACTGAAACACAAGTATTGCCAGGGCTATCAATTTATCTTTGGGGGCTTTTTTAAACACATACTAGGAGCCCATTTTCCTTCCTCATCGAAGTTTTAATGATTTCTTGATCCAGAAGGTAGACTTTACATAGAAAAATTGCATTCCTCTATTAGAAACACACTCTGATAATTTCTACAACATATTACAAACCTAAGCAAACCTGTGTTCTAGAGTAATGACATGTTCTAGGCTGGGAAAAGGGTCTCCTATACTCTACTGGTATCTGTACATAGAGGATTCTGAGATGAGAAGGTGAATGACCTTGAATTTCATCACTTACCTGAGGCCAATATCACCAGGCCCTACACACAGCTGAGGACTTGATCTGGTGTGACTACACAAAAGAGACAATGTGAGAGGGGTGTAAATATGGGTGAAGGATATAGGTTCCTTTTGCTCAAGTCTCATGGCCAGTGTTCACCTAGATTGAGGTCTATCTTTTTTGGCCATGTGCAGATTAACCTGGGGGACCCTCAAAACAAGAAATTATTGGGAATTATGAAGACAGATGATGTAGATAAGCACAGTTGCCATTATCCTTTTAAATGTGATGAAATCTAATTTTTGAGGGGTATAAGCTTATAAAATCTGAAGATGCTTCTTCTGCAGGCACATTGTTGTAGACTCATGCTCAGAGTCATTGGACATTTCTACAATCAGATTCTCTGCTTCTCAGACACACTGGTACTCTGCTGGATACTGGTAATATTTAGATGTCTCCCTTCACAGCAGTATCAGAGCACCTGGCAAACATTAATCACAGCACCCTGTGTAACTGTAAACACATTGCAGTAAGGAAATGAAGCAGAAGCTGCCCTCATCCAAACAGGAAATCCACACTCGAGTGGTAAATTGATCCACCTTATCTCAAATCTTCAGCCAGTTCTTAAACACTAGATTATACGCCTCCTAAGCTCTTGCAAAAACCATGGTATTTTCCAATGTGGGTGAAAATATTTCCTTTTTTAACTTCACACAAGGACAGTTTACAATGCTTTCATACATAGAACAAACAGGCTTTCAAAGAAAAACATGTAAAATTAAAATTATTTTTGCAAAATTGAAAGCATGATATATTAGAAATTCTCCTGAATAATGACAATATGCCACTGTTTCCCTCCCAGCATACACCACTTAAGTGAAATAAACAAGAGAGAAAAAAAAGTATCTGGCTATCAAAAAACAAGAGTCAAATGTTTTTGTCCAAAACCACAAGAACTACAATATTATGGAAATTTCACTGATCAGCAAAATAGAATGTTGATCAAACACTTTTGCTTTTCTATGTGATACTGGTAGAACACTTTTATCCAGAAAAAAAAAAAAAAGCATCTTTCATAACTGTCAGTTTTTGGCCCATACATCTAGGGCAGTAAAGAGACAGCCACTACTCAGTCATTCCAGAAGGAAGCAACATCATCAGCAATTGATATTTTGTTTTCTCTGCAGAAGAAAAAGCAGGGACAGTGCATACATGAAAAAACCAGTGGTGATCATCAGTAGTTAAGAAACTAAATACGGTTCACAAACTAGTTTTTCAAAAATAGAGACAAAGAAAGAAATAAAAGCAATTTGAATGAGGAAGTGAAGGCTGTGCACAGTAGTCTGATCTCAGAGGAAATACACTTGGCCAGACTTACTGGAATGCACACAGAGTAATATTATTACTTGAAAACTGCATACGAGCTACCAGTGTCACCCTATTTGAAAAACAGAAGCCACAAAAATATGAGAATTGCAGCCATACTATAAACACTGCACTTCAGCAGAGCTAGACAGATGTGTCTGGAGACTCAATAAAAAATTAATCTAGTAAACAGCAGGGACAAAAATTCCAAGTATTTGTTACATTATTCCTTTGTTAGTAAGGATTCTAGACCAAACAAAACCCAGTATCACAAAGGCAGCTCTAGAAAGATAGACCTGGAATGGACAGAACAGAATTCACCACAAACCTATGATAAACATGTAAAATAAATCTTGAGGTCACTGGCTGCAGAGGTTGGAAAGATATTTAGTCCTTTCTTTCTGCTATTTGTGACAAAGGAAAACTCACCGAGTTGTACCCCAGGTTTCCTACACCTGCTTTCCTGCACAGGAAGCAAGAGAAGCGCAATTTTTCAGCTTCTTCCTCTTCTACCTAAAACAGAAAACATTACAGATAGGGTTCCATCTTACCTTTTGAACTTCACTTTGAGCCCGTTTGACATTGATGTTGCCAGACAGAGACTGCTTTCTGGTCTTTGTGGAAGGTCATGAATAATCTTTGATCCCACTACTCACAGAGAAAACTTCAAGAACCAAGTTGCTGCCTGTAGGGAGTCTAGGATAGGCTCTTTCCATTGTCTTGCTTAAAATGTTGCTGGGTCAACAAGGCAGATCTGCTTTTGCTCCATCTTCAGAAAAGAATTCCCAGCACATATCAGAAATAATTTAGGGCAATTTCAGAGTACAAGGAAGGAAATTCCTGTTTCATAGAGGTGTCTTCACACATGGAATACTGACATTTAGCCTTATTTTGTTAAGGTGGAAACCTATGTGCCTAATTTAGACTTTGATTTCACATTTTATAAATACATATCAAGTCCAAGTTGGGAAAAATATCAGGATACACTCTCATTGTAATTAAAATTAGACTTTACCACTTCAAAATGCATCCTCTCAGATGCATCACATTTGCTTTAACATTCATGTGAGAATCCTAGGAGACTTCTTGTTGTGGGCTTTTTAAACTAATATCATATGCAAATTTGGTTGATGAATAATATGAACTGGCAAACTGCATACAAGATGTTGATAAGCAAAATGGATATTTAGAGGGAAAAGGTATCTAAACTTTGTAATGGGGCCTCAGGAGTTACAGACCAAACCTTGCATACTCATGAAAAATAATTATTTCACACGGCAAAAAAAAAAGAAAAATCACCTGAACAGCACATTCCAAAGGGGATGGACATATGCTAATTAGTTTGCTGTGATAGACAGGTAATAACTATGGCCTCAGAAGTCATGTTTTCTTCTCTATCCTTTTAATAACCAGTTAAAACTCTAAACTCCTATGACAAGAAATACTACTTGCCCACAAAAGGAGCAGAATCATCACAAGCTGCTGAAAACCGTGAAGAGAAAGGATCAAACCATTTCAGAGTTCCTTTTTAGAGCCCAGTAAATAGTGCCCTCTGGGTGCCCATTAGAATATTCTGTGGTACTCATGTGGAAGCCTTAAGTGCCCAGTAGGGATTGAAGTCACTACCAATTCATTACCTATGGGATGGTCATCAACGTGCAGAAAGCAGTACTTGTTCTTGAAGCAATTACATTAGAGCAGATGAAAGAGTGGATATTCCCTTCTGAGGGAGATATTTTTAGTTCTATCCTATGATAGAACCAGTACCACAGGTAAAGGGTGGATTTGCAAATTGCAAAGTTCTGGCAGCAGTTCAGATCATCTCTCTTACTCAGCAACACATTATTCCTGGGGTTAACCTTTAGCATGCTTAACATGCTTCACTGAATAGCAAAGACCTGCACAAGTGATAGGAAAAGGAGATGTAAGCATGCAGCAAGAGAAGCATTGCTACCACACAGATTACTTTCAATTTCCTAGCTTAGTCTAAGATTTTAAATCAAAGTTCCCTGAATATAAGCTGTGAAGTTATCCAGGCAAATTCTGAAGTTAATTCATTGGAGGAAAGGAGTCTTAGCGATATGAGGGCAT
Organism: Nicator chloris; assembly: GCA_013400495.1. Taxonomy (NCBI): domain Eukaryota; kingdom Metazoa; phylum Chordata; class Aves; order Passeriformes; family Pycnonotidae; genus Nicator; species Nicator chloris. The sequence goes on from WAAE01016875.1 coordinate 16,319, forward strand.
AAAATTTTCAATGAATGCTCATACATTCACATGGACATACTTAAATGCAATCAGGTATTAGAAACAGTTGAGAACATTCTTCAGAAAAGCAGGTGATTGCATGTCAGAAATGCTGCAAGCCTGATGCATTAAGAAAAGAACTACGGGAATATTACAACTCACCATGAAGCACTCTAAACTATGATATTTCCCAAAAATATCCAGTTAACTTTTTTACTCATTTGTACAGCGATGTGAGTGAATTATTCCTTGGAATAGGATGAGATACATCAAGTCTTTGAAAGAAGTGTAACAAGTAACAGAACCTCTTATAGCTGTTTAAAAAGCCCTGGGATAAAATTTTGTTCAGAATCCTTTGAAGACAATAGTAAAATCCATCCTTCCAACTCCAAAAACACGTCCTTGCTACACAGCTTATAGGATGTGAACACAGATTACAGAGCTACATGTTTCTCCACTTAGAACCACCTGTTAAACCAGCAGTTACACTTCCTCCCTTGAACTCTGTTTTCATAATATCTCTGTGCCACGTGATGCTAGAATTGTAATACCGAGTTAAGAAAAGTGTAAGGAAGCACCAATGTTTCTGTTGGAAGCCATTGAACAACTGTCAAAATCCAATGACATTTTTAAACAAAACCTCCACACTCAAGTGCTACCCTGAAGTACATCTGAAGACGCGTCCTGTAGGTCTTGGAGGATAAAACTTTACAGAGTTCTAGGTAGCTGCAGGCAGGCCAAAAAAAAAAAGCTCTGCCAAGGCTCCAAGATAACTGCTTGAGTATTTCAGCCTAGTGCTGAACACATGCTAAGATAACCTCCACAATATATTCACTAACATACTTCTGGTCTTGTAGCTTGATAATTCAAGCCTGAATCTCATTCCAAACAACCATTTAGAAGATATACTCTGATTTATACTGGAGTTCACCTGCAAGAAGATGGCAGGATTAAATCTCAAGGCCACAGCTAGTATGCTGTTCTCCTCAAAAATGAGCTATACCTAGGTTCATTATTCCAGCACAGTTCATGTAAATATTGGGGCTTAGCCTCCAAGGATAGACTGACACCATGTTTGTCCTGTAAACAGCCATGAATGCCTATGATATTACATAACCAGCAGGACTAAATCTCACCAAGATAAATGTTTGCACAAAGTGGTTAAGTAAAACCATTTTGGATGACTATTTTTGTGTAATAACAGGAATTAACAGAGGAAATCATGCACATTGAGCTTCAGCTGTTTTGAGAAACGGCACCAGAACTGAACACATTACTCTCTCTTTTGTGGAAGTTTGTCACAAAAAAAAAAAAGCAAGGAAAATGTTATTGGTACATTTTAGAAATAATAAATTAAATTCTCATTTCTGTAAAAATAAATTCTTCATGATAGAGGTGATATTTTATCCAAGTGTTTGTTCAATGTTTTTGCTAAGTGCAGTAGAATATATTGGAAGCATTTCCTAAATGGCCCTTTTTTTCTGATTTGTTCCATGCTTTTATTTAAAAAGAAATAAAATCCCTGGAGCAAATGGCAGGATGCATCAGGTAAACAATCAACACTGAACACCATCAGCAAGACACTGGAAAGAACAGTGTAAACTGGTCCATATTAGTTCCATTGAAAGATGCCTGCAATAAGACAATGGTGTATGATGAATCAAAACGTAATAACATTTTGTAATTCTGTCTTCCTTTGATGATTAATGGAATAGAAGTAAAAATACAATCAAGATACAGTTTTCCATAACATTTTATTTACCTACTTTTGACTTAAGAAATGATTTACCTCTGATGCAAAGGAAAAAGCTATTTATCTTTTAAACCAGGGTACAGATTAGGTGCTACATAAACGATTCCAAAAGTAACTCCTCTAAAGCCACAGCATTCATTTTTCTTTTCCTCTGGTGCCTACATGCTGACAGATGGAATGACATGTTTTGGGTCAGGGGGCTTTTCCACCAAGCAGAACAAGTCAATTTACATTCTCATCAAGACCTAGCAGCCTGTGTTTGAGTTTCCTTTATTATATTGGTAAAGTATCCCACTTTAAAAAATACTAATTTACCCTGTGAAAAGTAAATACTTCAACCTTATCACATCTTTCTTTATAAGGCTCTAGGCTAGACTGTCCTAACCAGAAAACTCTTATTTACTTAATCAAGAGCACAGCTGGTTTGATGTTGCATAAATTCCCACATAAATACTTAGTGAGTCAAGTACAACTCACCCACATCAGGTACCAAATTCACCCTTCACTTCTGCTCATGTAATGCCCCAGACAAGGGGAATGCACAGGCCTGGGGAAGGCTGTTTCCTGTGGGTTCTGGAATTATCCATGCTGGATGACAAAGGGGATAAACAACTATGGAAAACTAAAGATGCAAACAAAAGGACGCGCAACCAGTTCAGCTTTTAAAAAAAAGATCACTAAACTGGCATGCAAAAAACACAAGCTAGAATAGAGAAAACATGATTTCCTTAGTATTTAAAAAAAAAAAATCTGTGAGGTGATGAACCTAAATGTTATAAAGCAAGCCTTGAAAAGGTGACTTGAGGACAGAGAATTAGCTGGCCATTATTTCAGGAAACCTTCATGTCATCAACAAGATTTCATTAATATTCGAGGGGAGAGGGGCATTCAAACATGTGGAGAGTTTGGGAGTGTCAGGGCACAGAAGAAGCGAATCGCACTCAACAAGCAATTCTCCACACATGCAACATACCACTGTACTATCAAAGACATACTTATCCTATAAAACACTCATCAAATAAAAAAGAAAATGGCCTAGAAAGTAGTGAGGGTGGTTGTAAGGAAATGAAAGGAAAATGTAAGTTGGTAAATGGCTGACCAATCTCTAGAGGCTACAGGTGGCATGAGTTTTTAATTTATTTTGGGCTTCTACTGTAGCATTGAAACTGGTGTTCCTATAGAGAACTTACAGGTGTTCCTACACCAATTAGAAAGATCACTCTCCTGATTGCCTATCATAGAACAATATATAATTCAGAATAAATAACTTCCAACAAAGTCTTTTAAAAAGGATTAAAACCAATTGGATAGAGGAACCAAACTGATCTGAACTTAGAAATAAAAAGGTCTCTCAAAACACATTCTGACCTGTAGAAAACAACACAGGCTAACATGCTACACTGAGGGCCACACAGTTTTGAGAAGCTACATGCTGAAAGCATATCAACTAACGGAAGCTGATTTTGTTTTGATTTAGGGATTTTTTTTCTCCAGTGAAATACTGTAAGTAGGAATTCTCCTCAAATACTTGGCAAGGTCAACAGATGATCACAGTGAAAGTATTTAAGATAACACAGACGCAGGAGAAAATGATAGCCTTTTCATTGATGCTCACTACAGAGGCCACTGGGGGATTTTCGTATCAGAAAAAAGATTAAAGTTCTGCCTGACACCACTGTTACCATGTCAAACCCTAAATAATCTGCTCAAAATCACTGACTATGTCAGAGACAACTTTCATATCTACTAAAAATATGTCTGCAGCCAAAGGAACTGTTTAGGTGCCAGAAGTGAAAGCTACCAGACACACTAAATAATTGAGCTAATTTTCAACTTTTTGTTGCCCAAAACATGCCAGATAGCTACTCATGTTTACTTCTCAAAGACTTAAAACTTCAGTCAAGAGTGCCAAAAATAAAGCTTGATCCTGTTTTACCAATGGAACCAGTGGGAAATTTTGCTCTCTTCCAGACAACCAGACCAATCCGAGGGGTCCTGCATAGGTACAGAAGTTTGAAGAGAACAGCAAGTCCAGGAGAATTCAGAAGTGAATCTGGCAGATGACACCATTCTTCAGACTGACAAGTTGATAAGCACAGCAGCCCAAGAAACCAACACCACTGAAATATAACACAGGTCAATTCTTCCAGTCTCAATCAAAACAATCCATACGTCCCATGGCAGACAGACAGAATGCACAAGTCCACACATCCTTTCCCCCGCCATCCCTCCTCCCAAGCCACCGGCTCCTGTAGGTGCTCCAGTCCTCACAGGCAGTGACAAACCGCGCAAACCTCCCCACGGCTTCTGACGTGCACTCGTACAGTAATTGCCCAGCATGAAAACACAAGTCTCTAAAAAGCACAGCTGGGAAGACAGAAGTACAGTCAAAACCAAAAGCGAGCCAAACCAAAAGCGAGCCCAGAGCAATATAAGAGAAAAACACAACATACTTAAGTTAACCAGTATGATTTATGTTGTGACCCAGAGCAGTAGCACAACACCCTCACTCCACAAAGCCAGAGCCTGATGGTCAGTGAACAATCTGACTTGGCCCCATGAATCACAGTTACAGAACACCTGTGGTAAATGACTAAACCCCACAGTGCTCAATAACCCTTAACACCTTTCATATTTTATTATTTTTTAATGCATGGGGGCAAAGGGAACAGTAACAAACTATTTTTTCCAAGAAAACTTGCCTAGAGACAGTTGCTCCAAGTTTCTTGGCTTTCCCTGCAGGAAGTGATTTTCCTTATATCTGTCAGCAGATGTTTACATCCTTGTTGCACTCTAATGCATTGAATTACTTACTGTGGCAAGATCAGTTGTGTAGAGGCCTGCTCTCATTTGCTAGACCTGCAGGCTGGGCAAGATGGGCAGTGACTGTTTGAGAGGGAGCTCTGTTCTTTCCCCACATTGCCCAGGTTATAGTTCAAGGACACTCTCCAAAAAACTCTTCTTTCACTACTACCCAAATTTGAGATGTTTCATCAATTTTATAGTTTTGCTTGGGCAATGTCAGTTCTACACAGAACAGGGAAAGTGGAACCTAGAGATGGTTGTAGCCCATAACTCTGGCATTGCTACCAGGTGACTGTGGCTTTATAGGGGAGATGTAGCAATCCAGTTTGCCGTGCTGCTTCATATTCTTCCTTGTCCAACACCAAATACTCATTAGTAGGAGCAGCCTAGGTGTATTAATCTTGAAGTTCATCTTCAACAAGTTCTCTCATACATAAAAGTCATGATTGATGGAAGCAGTGAAATGGAAGAAACAGCAAGAGCAGAAGGTACCAGACCAGCTGTCTGGGTGTACCAGATACACGCATTCTCTTCATTTCGAGCAACTCTGCATTACCTTCCACCTGTCAGACCCACTACTTTAAGTAAAAACAAGACTGCTTTTTCTGCTGATCATAATTCTAGATTCATAAGAATTCATGTCCAGAGACAAAACTCACCTGACACCACCACTGAGTTTTCCTGTGGCACTCAGTAGATCTTATGCTTTGAGCTAAGTACAACCAGCATTCAGCAATAGCCGACTTGATTTTCCCTGTGCAGACTTGCTGGCTGACAAAGGCAGCTCACAGTATAAACAAAGTTCCTGAACCCTTGCAGGCCACTCAAACTTGGCTTTTGTTTCTCATGTCTGTAGCAAAACTTCAGTAGCACACATTTCACATTTCCATTAATTCACATGTGAATGAGAAAATGCACGTGAGAATTTTCAGAGATTGTTCTATCATATTTCCATCTAAAAACTTGAGGAGCAAATCTATTGTGCAGTTTGTTAATTGGAAAGAGAAAATTCATAGACAAAAATTGCCATAGGACAACCCTTTATTAAGTGAATGCCAGAGCAAACATTATTATGTAAATATTAAATGAAACAGGAACCATGAATACTGAAAATAAGATGATACAAAAGTCATGGTTTTTACAGGAACATACATTTTTGTTCTGATTATGCTCTGAACCATCCCTGTCTCCAGGGTTCTTTCACCCTCCAGCCAAGCTCCTCACCTGTCCCCAGATGCCTATTCCTCATTCCCTTTGCCTCCTTTTACCTTCAAGATTGGTGCACCACCTGGCTGGCGCTCCATCACCCAAGGCAGTGACATTCTCCTACTTGCCCCATCCGGTATTTGCTCAGCAGGGCAACAGAGGTGTGTGCCCTCTCACCACACACTGCCATGGTTCAAACAATGCCTAGTGCTGGTCCTGAAGTACTTTTTCTTTCCACTATAGTCCTTTTTTTCTATAATTAATCTGTTCTGAGGAATGAATCCAAAGGTCTGGAATCATTGCCACAGACCAAAGGGAAGTATTTGGTGTGAAATCAGAACGTTTTTAGGAGCAGTGTTTGTACTTACCCGTCTCAACTCAGACTTTTACTAGAATGAGTCCTCTACTCATTTTATAGATCATTGTTGAATCTGGGCATTCATATTAGTCCAGCAGCCCAAAATACCATCCAGCCTGTAATTAAAGTTCATGGCACAGATCTAGCTGACTGTCAAGTGTGACTACAGTGATCACATACCTGGGCATTAACTAAATCCATTCCTTAAAACATTAGATCTAGATAAATTAACAGTAAAAAAACTCAAGGTATGGACTTGACATCATTTATGAAAGAGCGTAAATGTTCTTAAGCCTGGTCTCTATTGTCTCTACCCAGTAGAGGGTTGGTGGTGTGGGGGCCTCACACATAGGCCCTGCAGCTTCAAATTTCATGGGGGTTTTAGCCCACAGAGAGAATGTGACTCCCAAATGAGCAATACACAATTAGCATGAGAATTAGTCAAAACTTCAGCAATAAAATGACTCCATGTACTATATGGGGAACTGAATCTGTTGGCAGGGAAAGGTTGAGTGATTTTTTTTTTGGTTGGTGGTGTGTGTGGTTGGTTGATTTGCAATTTTTTAGTGGTAATGTTGGTTTGTCTCTAATGCACATCAAATCTGAGGATTTATTACTTATGAGTAGCTCCAGTGTAGTACCATAACTCTCACTAAGAATACCACATACTCAAAAGGCAACAGTTTTCCCACACTGACAGTCATTTCTCAAAAGCAGCAGGAGGAGCTTCTAGCAGATGACTTCTCAGATCACTGAACACAAAGGAAAAAACCTCTTCTGTTCTCTAAATATTTTACTCAGCTGCCACTGTCACTCTTCTGGAGTTACACAAGGCTCCTGAGAAGTGGCTCAGGTCTAATCCATGGAGCCTTAGACCTATGATCCCCCTTCCCCAACACATCCAAAATTCCTCAGAGGGGAGTGAGGTGTTCAGTCCCTGCTTACCTACATATTTAACTTGCTTTTCTGCCCGAGGCCCTTTCTGTCACAAAACCCATGGAAGCTTCATGTGAGTCAGAGTGGAACAAGAGGAATGCTGTCCTTAGTTTGTCTTTTCATGGCCTCCACAGGTGGTCAGGACTCAGAGCCCCTTTACTATTGCTTAAAACTCTAAAATAGAAAGAGTTTTCTTTCAAAATATATCACTTAATTCCACTGTAGGAAAGAGACTTCACTTCTTGTTAAGTGCAAATCAAAGAGCCAATACATAGTACCAGCAATTACATTTACTATTTATTACATACTGTGATATATCACACGAGATGTAACTTATTACTATAACACACTATTGCTAAACAGTTAATATTGGCTTACACTGCCAGCAAGGAACATGATATACACCACAGTACTGTGTTAGTTACTATGAGAGTTGCCATCCTGAATTAGTTTGAAGGTCCATCAAGCATGGTATTGACTGACACCAGTATCAGATGTTCAAGGAGGGAGTCCCTATGGGGGCAATTATAGACTAATTTACCCATCAGGGAAATTCTTCTTTAAACTCCATCAATTATACCCTGAGGCATAGGGATTTATATCTCATGTTTTTAATCCTTTCTAACTTAACTCTAGGTCATCTTATTACACTTATAAATGCTTAACCCTTTTTCAAAGCCTACTAAGCTTATTTCTCTTAGTGTAACAATTATAAATTATGCATAACTTTTCAAACGTAGATAAACACAACTAAAAAATATGCTAACTGGAAAACTATTAATGGGAATTGCATAAAAATTCGTCATATCCATCATGGAAAATTCAGCAGGGCTGATCACTGAGAAAACTATCACAAACATTCAACTTAACGTCTTCCAGAAAACTTCTGTGGATTAGATAAAAATTTGCAACTAGAATGGCAAAGTTCAGTGTCAAACATCAAAAAAAAAAAAAAAANAAAAAAAAAAAAAAAAAAAAAAAAAAAAAAAAAAAAAGGGCAGTGCTTGCTATGTTCTCACCATATCAGTAAGCCCATTTATATGGGTGTTTCCTATGTTACAGTATCCAGTACATCAACCAGCTTCTCAACACAGAGTCACAGATGGAAGTCAGTTTTGTCAGACCTGTAATTCAGCGATTTCATGGAGAATAACACACGAGACTGCTGTGGAATTCGGTAAGAGACCCTGCATTCACATGGAAAGCAGAGAAAACGTCTTTGGCATCCCCCCTCGGTGGCCCCTTGACAGGAAGGCTGTACACAGCTAAAGTTTCCTGCTTGCTGCAGAGCTGCTGGAAATGTACTGAGGCAAGGAGGCATGGGAATCAGATCACCGTATTAACAGGCACTTTCCTAGCCAGCCAGAGCAGCCGAACAAGAAAGGTTTATAAAACACAGAGGCAGAGGTCCTGCCTGTTCTGTACATGTAACAGGACATAGGTCACATCATGGGATTCAGCAAGGAAAACCGCATGAGCAGTAGGACTTGCCACCTGAGGAAACTGACTTCTGAAAAACTGTTATATTCAGATCTGGAGAAAAATCTGAAATCCACGTAATTAATGCCACACACACATTAAAGAAAATAAGCTGGTTTTTTTAGTTGCTCTGAAACCATACATCAGCTTCCTAAGGACACAAAAGGGAGCCTGAAGTTGATTAAAACATGAGCAAATTTTCCTCCAGATATTCAAGGCTACCAGGGTGAGGGAAGGGCTTTCTGCATACAATTTAAATACACTTCAAGGAATAAAGGTCAGCTGCCCTCTGACTGCTGGAATTGCCAAGTTTGTCAAGTGTTTCCTCCTCCTTTCCACCTGGGAACACGATGGGTGCACAACTACCATTCCTAGGGGCCATTCACATCTTCTAAAGTGCCTGCTCTCTGCTCTCTTGTGCACAAGCATAAAAGAAAGACCCTCTTCCCCACTCAAACCTCAGTCAATCCACACCAACATCTACTGACAGGCACAGCAGAGACAGATTTGGAAGGGGAGGCACTTATGTCTCCTATGGCTTTTTACCATGTATAAATTATTCCTGTTCTCTGCCAGAGAGAGATCAGGTGGACTCCATTCTTGTCCACAGTTCTCAGAAGCCAAAACTTAACATAAAACTTCCCATAAAATGCCTGCCTTCCCACACGGCACAAATAAAAATCCCTGTGGGAATAATTGATGTCATGGTTCACCGGATGAAGAACCAGAAGTATTTCACATCAGTCCCAAAACTTCATTTATTCTAGATGTCATGCAAGATGAAAACATTTGTTTCAGCTCAAGAGACCCCTACATATAAATTTGTTTGGGATTAGGATTTTTTGTTGGACTGGCGGGAGGGCCAGAGGGATGGGACTTACAGCAGTCAGGGGATTTTTTAATAAAAGCTAAAGAACTAAATTCTTCAAAAAAAAAACACCACAAAAAACTATTTGCCACTGGTTGGAACCATCACAGTTGTCACAGGAAAGTTCATATTCCCATGCTCAAGCAAGCACAGAACAATCTGAGCCCAGGTATCCTAGATCATATTCCAGTATTGCATCCAGGAGTCTACAATTCCTAAGGATGGAAGGATGCATTAGCAGTAACTCACACCATCTGAGCTGGCTCTCTAATCAGCACTCCAGTCCTGACTTGTTTTTCTTCAACTGCAACCACTTCCTGGATTAGAACAGTCTAAGGATAATTTCATGTGAACCAACACTGATCTTTCTAATGAATACATTAAGGGGAAAAAATAACCCTTGTATGAAACTAAAGCTATAATTCTATAAAACTGATGGGCACATCTTTAAAAGCAACATTAGTGGAATAACAGGCTTTCTTTTATGGATAAGAGATTTTAGGATAGACTAGAATAGACCATATCAACCATGATGGTGTGACCAAACGGGGAGCATTCAAGAAACTTGCTCACACAAGACACCTTCCCCTCTGCATCAGGCACCAAAATCCTGCTTGCACTTGCTCCTCTGTGCCTGGAGAGCTACTCACTCAAAGAATTACTGTGCCTGTGTTCTGTACCACCAACCCCAAAAAGCACCCCCAGCACCCGCAGGATGCACAACAGATACCAAAAGAAGCAAGATTATGGCTACTTGGAGTGCCACAGGTAATTCCACACACAGATAATGTTTTGTTGTTTACCAACAGAATGCTACTCAGGTCAAAAAGGCACTTTAGATACAGCACACCAATTTCTGACTACATTCTACCTATTTAAAACAGCTTCTGCCAGGCACAAAGAAACAAAAAGGTGTCTGCTGGCACTCTAGTCCTTATTCTCTCTGAAGCAGCAAGAATATTATTTAGGAATGTCATTATTGGCAACATTTCAAAGCCATTCAGTGACAGATTGTTTTAAATCCCATGTATAATTAAATATCTCCTTTCCACAGCTGGAGTGTAAGAGAGGGGGAGCAGTGAAGACAGATCCCAGTCCCCTGACTAAGGGGTCACTGGGAGGTACAGTTTACCAAATCTGCTTTATAAAAAGTCAGAATAAGGCTAAACGTGATTCTTTCCCATAGTTATTGTTGGTAGAAAATAGCTTATATTTTGTTACTCTAAGACCTAAAACACCTTTCCCTATGGGATAGCATCTAGCATCTGAATTTTCATTGCTCTTCCACTAATAATATCCTTATCTTTCAGATACAGGATAAATGTTGCATTTCCCAGCAGAAAAATCCCTTTTTTCTAGCCCTAACAGGTTTCCTAGCACAGACACTACACTCCCTCTCAATGCTCCTGTGGTAGACTTTCCAATTCAGTCTGCTCTGGTCCATGAGCCACACTCACCACATCTCCACATTTTACCACCTCTGAAGGTCTCTAGAGAGGTGCTGAGCACTGAACTAAGGCTCCCGAGGCAGCAATTGAGTGAAAATAAACAGAGGAGGGAAATCCTTCTCTGGTGACACAGACTGAGTGACTCAAAGACAATTCAGAGACACTTTTTCCCTCTCCTTACAGAACAACATTAACATGCAGAGGCTCTTAAATTAACCCACACTGCAGGATGATCTGAAGTTGTACAATATATGCCTGCTGGTATCCCACACACAGCTTCTCACAAAAAACCAAAAGGCCTGGCTGACGAACCATTACTTTACAAATAAAAATAGTCCGAGTTAAGTTTTTAGTAGGAAACGGAAAACTTGCAACTCAAGTAAAAAGAGCAGTCATGACATCTTCCAGAATTCTACTGAAGCAGATCAAAGCACTCCACCATGGAACAGGGGAAAAATATCACAAGCCACAACAGCCCCCGGTCCCCTGACTGCAGAGGTAGAGTTGGATTGCCCACGCTGGGCAGGCACACGGAGAGCTGCCCATGCCAATGGCAATGCCTGAGCCCACCATGGGCAGGCAGGCAGCCCCAGAGCTGCTGCTGGCTGTGCCCAGCACACAACACAAGGGAGCTGGGGAGAAAGATGCACGTAGATGTTCACTTGCACTCATCCCTCAGCAGCACTGGAGCCAAACCCAAAGAGAGAATTGAAGCAAGTTCCTCCAGAGCCTACGATGACATTTTCAACTTGAATACAGTTTTATTTCTGGGGTAAACGACAGAAATCATGAAGGGTCTGACTAAAGAACTTTAGACACCGTATGTAGCTAAAGACTACAGCTGTTAGCAGAGACACAGCCAAGCCCCAGACAAATCCCCACCCATTTCACTGGAATCAAGTGAAATGATTGAACTGGGATTCACCCCTCATTCCCAAGAGCTGATAGTATTGGGAATCACATAGGAGAGAGAGTTTTCACCTGCTGTAGCACTGCCACCAGAAAGGGGAAGAAAAACATGGGTATGAGAAAGAGTCCAGTAAAAGTTCCAAAGCTCAGTGCTTCCAGGAATTAAATCACTGTGCCAAAATTGCTGGCCTGTTGGCATTCAGGTCTATTCCAACACCTCCCCTTCCAGGAATTCCACAATTCAGTAATTCCACTCCCATTAGCACACCCAGGGAACCCAAACAGGTGAGAAGGTGAGAACAGACCCATGTCAAAAGAAGCAGATGCTCCTCACACATTACACCTCAGGCACCTGTCACAGCAGCCTTGCTTCATCTGCCATGCTCCTCACAACCAGATCCACATCCAATCTGTTCACAGGAATGGATCTAGCTTAATTAAATGGGCAGGCAAAGATTTTCATAAAGATAGATTATATTTAACATCTACATCACTGGAAACTTCCTTTATAGCATAATTCATACTTCCTTTCAGACAATTGAAAACTCATTCTTAACAGAGGCTGAACATGCTAGTCAAGTTCAGAGGGGGTTTTATTTTTACCTTCCACAAATAACACCTGGGCAGAGACAGGCATTAGCAGCAGCACAAAGGTTCTGTATGCCAGTGGCTGCTGGGGCCATCAGGAACAAAGGAACTAACACTCTTACACAGTCCTACTCCAGCTTCGAGGCCTAACACAAGTACATGGCTAAGTAAACCAACTGTCTCTAAGAGCCAAACAATTGGAACAAAACACTGCACTGATTGTACCAGTAACTAAATATACTTCTACCACTCCAGTTAAAGACCCAAGCTTGCAAATTCAAGCCTTTACAACATGAATTTTCAATTTCCTGGAAGGAGGGGAAAAATCACAGCTACAGAACAGCTGGATCGTCTAATTATTGCTGCATGAGCACTGCTTTTGGGCAAGGCTTCCAGCTTCTGCAAGCTACTGCAAGCCAAACAGCACTTACAGGTGAAAAGCTGAAGCCCACTGCCCCCAATATGCAGGCCATTCCAAATGAAACAAGCCCAGCTGTTTTCCCTTTGGTTCAGTGAAAGATCAGTTCACAAATTAAACCTTTTCTTGCAAAGCAACAGCAAAGTGTAATTGATTTTGTGATGTCACAATACAAAAAATGTTCATTAGGTAAGGGGGGGGGAAGGGAAGATTTAGCTAACAGCCGTAATATGGACAAGGTGGCACTAGAATTACCTCTGTCAAAGAAGTCTCAGAAAACAATGGGAAAAAAGATCCTTGGGGAGAATTATTACACAGGGAAAAATGAACAGTAATCTGAAAGATGAAGAGTAATCCCAAACAAAATTAGACTTTTTTATTTCAAATGTCACAATTTTGTCAGAAAGATCAAACCTAGAGATCAAGCACAAGCAAAAAAGAGTCTGGAATGCTCCTGCATTTTCCACTTTTGGATCCGTGGCCCAGCGTAAGCAGCAAAATGTGGTCTATCACAACAAGGGACAACTAACAGCAAAATTCATTATGGGAATTTTAAAAAATTAATCAAGACCTATTGTAAGACCTATGTGAAGGTATAATGAGTTTGGATTTTCCATTATCCTCTCTCTTCCTCCCTGTGAGGAGGTTAAGCAGAGGAGGACAGAGTGCTACTCACTGGTAGGCAGGTCTCAGTTACAGTATAAGTCGTCATTGGTTTACAGCTGATGTATGACTGAAAAAATTAACACAAAGAAGCAGGATTTCACCTCTGATTTCATCTCACCCTCCAATTTTACACAGATTTCAGAGTTAGTAATAAAGACAGAAAAAACTGACTAAAGACATTTTCCCCAGGTGAGATTGGCACACCACACTTCAGAGTAAGGAGCGCAGTAATTTTCTGTTGAAGCTGTACATTAGCTGGTCTGCACATGGGCATTGAGTCACCTGTTTTCAATTCACCTGAGTCATTCCTATGTCAAAGTGGTAAAAACCAAGACCAACAACACGTGAAGTCGTGGGACCAAACAGTCCCTTGGGAAATGCCAAACTGCTGCCCACCATGAGAGCAGGACCCCTGCCTAAGGCAGGAAGCTTTGGGAACTGCAGCAATGGAAGGAGTTGCTAACAGACAGGAGAGATGAGAGGAGCCCCTTGGAGTTGCCCTGCAGCAGCCAGTGCAGGTGGTACAAGCAGCCTCCAGATTCTTTATCTGAAACTTAGAAGCATCTGGGAAAAGCCACATTTCAGCAATGCAGTAGAAAGGCACCATCATTCCTGCTGCTTATCTGCAGGAATCTCCTGGGAGTGCTTCTTCCTGCATAAACTGTAATTACAGGGGCCTAATCAGTAAATTTCATGTTATGTTTCATCTCTTAAATGTCTACATTGCTTTCAATTCCCTCTCATAACAGATCTGAGTGAATCTGTAGAAACAAAGTGAAGAATTTACCGAGGGCACCCCTCGAAATGGGGTGGGCTCATTTCCCAGGCCACACAGAGAGGTGAAAGGACATAATACTGTAAATGAACTACAGCTTCAGTCACCTCATACATCTGCAGCAATTGTTTTGGCACCATGTCTTTGAGCCAACAAAGATTTTATTAAACAACATTTGTATAAACAGTTTCTTTTTTTAATTACTTACATGGAGGCTACTATGACGTAGTGGCTGTATAGGAATGGGAGGGAAGTTTCAATTATAGATGCTCTTACTATATAAAAAAAATTCGTTGTTAGTCTCTGTCTAGCAGTCTAGGGAAGCAGCCAATTTGGAAAAGCACCTTGTGTGAACCCCACAGCAGTCTGAGCATTCCTGGCACCTTCCATCATTTAGCAAGGCATAAACTCCACAAGTGGAAAAGCAGCCCATGCACAGTGTGTTATGTATTTCCTGTTAATATATATTCTGTATTATATTGAATCCCTGAGGAACAGTCATCTCTACCATGTTTATATGTTGCAGTTTAGAAGGCAATTCCTTCCAGCACAAAAAAACAAAGCAGAAAAGGAACCTAATATTTGTTCTGTTCCTGATTGATATTCACCTTTCAAACAGAGGCCTCCTTTGACACATAGCAGACAAAAGAGAATGGTGGGAATTTGAATTTAATTTTTTTTTAAGATTTGATTTTTATACCATTACTTAACAGGGAATTTAGGTTACAAACAAATTTTAGTTACAAACTAAAATCAATACTCAAGTAATATAGAAATTAGTCTTAGAGACATCATCTACATATATAGGGACAGACCTTTGAGAATTTTCTTTTCAGCAAGTTTTTGGAAATACTGGCCGTATTGCCATGATATTGTTACTTCCCCGATCTTGTTCATGAGGCTGCACATTAGTCAGTCTTGAACCCTCTGAGACAGAGTCTGTGGAACAACCTCTACTGCCTGAATAGATTTGAATCTACATCTTTCAGGTGAATGCTCCAATGTCTGCTATGAAGCTGTCCTATGAATGTTTAAACAGGCATTTCACACCGCTGGTACTAGAAAAATCCTCCCCTAATCAGACTTGAGGTGTCTGTGGCCCCCTTATTGATGTCCCTTGCCCTTTCCCAAGCCTAAAGGGAATAAAGTGGAAAATCTCAACCATGATCTCACACCCACCCAAGGAGACATCCTGTCAACCTGAACTGCACCCGGAAAACAGCACATCAAACTGAGCTCATCTCAGCAATTTGCATATTTAAGTGCTTAGCTCATGTTATGCCACTCTCTACACATTCAAGTTGATGTGCACTCAAGATGACCTTTGTACTTCTGATATTGCAGGAAAAAAATACCTTCAGGTTTCATAATGTTCAGTACTCTACAAGACTAATTCAGATGACATTCAAAATATTTAGTGCTGTGATATGACGGATAAGCCAGTTACTCATTGTTCTTCACCCAATATACAACATTTTTTATGATCTTTGTTTCTCCCCCAGCTTTCATTTCTCATGGAGTTCATAGCTCAAGCCCATGGAGCCAGCCAAGATTTGGGCACACAGTCAAACAAATAATGGAGCCACTGCAAAAATATCTTCCATTTCACTACCCTTTGCATCCCAGAATTTGCTGCAACCCTTCTACAGAGCTCAACATGAAGCAATTCATCAGGTAATAGGATAAAAAAGGCATCCAGTAGCAGAAAAACAACCCAGACCATCCAAACAGAGCAGTAATTTTGAGCTAATCAGCATCTAGAAATACTCTTGGAGTTCTAGAAGAATCTCAAAACAATCATGGATGAATTGCTCATAGAAAATATATCGGGAGTGAGAAATTTAAATAGATCCCAGAAATCCTTTAATACCACCTCATTATTGACTTATATCCAGGGGCTTTGAGCAGCCTGTCCTTGTGAAAGGTCCCTGTCCATGGCAGGGGGATTGAAGCCAGGTGATCTTTAAGGCTCCTTCCAATACAAATCATTCCATGATTCCATGCTCCAGTGTTTAGCCAGGTATGAATTAATAGTTGCAACCTAGGGAACATTCTTCTATTTTCATCATTTTTACATTTACACACTCATTCTGGAATTAAAAATTAAAAAGAGATTGATGTAGGACACGACCCATCTTCTTTCAACAGATTTGCAAAGTTATAAAAGTGATTACCCTTTAGGATAGTCTCGTGTGTGTGAGTGGAATTCTGTGCTCTGATACCTCAATAGCTTTGAGGAATATAGTCAGGAATAAACCCTGTGAATGCAAAAAAAAACTGGCCTGTGGACATTTTGATCACAGCTTTTATCATGAGAAGCACAGAACTGCTATTTGATTATTGGATACTTTTCACACTGATTACAGCTAGAATCATAACGGTAAGCATGCAAAAAATAAAGTGGAGCCAAGCTAATGAGAAACTGCCACAAACACCAACACAAAGGCACTCAAAAAGTTGTGCTGAGAAATTCTTGACATAGTTCTCCTGATGCTGACTCACAATCATATGCTCCATTATATGTGTAAATATATTTACTTTGCCAATACAGTGGCCACAGTAACACACACAATTGGTTTTGACAGCAGCAATAGGTTTCTTGGCTCTCTCCCATGATTTACAACCAGAATAACAGCCTCACTCACTTTCAGATGTGAAAAAAAATTCAGTTCACTCAAGCTTATTTGAGCTGTGCTGAGGCACAAACTCTCTCCCATTACATCAGTCCAACTACTTCAGATACTTTCATTCACCAATTACAAATCTTCCACTTTTTTTGAATTGTCATTTAAAACATTAACCATAATTTCCCTCCTAAACAGGAAAGTGAAAACACTCTGGCCACCATGTATCAACAGACTAAATAACAACGAGGCAAATTAAGTTGCTTTTGTTTTCTATTTATTTTCATTGCTTTCCAGTGCTGCCATTGGCCAATGAGATGCAGTTGAACAGGAAGAAAAAACAAGGCACACATTTATGAATGTATCAAATGCGTCTGACCATCATTAATTGGCCACAGGTATAATTAACATGCAAATAAATCATAGTTGAGGAGACCAAAAATGTACAAAGCAACACTAAGCATGAACTGACTCCATACCCAGTTTTTTCCATCTAAAGAATTATTGGTCATGTGTTAGACTCATGAGGACCTAGAATGTGAGTATCCTGACAAAGGATGCAGCAGATACCAATGTTTATGTAAGTTTGAGGAGAGACTGTACAACTTAATGAAAGAGACATCCCAAAGGTAATTAAATAGTAGAAACCATCTGAGCTTTGATCATCTCTGAGCTGCAAGCTATTGAAAAGCTACCAAGAGTGTTTGGGCAAAGTATTCCTATGTACCTGTCCTATTTGTAAATTCTTTAGCCATTCATTTCTGGTCACTGCTGCAGACAATAAGTAGGTCAGGTGAACCTTTAGTCTGAAACTGTATAACTATTCTGATGTCTATGGCCTTACAATGGCATCATTGTAGTGCAGGCTATCATAGCAATATTTGACTGTGCATGATCGAGGAGAGTGGCAGAAATACATCAGTGTGAGCTTCAGCACAGAGTTCATGCCCAGAGTAAATTAATTGAGTGGTCGGGAAAATTCGCCAGTGCTAAACTCAGTCCTGCTGTGAGTGGACATTTTCTGGCACTTCAGCTAAAATTGGTGGAATCCAGCCATAAATATGCTGAGTTTAAGAAACATGGGTCAGTGGGAAGCATTTTAGGTGTCCAGCTTTGATACAATGGAAGCACAGCCTCAAACCTTATATTATTTAGGGAGCATATGCAAGAAAACGTAAAAAGCACATAGAAAACAAAAGACATTAGACGTAGGGTTTTTTGCTTGTGCTTTTTTATTTAGATCTCATCTTCAAAGCCAGGATTTAAGACACTTCTCATGCATAATTTCTGGCAAGTGCACTTACAACATCTTGTTGACATTTCACAGCTATACCTCAGTAAATACTTCAGGCTGCTGGTGATTATTTATTGTTAGACATACATCTACTACGGAATATTTAATTTCAGTAAAATATTATTCTGGGTTAGGAGGCCTAAACAGGGACTACTCTATAAAACACTGTATGTAATTCAATATGACAAGCAGAAAACACTCAGCGATTGCCCTGTAACTGTCTAATGCAAGCTGCTCTACTCTGTGATCTTTTAAATCAAAATGGCTATGGCCACCTATAAAACCATAAATTCCTTCACATCAATTCCTACCCACTAACATATTTATTAGTATTCAGACTAGTCAAAAGTTTAACATTCTGCACCACGGCATGGTGCTTGATCCTGCATTCCAACATAAAAGCTTCTGTAAAAGAACATAGATCTATGCCAATTATCAACACTGCCAACCATGACTATGACAAAAAAAAAAGCCACATGTCCTGGGACCCCTCCCCTCTAAAAATTATAAGTTCGACTTTTTGACTTTTCAACCTTTCAAACACAGCTCCTCAGTCACGTCCATAATCAAAACTTCAGGCTGCTTTCTTGGGAAATATCATTTCAATGTATATTTGGTACTTCAAACTGTTTCATATGTTGCTTATTTTCAAAGCAGAAGATGATGACAAGAATAACTGGAATTGTCTCAAAAGAAGCTTTACTCTCATATAGCCAAAAAAAAGCATGACTAAATTAATGTCCCTATTGCTTAAGCATTATTCATGCTGGAGGACCACTCTGGCTTTCTCCCATACAATGGAAACTGTCACTGGCACCAGTGAAAGAAGATGATACGGATCTCTTTGGCAAGACCCACAGAAGTCATCAGCAAACTTTCAGTTGGTGTGAGCTTTGTATGACATTTTGGAGTCAACTCCTGACAACCTGTTCTAGGTCAAAGTTAAAAAACTTCTGCTGGTACAAGACTGCAGGCTAACCTATTCCATTTCTATAATATACAACAGAATTAGCCACTCCAGCTTGGCCCATTAATTACTACAATAAGTGATGCTAGACTCATTTAGTACCTCAGCTCATTATAGGGTTATTACTTTCGCAAGGTTTGCATAAAGAGGAACAGAGGAAAAAGGACTAGAACAGGATGTAGAATCTCCCTCATTGCACATATTCCAGAACTGTCAGGATGAAATGCTGTGCTGTGGGCTCAAGGATAACCCTGCTTGAGCAGGGCAGTTGGACCAGGTGACCTGCTATGGTCCCTTCCCACCCAACCTGTTCTGGCTCTAAAAGCTGTAAATCCCAGACTGAGGTGACAGCATCTCCTGACACCAGCTATGGCCAGCTGTAGCCACAAAGCAGACAGCAGCTTCCTGGGGCTGGCAAAGCTGCAATAACAACAGAAAACATCCCTGTGTGATAAGAAGTAAAGATGCTGCTAACGTTATTGCTGTGTGCTTGCTTCCATCTTCACCCTCCTGCTGCTGGCCTGGGAGACTTTGCAGCAGTAAACCAGGCTGAGGGAACCCAAAGGCACCTACCTCTATATTCCCATTGCTTCACCTGTCCCCCAGACAGCAGCTCTTCCCTAGTTCCACCAGGTCTGACAGAGCTGACTGATTTTGACCCTTAGACAAATTGCATTCCTGGGGCAATACACCCCGCACAGCCTCCAGCAGCCTGGAGTCAGCCCTTTCCCAGGTCTGTGTTCACTACTGGGTGCAAAATGTTAAAATGTACACCTGTGTTACCCAAAGGCTAAGGCATTTAGAGCTAAAACAGCAACATTTGAAACTTGGCAAGAAGCAGTAATTTGTAGGGCACAGAACACTGCACACCATGTCCCCAAACAGCAGCCCACATAAATAAAACCTATACCAAAAACTGGGGCCCTGGTGGAGGTTTTCACAAACAACCTCAAGGAATGTATTTGCAATCCTTGGCTGTCATTTTGTTTCTATCACGGCTCCTCATAAAGACATTCCTGAAAATGAGAAATTCAGAATCATCTCCTGATCTCAGGAAAAAAATGGCTCTATTATCTGTCCTTCCACAGGCAATCAACAAAACTGCTGCACATTAAGTGCTTTACTGCCTCATGGCTAAAACTTTTCTTCCTTGCCTTCTCAAGTTCCCCACACAAAATAAATGGTGACTAACAGGCATAGTCTTTGAACACAAAAGTAACTTCAGTAGCCAAGGCATGACCATTTCTATTACCCTTTACTGTTATTTCAGTATATTTTAATAGACATAATTTGTTAATTGATTAGAGACCCATGAACAGCTACAGAAAGCTTCACTCAACTACTCTGACTTGGTTCTTTGCCATTCTTTGCCAAGAGAAAAGAGAACTGTGATTGAGGAGCAAGGAGTTCTCTAAGAGGAGAATTTTTCCATGTATGAAACTACCACTGTTTGTGCTGTGGATCTTACTCTTTGTTTTCCTAAAAAAAAAAAAAAAATTTTCCCTTTCTTGCACTAAATCATGCACACACTATGAGACCTGGCCTTCTTTTCAGGGAGCTGACTGCATTTGCATAAACAATAACAGTCTAATGTTTATCAAGTCATTAGTTCCTCATGAAAGCATACAGCTGTATAAAGAGTGTTTTTCCTTTAGAAAAATTCAAGTGTAAGTTATTAGAAAAGAAAGCAGTTGCATGACTGTAGATCTAGGAGATTAAAGATCATCAGGGCTAGCACATAAAGCAATCAAAACATGGAAAATTTACGGAAAGAGACATTTTTACTGATTTGTTACTTGTTTCTTTCTGTACAAAAGTTATATCTACGTATGAATACAATTCTGGACCAGAAATAAAATTTTATCCATTGTATTTTTAAGTGGCACTTTCAAATAGTAAACCAGTAGGAAATTCTCAAACATATGCTTGCCTATAGCTTTTATAACAGTCAGTTTGGGAAAAAAAATCTACCTCTACATCTTGTCAGTGTTCCCTTCATTATTATATCCTTGATATTCCAAAAGCACTACCATGGTAAGTGTCCAAAAGTCTTTAAATATAACAAATACAAAGGCTTACAACTGTATACAGATGCAAGTTTAAAACTTTTCCACAAACCGCTCTTTTTTTTTATTTCCTCTTCTGTAATTTTACACCCTGGTATTTCACTTTTCTGTTAATTTGTTAGTAAGGCTTGAAAAAGAGCCAAAAGCAATAATGCTTCCCCTACCAATTCCCACTTTACTGTTGAAGGTCCTTGTCCCTTGAGTGCCTGGGAGATGCTCACATAGTGTTTCAAACACTAACCCATAAGATAGATATTACAGTGAGACAGTTTTGGTGTCCATAAGGCCACTGCCAACAATCAAGTACCTCAGCACACTGCCCTGGCATTTCCAAGGCAACAGAGGCAGTTTGGGACAGAATTTGGACCC
The DNA here is from genome assembly GCA_013400495.1 of Nicator chloris. Lineage (NCBI taxonomy): Eukaryota > Metazoa > Chordata > Aves > Passeriformes > Pycnonotidae > Nicator > Nicator chloris. The sequence continues at coordinate 37,848 of WAAE01016875.1, forward strand.
TGCCAGGAAGAGACTGAGGGTCTAAATCAGTGCATGCCTCCAACATAAGAAAAGGCAGGTGGAGTTAAAGAAAGAGAGCAAAGGCAGAGAAAGCAAATCCTATCCTGGCAGCACTCCAGAAGGATTCAGTGAAATGTACATAGGGAAATGGGAAGTGGTCCTCTCTTTCTTATAGTTAAATAGAAAGGCTTCAAGCATGTGAAGCTACTATCAACTCCTCACACTGGCTTCAGCTTTTCCCCTTTATCATCATGCAATAATACATGCAGTCCAGATTCTGATCCCCTTGCTGATACTGAATAGCATCCCTGGCTATGTCAATACAAAGAATTCAGTGTAATACACTTGGAGGTGAATATGCAGTCTCTGGATACTACATTGCTCTCCAAGCATTTAACTGGGTATATAAATACTCTATTCTGGGATAAGTGCTGCAAACTTTTACTTTGATTTAGCCAAGTTATTCTACAAAGGCTGCTTTTGAGTTTGATGGGGCTGTGCATGGAGTGACACTTCAAAGTCAGGACAGTAGCAGCCAGTCCAGTGCAATGAATACCTTGCAATCAAACAAATATAACTCAAAATTCCTTGGTCTCCAGACAGTATGGAAAGTTGTGAGATAAGTGGAAAACATGGCCTTTCTTCCCTTATTTTATGAAAGACAGTAAAGCCTCCTCTAACAGCAATGAGCCATCACCATAAATCTAAATGGAGAAAGCCTGTTCACTGAGCAAAGACAGAACAAGTTACTGTATATCACAGCAGAGGAAGGATCTAAAGATCAAAGGGTAAATACCATTTCCTGCAATGTGTTTTTCCAGGATACAGCTTACTCAGCTCCTAAGTTGTCCTACAGCAGAGAGAAAAAAAGAAAACCCACTATGAAAGGCTGAGAGAAGTGCATGTTTAGACTCTGGTAGATAAACACCCAGACACCAAAAAGAGAGCCATGCTTGTGTAGTAGAAACAATGTATCTAGTCATATGAAATGACCCCTTTATTGTTATATATTTTTCCCCCTCTAGTATTTAGTTTAATATATTCTTTTCTTATATTCAAGGGATCTTTAGGGTCCCCTGAAGCTGAACAAATGACAAGTGTGGCTCTGGACTCTTAACTCCTAACTGCATGCTTTGTTTTGCTGTGAAGAGCAGTGCTCACTTGGTGACAGCTTGTGGATAAAGGCTATTTCACCATTCTATTCATAGCATGGCATACAGTTCTCTCCTTAAATATAAGGAACATCCTGTACAACATTATATGAGGTACAGAGAAAATACATCACAAAAATAACAGCTGTAAACACAAAAGTAATTGCAATTTTCTAAGAGCTTTCTGAAAGGGCTCAAATTCCAGCTCTCCAAGTTATCAAAGTAAAGACTTTCCCTTCACTGCACTATATCCTTTACCTGTATTGATGATTCCTTTGCATTACAATGCTGCAAGATTTTCCCAAGGGATTGTTACGGAGTGACTGGAAATATGATGGATTCTCACAAAAATGCTGTGATAGGGAAAGCAACAGAAGTGATCTGGAGTCCTTCTCACACACTGAACCACTCAAACACCTCGAGGGACAAAGATGCTTCTCCCTTGCAAAGAGAAAAGATGGGGTAGGGGTAGATGTGCTGCCACTGTGGGAAGATTAAATGCCACACTTAACGGTGCTGGCTTTCAGCACACACACACAGCCAGGTGCTACAACAGCTTGAGGCCAGGCAGCCAGACCCTCCTACCACAGCACCCACATCAGCAGTGCCAGGGGACGGCCCTGAGCAAGGACTGGGGACTCAGCACGTCTTGGGGAGTGCTGGGGGACCAGGAGGAAAAAGTCATTTTTAATTTCTGTTAGGACTACATAAACTGTTCTGTTCACCAGATGAGCACAGTTCAGCAGTAAGAAAGAACATCTCAGCTCAAAGACAGGAGATCAAGCAAATTAATCATGGAAACTGCTGTTACTAGCCCACTCAGATAGGTGAGGTCTATAGTCTGAAAAATAAAGAGTCCTGTAAAAGCCAGTCACAGTCTCTCTCAAAAAACCCATGATTAAAGCAGACTTGCATTCCTCCTTTTCTATTTTTGTCCCCTCTAGGAGGGAGAAACTGAATCTGCCTTGGCCTTCTAACACCAAAGAATCAGAAAGGGCCACAGGCTGTGCTGGGCTGAGGCACACACAGCAGTGTTGGTTACAATTCAGAAGTCACCAGGTAGCCACTTCCCACCTGACAGACAGGGATATCCCTGTGAGCACAGGGAAAACAATTCTTCCATATGGTAAGTGTGGGTGAAGTCTAACTTTTCCAAATGGTGAATAACACAGCCAGGCCAGAGCAAAGACACTTCTTGGTTTGTTTTTACCCCAAACAAGAACCTGAGGTTTTTCTTGATTCATTTGTTTTCCCCTGACAACTAGGGACTGCACTCCTTTTGTTCTGGAAGCCAAGGGCAGGTTTGTTTTGAATTTCCCTGACACCCAAAGCTCTATGGCAGGTTTTCTTGACTCAAGAAACAAACTACTTATTTACTTCAGTGAAGAGAGACAGCTTCAGGTGTGCCCCAGAAGGAGATATCCCCTGGTTTTGGAAAACTTTTGAGGATAGACACTACCCTATTTGTCAGAGTAGCTAGCACTGGCAGGGACCCCTTCTTGTCTGTTCTTCACCTTCTCAACAGCCCAAACCCTTAGGTAGGAGGAAGCTTTCTAGGTGCTCCCTGGAGAGTCCTTGCAGCCAGCCAGTGCAGCCACACGGCTGCAGCTCTCCTGTCCCTGTCCTGTGATCACAGCCAACAAAGAACAGGAGGTCTCTGCACCACCCCTACTTTCAGCAGTCCATAAGCTGATGAGCCATTTCTTTCTGTCCATATAACATCTCTGCCTCTAGAAGCACAAATTCACCCCTCAGACCTTATTGATAATTGTAATTAAAATCAACTGACTTCACAATTAGCCTTCCTCTATCTTCTAGCCACCAATAACTTGTACCAGTATAGTTAAATATAATCCATGCAGGAATCAACACTCCTTCTTAGCTTTATAGCAGATTTCCAGCCACTGATTTTCATGCAAAGGTTTTGTTTTAAAGGGTCAAAAAAAACACCCCACAAAAAACAGGTGAAATTGAAGCTATATTGAAACTACATCAAGTAAATGAAAATTAGTAAAATGCAATGACATTGACGTTAAGGTGTCTTTTCAAAATATCACAGCTACAATCAGTTTTGGCACTGGTTCTCTGTCTGAAGCCACAGTTTCTCCCTGGCTTTGACTTTAGTGTCTTTTTTGAGCATTAAACAATTTAACCAACTATTTAACTCTAAGCATGTGAGTAGTCTCACTGAAATGGAAGTTAAATACTTTCTGAATGTGAATTATCCTTAGTTCTTCAAAAGCCATTCAAATTGTATTTAAATGTAGAGAACTTTTAAACCTGCAAAAATCTAAAAGTAAACAATTTACTATCAGTTTATAGCAAGCACTTCAACTAGGCAATAATGTTGACACTCATTGGCTTAGCTCCTCTTTATTTTATAGCAAAAACGTACCGAAAAACTCACTCCATTTACCAATCCTTTGGGAGCCTTTCATTACTGGTCTTATATAACAGCAATTGAAGATAAAAACAAAATATTATTTAACAAGGTTTTATACGACAACATAAAGAGTGACTGCTAGAGGAGTGTTGATCCAGACATGTTTCTGCCAAGGTCACTTCCCTGCCAAAATACACATCCAATAAACATACATAAATTTTATTTTTAATGAATAACCACTAAATGATTGCATAAACAGAGTAAACTGTGGGTAACTGTAGGTTATAATGAATATCTGTTGTAGCAACATTAACCAACACCTCACACAGGCTGACTGCAAGACAGTGTCACCATCACCAGCCTACTGGTTGGTGGCAAACCAAATTATGTTGGAACACATCAGTGGTTTCCCTTGGTGAGAAATCTACATCCTTGCAACATCAGCTTTCTCACTCTTGAAGCATCCTTCATATTTTTCCTTTTCAGACATTTGGCTTTGGAAAGCTTAGAATTTATAAAGGAATAGTCACTGCCCTGGAAAGTCACTGTGGCAAGACTGTTCCCTATACCCTGCCCGAAATATAAACATGCTTATGTGGAGGACGTGTGGTCTGAAGTCTGAAATAGGAGTCTGAGATTTAAAAAGTCAGCTACCAACTCCTTGTGTGACCTTGGCCAAGTCTTTCAACACCCGGATCCTTCAGTTCCCTAACTGTGTAACTAAGAGAGGGATGCAGAGGGTTTTGTGAAGGTTATTGATCGATCACTGTTTGCAAAGCCTGCCAAGGTGCCACTGGGAAAAAGCTTTAAACTGTATGTGTTTAAGGGATCGATGCATGTTATTACATTATTATTGAAATAATGGTAAATACATTGTACCAAAAAAATTAGGAGAAAGGAAGAGAAAAACAGTTGCACACCAGCCTGCAAAAGAGGAATTACATTTGGTACGTGATGTCTGATCTTGTAGCAGCAAAGAGAGCACAAGAAGAACATTTTCTAAGAAGTGGTCTGATGCCAAGGGCACTCAGCACCACCCAGAATTAGGATCCCTCACTCGTCTCAAGGATTTATTTGGGAGCCACCCATTTAAATCTTCACAGTGGTGACCATTTCATGCAATTTTCTTCAAAAAACTGCCTTGTCATTTTCTTGTTACAGGATCCTTTTTATTTCTATGCTTTCTTCAGCCACATGTATATTTAGCTAAATTCTGATTTCCCACCCATGTAAATGCAAGGGGCATTTTACACTTTTCTTAAGTACTGACACATTTACGACTGTAATTTCTCTAAAATGTCATTCAGCCAAGATTGATTATTTGCTGCACAGTGAGTAGAGGAAAGAAAGGAGCTGTCAAGCATTCTTGCTTTTCTCTTTTGGGTGGAAAAATAAGCTTATCTTTAGAAAGACAGATCCTTTTATTAAAGGATGAAATGAGCACTGAACAAATACTATGAGGAATTCCAGTTATGCTGATACTAATAGAAGAAATAGTTAAGATGGCAGGAAAAAACCTTGTGTGTTCAAAGACTTCAAATGCACTTGTACTAGCTGGGTCTTGACCTGGTAAGACTCCATTCATTTCCTAGGGCTTGCTCCTAGTAGTTGCATGTGGTCCCCTTTTCATGATGCACTTAACCCACTGTCTCTCTCCCAAAAACGTTACCAAGCCATGTTTTCGCTAATTTATTCCATTTACACAGATTCCTCTTATGTGTTCTAATCGTCATTCTTACTTTCCTGTGGCCAGGGAGATACTCCACTGGAAATTGTCAGTATATTCTATCAACATTTTGTTATTGGTGTACTGTAGAATTATTATATAATCAAGATTTGCAACAAGCTGCATAGAATACAAAATTGCCTTTTCTCAGATATGACTCTCTCAAAAGCACTAGCAAATAAATCCACCTCCATTCCCCACAATTCAAATATCTGCAGTAACTGCTTAGGCAGATTAACAGGATTCCTTTCATTTTTACTGCTCTAATCCTTGTGAAATATTGGCCAAGGACCAGGTTCTGGTACCTTTATTGACAGAAAATCTCATGGAAATCTGAGGCTCTTCAAACTGACATTGACAACTTGTAAAGGCTGTTAAATTCATCAATGATATCTGTGAATAACAAACCAAAATCCCAACAAACAGTTCGACACCTTTGCCAGTGCCGTTAGAAAAAGTGTGCATTTGTGTACAGTACAGTCACCTACACTACAACGTGCATTTAGTGTAACTTGACACAGGAAAAACTGCTACCTGGCAAAGCAATGCCCAAGTTCCAGCACAGTTTTGAAAGCATCTGTTTTCCACAGCAGCTCTGAGTCCAGCTCCTCCAGCCCCCCTGGTTGCAGCACACCTGACCAGCTCTCACAGCTGCTTTCAATCCCCAAGTTAGAACAGAGGTGCAGCTTGAGGCACTACAGCAAAACTGTTTCAAACATTACAGCCTGTGTGGGTTTCAAACACTGCCACTGGTCTCAGAGATTGCTGTTAAAAGTACTAAGGACTGGGAAAAGGCTCTTGAAGGAACAAGGAAGGACATTCACTTTAGAAGGCTATTTTTCACTCTACATGTTGTTCAATCAAAACAAAAAACTTCCAAGTCTCAAGGTGTAGTAAGCATTATACAGAGGAAAAGGAGAAGATATGAGAGGTTAACTCCAAACTACTTCAAGGTGATTTCATACCAAACTAAGCAGAACAGAGCAATCTCCATGGAAGGCCAGAGTTTATCACAAGTTGTGGTTTGGCCCAGTTGGCTAACATTTTAACTCTCCATCTGAGCCTGAAACTTGGCAGACAACACAAGTTTCTTTCTCTCCTCTGTGAGGTATCCCATTTTCCTCCTGAGCATTCAAACAATGTGGCCTAAAGATCACATCTGCTGTATGGACATGAACTAATTTGACAAGATAAATTACAAAAACCAACCAAACAAAAAGTTCCAAATTAAAAGCATGATATGAAAACAGTATACTAAAGCTGACTCACCACTAATGTTCTCTTCACAAAGAAGTTGTTTCCTGGCCCAGCAACAGAGCTGGAATAGGCAAGGCACCGTGTGAGAAGAGAAAGAGCTTGGGTTTAAAAGGGCTCCTGAGCCCTCCAGGTGGGGCTCATCAGGGTGATCAAGGCTCTCAGGCCCTGCCCTTTGCAAACTGTCAGTGGGGCTTTGGAAAGCAGCTGTGAAACATGGGCTGAGCCCCACCTTCAGCTCTCCCCTCACAGCTTCCCACCACCCCCAGTTTTAAAACATTTTTTGCCTCTTTTTTCCAACAGCTTTGCAACTATGCCCAATTTTGTTGGCATAGTTTTAAGCCTGACACTAACACATGGATTTGATGCTGAACACAGAATGAGTAAAAAAAAAAAAGTGGGGAGATGGAAAATACCTCTTTGGTTATAAAATACATCCCACATCAATAGAAAGTTGCTCCCAAGATTTTCTGTCCTTTGGAACCATTCAGGTCATGAGACTTTCACCAAATCTCTTCTCAAAGTGTTTCCTGATAGGCAATTTCTTTTTTGTTTCTTTTCTCAATTTCACAAAGGCTGAATTTAGTTATAATAATGCACCCTTCAGCCATCCAAAAGCCCTCTCTCTTCTTAATAAGTGAACCTTTGCAGTATGCTAGACAGTTCACATATCCTCTTAAGTCATTGTTTCCTCATTCAGATATTTCTTTTGGAAAATAAACTTGGCAGAGAGCAGAAGACAGCTCTATTACCATCAAGCCTCAAGTGACTGCAACTGGAAAAAGAAAAGTTCCTTAGTTAAGTACTTCAGTGTGCAAATAACACATTTTGGAGTTAACAGCAATCCCCAGGGTGGTGATTCTCAGAAGCTGTGTACATGGAAATCTCACTCCAGGACAGAGAAGGAGCTTTAACCAGCTAAGGAATTGAGGAGGAAGATAGTGTTTTCTCACAACTAAAGCACAAGCTGGATCATCTAAAGCTTCTCCTGGCTCAGACATGAAACTACTGTGTGGTCTCCTGTGCCTTTGTTTCCCTATCTATAAAATGTATTCATGGGAATTTGGCTTCATTTTCCCTCTTAGTTCTTCTTATGAGTCTCAGATTTCAGCCATGGGGCAAGGAAAATTTTGGGGGGAAAAAGATACTAGAAAGTCAAAAATTCCTTGAGCCCTAAAAGCATCAGCTCATGTATCACATATACAGTTCAAATACTGAAGGAATTAAAAATGTCATCATTTTCACTTGGTGAGGAAGAAGCAAAACAGTTCCCAAACTCATGGAAGAAGGTCTGATAAAAGTCAGTAGGTAGGTGCTAATATTCCAGTGTTGAATGGGAAGCAAACAGAAGAATAAAAACCTGGCAAATGATGTAATGGACTGTTACCTTTCTCTCCATCCAGCACACGAGCACTGATATAAGTGGCAGCTGGGCTGTGAGTGGAGTACCTCATTTGGAATCACTCCTGGTGTAAATTTCAGCACCACTGTGCTAGGTTGGTATGACACCAACAGACTGGTTTAGAGGAGATGAGAACCAGCATTTCGTTTACCTAATGACTAAACATCTCCAGCAACCACAACCCTCACCAGAACTGAAACCCTGGGGCAAATTTTGTACTGAGTTTGCAGCACCCAGCCCTGCTCATTCATCACTCCCTACAGACGCCGTGCCTACCAACCACCTCGGTCAGCATCAGTACACAAAACCAGCTGCAGGGTTTTTGTCATGACACAAATTACACAGTGAGAGCTGGATGGACTGCAAGAAATTGCAGCTGGATTTTCAAAGCTGCATGGGAAGAAAGCAACTTTCTGTAAGCCAAAGGGAGATTTCTCCACACTCTATTTTCCAGGGCTAAAAAACTAGAATAGAAACTAGTTTTGACCAAGATGAACCTTGGTCAAAACCATACCATCCACTGCCTCCAGTCTGCTTCTTGAGTTCCTGCTCCTGGTCGTTCACAGTGAACATGAGTGCCAAAGTGTTTTTCAGGAACCAAGAACTCTATGCCAGAACTGACTAAGGCAAATTTGCTGCCCAAAGGAGATGGTCCTTGCTTGAGAAAATATTTCAGAAAAGAGACTTTTTCCTTGACTGCCTCAGCTCCCAAATAGTTTTGGTTCAGTCAATCTTTTCTAAGCCCACGCTTGTTTGATTAGAGTAGTATAAGGAAACCTGACAATTCCATAGCTGATGTCCTTACTGACAGTCTTTGTGTGAGTTAAAACAGGACAATGCACATCATCTGAGATCCTCTGCAGGATATTTCCTATCACTACTGAACCATATAATGCCATACAATGAGAGCTAAGTTGGAGCCATGTGCTCAATACGGTCTCCTGAAACACACAACAGTGACTCCTTTCCCTGTGTTATTTTACTACCTTTTTTACTGCACCCTGTAAGAGACTAGGCTTATTTTGCAGGAGTACACATTTATAAGTGTGAACTGGACAAAAATCTCTAATCTTTTTCTGTTCAGTTCATAAACTACCATGTGAAAACTTAGCAACAACTGTCTTCTCTACCAAAAGGACTTTCAAGTTTAATTCAATTAATTGCCTGACCAGCCCGAAACTCAATAGCAGCCCACTATGAAGAACAATTGTAACACCTCTACCCACACTACATATGGCAAAAATATTATTACCCCGTAAGTTTATGTTTATACCAAATTATTTATGCAAAAAGAAGAAAAACCACAAAGAGGGTCCCTCACCTTTCGGTAGATTTACAATGGGAAACTGAGTTCATTCTTCAAAGTTATGAGTAGGAAAAAACTCATTTGTCTCTGCTCTGAAATGAAAGCACACATGATTACCAGTCCAATCAATCATGCCTCTTGTATTTATCTAGTTTGGTGTGGTTTGTTGTTTGCGTGATATTCTTTTTATTACAAAGAATTCAGGCTCCTATGTGTAGTCAAAACCAGTTCATCAACACACAAAACGATCAATAGCTTGTGTAAAGAGGCAGCAATGTTATTACTGCTCAGTGACCAGTAACACCGAGTGAACAAGGTGCAGACTGCTACAAATTCCTCCACGCAACTAGCTAGATTTACAAATATGAAACCACAGTGGTAAGATCTTCTGAACTGGTAAGTCAGAGAGTTTGCTGAAATTACTCCACTTCATAGTATGGGGGTTCTTGGCACACAGAACAGGTCATAGGTTTTCTATATACACCTCCCTGTCCTACCAGATGCATAAAAGATGCTGTAATATGTGCCATCAGTACTAAAGGACTACTATATAAATTTTATATAAATATATTTCTACTGCCATTAGTAGAACTACGACAGCGGAAAACAAGCATAACAAAGACAAATCAAGTGCCATATGGACACATGAGATTTCAAAGAAAATTAGCCTCTCCATCCAGACAAGAAAACTGACTCATCCATAAAGACATTATGTACTGAAAGTAATAATTTTAATGAAGAAAGGAGGAATAAGCCTTTACATTAGAACTGAAAACAAACCATAGTGAAAGCAGTAAATTGAGCCAATAAAGTGCAGCAAAAACATGAATCATCCAACCCAACAAAAAATATTTGAAAAATACTGAGTGGGAAAATGTCAGAGACCAAGATGAGACAAAGTAAACATGTCATGTAGAACAGATGCTGCAAAACAAGCACCATGACAAAAATAATTATATGTTAATCAAAGTCTCAAGAGAAAAAAAAATCAATATATTGGCAAGCATCAAAACAGCTGCATCTGGTTTTGAACAACAGAATTTGCAAAATCCCCACCTGCAAATCCAGCCACAGAGGACATGCAGGTACAACCTATGCCAATAATGCCTATATAGATATCTCTAACTTGCTGACTGATAGAGTCTAACACAGTTGAGTATTTGAATTAATGAAGGAAAATATTCACCTACTCATAAATAATTTCCAGGTACATAATTTCTGCCAATCTTTGTATCAGAAGGGGACTGATAAACTTCACCTTACCACTCTATACTTCCTAATTAAGAAAACCAAAGTTAGCTGCCTAGACCATGGTCAGTCTTCAATCTTCAGGTGTTAAGAGAGGTTAGCAATGTTAAACAAGCACAATCAAGGGAAAATTCTTGTCCAGTAATAGCAGAGCCCTAATCCATGAATACTAATAAGGGTGAAGCTAAGCAATGCACACAGCTGGAGAAAACAGCATCATGTGACCATGCTTATGCTCTCTCCACATACATGTACTTACAGGCACACATACCAACATCTTTAGAGAAAGCATTCATGTGAACAGGATTTCATTACTGTTCTAAGCCATCTTTACCCAAATTTTCTCAATGTTCAAAAAAAAAAAAAAGCAACCGCCAAGAAGCTGCAAATCTGTCAGAGAAACCTGTTAAAAAACAGAATCAATCCAGTAAGAGTGCTAACTTTGATGTATTCAAGTGCTTTGCTGGATTAGGGTGGAAGAAAGTGCTTATGAAGCTTTCAGCTCTCTTCTGCTACTTTTAAATGTTGTGCTTGCAACTGACTGGCATTTGAAGCATCAGATCCCTATTCACACATAATATTATAAGTCACCTGGTAAAACACAAATAAAACTAATTAAATGCCATAGCTAATTTATTTAGACACTTCTTGCAAGCTTAATGAAAGAACACGTCTAGTGCATGAACTTGTACATGAAAAGCCATCCCTCTGCAATAAAACATTTTTTTTATCCTCCTGAGCTGGACCCAGCTGCTTTTCATACATCTATAACAAACTTTGTGCCAAATGAACTGCTTATATATTTTTCTAAACAAGCCCCACTTTACTTTTTCCAATCAGTCCAGACAGATGGCAAGTAAAGAAAACACTTTAGTGTCAATCTGGTGGAGACTGTCACTGAAGTAATTTTGCCAAGAAAAAACAGACTAAACATTAATGAGGCCAAATAGAGAAGCTTGTTTTACAGGCTGGAGGTACTAGATTTCTCTGGACTTACAGAAATTCAGTAGTAGCTTTAAAGTGCTTGCAAGGAAACACTTCTCCACTTTCCTGCAGCATGTTGCAATTGTATTCTAATTGGGGTAGCAATGTTCAGTCCACACCAGGAAGAATAGGTATTGCATTTCTAAAAACATTGGCAAGGAAGTGTTTATTTTCTTCTTTTTTTTCCTCTTGATGTACACAAAAGTTTTTCCACCCTTGCACTGATTATATTTTCCACTACAAAGAATGAACTTTGCAGAGTTAGCCTATGATGTTACCAAGTAAGTCACTCCTGCTGAAAGCCATTACTGTTCAGCCTTTGAACACTATCTGAAATAATACCATGTTGGTGCACAAGTATCAACTCCAGCCTAATCTCTCTTTCACCTGCTTTTGTGCATGTATCTAATAATGCCAAGAAAAAGGAAAGAAGATTAAGGAAGATCCAAAAAAACCTCTCTTGGACAAGGTGCTCATTTTGCCTTGTCAAGACACTGTAAGACTTTTGCCTACAAGACACTATTCAAGTTTGCATTATCTAGTATGCCTTGCACCTGAGATGCAATTCCCTCCAACTGCAGCACTTTCATTGGTTATCACATGCTAAGACCTGGCCAGACACAATAATCACCAAAGCAAAATTAGCCTGAGTGTAGCATAAAAACCTGTGATTGCCTCAGGAGGTTTCTGACAGGTTGGTTACATCCTTTGCATCCAGGCCTCCTCAGCAATTAAAAGATCAGTTAAGGAAGAGGTACAGAGTGCATAATACACATTTTTAAACAGTCACTTCACTTTAAAAATTCATCACAGGAAAACTGTCATCAGTTATCTTTATGTCCCAAACCTGGGCCTTTTCAAGAAAACAATTCCTTAAGATGCTCACTGTTTTTATTGGTAAGTTTGGGATTCTCCTTCCTATGAAGGGAAAAGGCTGATTGATAATTTGTAATTCTGTTTAACACGTCTATACTCCATGAGAAAAGAGGGAGCACAAGGAGACATGCACTATTCATATTAACATTGCCTTCATCAGTAACTGGTGCAGTTGCTCCTGTGTCAGGACAGACGTGAAGTATTTTGAACTGTCAAGGCGGAATTTTATTGAGCAGTTTCCAATGGTCAGGAAGATCCAAAGGTAAAATGGGCTCACTGTATTACATTTCTCACAGCTGTCACCTTTCATTCTTCAGCACTTCTTTTGTAATGCTCTTTCCTCATCTTGTCTTTTTTAATACAATGACTTGTAAGTATTTTCTAAAAATACCTAGCCATTAGAGGATGAATTGCCAGGTTTCCTCTCCTCTTCTGTACATCTAAAGCAGTGGTCCAGGCTTTAAGGAGGACAGCATGTTGGGTGGGAAACGTCTGGACATACAAGCTGCTGTGTGAGGAGCACTGTGGAGATTGTGGCAATGTCTGGTAGCAGTGTAGATCTTTAGAGAAGAAAAATTATTTTGAAGCCTAAAGAAACATGAACAGATTTAATTATTTGCCCCGACTAGCTCATTTTGATGTTGGTTTGCCTGATTTCCCTACAAGAATATTAGGTTTATCACTGTATTCACCAGATACTGTAATTTCATGCCAAAGCAGATACAAGTCTAAAGAAAAGGATCTAACGATACAGATAAATAATCAGGGATGAGTTTAAAAGATATATCCAGAAGACAAAGCTTCAAAAGATGCTGTTAACTAGATTGCTTTGTGCTAAGGACATTCAGTAAACAGATTATCTCTAATAAGCTTATCCTGTATTAAAGCGCTAAGGAGTCGATGCTGTGATAAGACAGTTTCCAAAGGCAATGAATTATAGACACACAATCTGATGCAAGGAGCAGAGCAAGCTTTCCCTTCTCCCACAGTGCTGCTCAATAGCTCCCTGCACACCCTGTAAGTGCTGATGAACACAGACACACTGGGTAAGTCATTCTGGGAAAAGCCCACAAAGTTAAGTATTAGAAAATTGTCAGGATAAGACAAAAAATCTCTCTGCTCTCAAAGCCACCTGTCAAACTTTCATCACTTTCACAGAGGCATGGAAAGAGCAAACCCAGTGTAAACTTTGCCTGAGAGCAGAAGTGTTTTCCTGCAGGTATTTCAACCTGGAATAGTGACATAAGTGTTTCACCAAGAAACCGTCAGACTTCAATAACCATGTAAGGACAATGGCAATAACTGCAGAACTCATCCGAGAAATGCAATATCGTTCTCCTTTCACTACAATTTCAAAATCAAGAGAATTAAATGATCAAGAGTAAAGGGAAAAAAATTACATGAACAGAAGTTTGGTCAAAAAGACCAAATCAGTGAAATCTATGGTATTTACAATAATTTTTTGAACTGGGAAATGCATTAAGACTTGTGTAAGTCATGAGTAAGCTTCCAATTTTCATAGTAGAAGAGGTCACACTGTTTCTCCCAAGCATTGAGTTCGCAGAGAAGTCCCTTGACATGCTGCATTTGAATTCTGGATACAGAAAGCATCATCCAATTTGTTAAAAATGTTTCTACAACTGCAGCAACAAAGTCAGCATTGATACAACATCATTTGCTGCAAGCTTTAAGGAAATCATTCCATGACTTTCAGCACACACCAACACATAGCTGATTTATGAAAAGGCCAGGGAGCAAAGAAATTCTCAAACCAGTGAAAAACATCTGAAATAATCAGAAGGAAGTCTAGCTAATAAAAGAAGATTACAAATGCTGAAAGAGCAGCAGACAGGCACAAAAAAGAAAGGAGGCTGGTAAACAGAAAGATTTAGGAAAGTTGAGGCAATTACCCACTAAGAAGTAAATTCTTGAGTCGTTTCAAATCAGCATGTCCTACCAAATCTAAGTAGGAATGTGCCAATTAGCAGAGCAAACATTCCAGTTCTGAGAGTATCTGCCTGCAATGGCCTATCTTGGAAGGTGAAAACACCAGGTTTGAGCTGTGGACTCAGACAGTGATACCAGGGCTCCAGCCAACTTTCAGGGTATCTTTTCAGAATCTGATTAGGCACACAGCTCTAATGATGGCTGAGAGACTGGCTGTCATGTGAAGCGGTAAAAAACAGCCTGGTGTTTCCATAAGTTTTCACTATGTATTTTTCCACCCTCCAGAAAAAGCATGTTTGCTAAACACAAACCGTGTAACCTTGTTGTCGTGGATAATGCATTAATTATACAGTTCTACAATTAGCAGCTTCAACTTAAAAATAAAAAAAAAAAAGTTCACAGGTTTGCAGGCTGTCACAAGAAAAATCCACAAAGTGTTTCTGTTTACTTAATTTGCTTGTGAAGTTGCTGTGGAAAGAGAAAAATAATGATGCATAGAAAAAAAAAATCCTCCAGAGAATCAAGCCATTGATTAAAAAAATGTTAATTAAGAATGCCTTCAGAATGATATCTAATTTTGCATACAGGGAAAAAAGCATCTAAGAGAGAATTAAAGGCAAGTCCCATGATATAGATGCTTTGGTTTGGATTAAACTGCTAAAAGCCTCAGACTTTAAACACCACAGAAAAAAAAATACCCTACATATACCAGAGGGAGTATTAGCATTGTAGGAAAAAAACTCTATACAATGTGATAGTTTATAACTGCAAAGACAGTGGAAATAAAAAGTTTAATAAATCACTTTTCCTCCGATTTTTTAGCCTTTAAGAGTTCTCTCCTTTTCAGCAAAGCCCTTATTTAAACTTCAACTGCAGTATAACAAATCTGCAAGCTTCACTGTCTGGCAAGTTGTTGAAGAATGAAATCTTGATCTATAAATTAACTCAAAATCTACATATCTGAAAGTACAGCACATGCCCTCAGGCATTTAAATCCCACAGGTGGAAGGTCGGACCTAAATGTTCCACCACACCCTTTTATCCTGCGCACACTCAGGACAGTGTGAATCCCCTTCCCACAAAGGGAATAGATCAATAAAGCCCATCAAGATCCATGAGCTGACTGATTACCCAGAGTGTATGGCAAGGATGAACATGCTGACACATACAGAACGTGGATTCACATTTGTGAGTGCATGCAAAGGATCCATATGGGCAGATAATTACAAGCTGAGAGTGTTTGAACAGAATTCCACTCCTCTCCCGAATTTTACATGAACACAGGACTGTAAGAAGAAGATTAATAGCCTCCTGCACACATTGGTTACCACACACCACATCATGCTGACAATCCATACACATTGCACAAGCGAAAAAGGAAATGGCTGATGTAGAAAACATTCCACGGGTTTCATATTTGTGGAAAATCTTTTGCATTAGGCAATTCCTTTATTTCTGTAATTCACAAAGAGGTTACACATGCATCCTGAAAGGGCAGACTCAGCCAAAACAAAATGCTCAAGTGAGCATCTTTATTTAGCATCGTAGATATAAAAACATCTCTAACCATGCCAGCATATGCTCAGTATCAAAGAGAAATGTGCCCCAGATTTTTTTCTTCCTAAAAAGTGGGCAACATAACCACAGAGAGGGCTGGCCAATGAAACTATGCATACATTTCCTCAACATGGGTTTCTGTGGAAATCCTATCAGCAGCTCTGTCTGGTTTCTCACAGTGATTCATCACAGTGCTGGCCCAGGAGGCCAGAATGATGTAAACTAATCTGGAACTTTCAAGGAAGCATCAGGAGCATTGTCACAAAGCTCTCATCAAATTTCATTTATTGCCTAACTCATTTAGACCCCTCCAAAATCCCCAACATAAACTTTACATTTTAAGCACAGGTAAAGTTGTCTGCTGAGCACTAACTACTGCCAAAATAGCAATTGCTGCCTCTGCTAATTCTCCTTTTGAGGGTATCAGTGGCCTCTGGGGAAGCAACCAAACAGAGATGCTAATATTGTTTATAAAGCCTGGGAGCAGCCAAGCCAAGCCCTTTGAATCCAAATAACCCAAAACATTGAGCTCAGAAAAAGAATAAAAGTCATATTTTATTTTCAGCTTTAGATCCTTCCTTTAGTGAGCTAAAAAGATCCAGTTGTCTTTTCTTTTACCAACAGCAGATCCTTCTGTGGCAGCAGGGCCCTCCTGAGAGAAAAGTGAGGGTCCAGAATTTGTGCAAGTCTCTGCCTTTGAGGATTTGATTTCTCATATTCACATAGTAACTTAGCAGATCTACAGGAAGATACAACAATTTCTCATTATAGCATTTAAGGAAGTGAGAAGAAAACTGTTAAGAAAAAGGGCACCTTTATCTGAGGTGCATAGAAACAAAGTCTTTGCAGTTCAAGGGAATGTAGCTGAAATACTCTTGTAAGGGGGAAAAACACGGAAATCTCCAAACTCCATGTGCAAAAATGCCAAAATAGAAACATTTTGGGGTTAACTTTCATATTCAGGCACATTCCTTGTCAGTATTTTGGACATATAAAGGAAATTTCAGTGAAAGCTCAGCCAGTATGAAATCCTTCAGTACTGCCACAATGCTAATGATTTTCCAAGCACCCAAACTAAAAATATTTGACACTTTTTTTTTTTCCAAATTACCATTGCCCATTCTTTCTCACTGAGAACTATGAAACAGAGGTCTAAGTCTCCAGATGCTGCTACTAATTAGTTGTGGACATAAAAAAATTTCATTTTGAACACATGAAAACACTAGGGAAGAAGAGATATCACATTCATAAAAATCTCCAAATATGTTAAATAAAAAAATCAGACATTAAAAATATCGGTAAGGAAGTTAAGAAGTTTACAGCATGAAAACCAGGCCCTTTTCTCCTCATTTAAGATCTTCAGATCTTCAAAGAATATTTTATCATGCTACTTGTGGTAAAAATTCTTTTAATGCCCCTCATCACGTGTGTTACCTCATCTATATTGTTATACCAGCAGAGACATATCCATTCCCTCCACACCTTAGAACCTGATATGTTCAAGTAAGTAATTCTTCATGGTTTAAATACATACATAGAAAACAATTTTAAAGCTCCTTCTTAATTCTGTATTCTTTCTTTTTAATTCGTTCAGACATCTAGGAATAGCATATGAGATAAAGAGATTCAAATGTATGCAAATATATATATACATCTTTACACAAATACAGCTGAGGTTGGATAGATGTGATCCAGTAGAATGGACAGGAAACAAATTATAGTTGCCACCTTCCCCTGCAGTAACAGTTCCCCATGGCATGGCAAAAACATGAACTAGTGCCATCATCTCCAAATCCTGACCATTGTTTCTGGTGATATGACCCCAAAAACTCTTTTTTTCAGTGACAGACAATCACTGCACTGATATCGGTATCAAGTTTTATGTTATTTAAGGAATTGCTTGTCTTCTAGAAGAAAAATGAAATATTTATTGTTTAAGTGGTCTGTTTTTACAGTGTTGCTCATTAACTTCATTCTTTTGGTTGCCAAGGGGACAAGGTACACCAGCTAAGAGCACAGCTTCCACCAAGGCTTGATCATGGCTTACATGATGTCCTGCTAGCAGAGGGAAGATGCAGTTGAGAAACTGTCTGATACTTAGGGGAAGACACTACTGCTCTCACTCTGTGAAAATCCCACACACATCTGCCACAGGCTTATTTGCTGGCAACCCTCACAACACCAAGAGCTTTGTTTTGTTTTCTTCTGCATCTCATTCTGTTTTTCAGAGGGGTCATCTAGGGGATCCTTCTTTACCACTCTTATTACACGTCTAAAGCCATTCTGAAATCAGTCATTCTGAAGTCAAAATGATCCAGATAATGTATTTTCTTATTATAATTTCTAAGCTGGTTACCTAAACAGCAGACAAAAGCCATTGCCTCTAAGGTCCATTGCTCCTTGGAGTATGCCATGCAGCATAGCTCATCCCAGATACTTATGAGAGATCTTCTCACAGGATTGGTCCACAACTGTTTAGACTCATGTGCCAATAAGCAAAATAAAGGAAATGCCAAACCACTTGCTGCTTAGTAATTTTTAACTGAAAAACCATGATTGAAAGGAGGATAAATATTTGCATCCCCTGTTCTCACCATTCCCCTGCTTACCTTCTCCCAAACCTCAGCAAATTTTTCACAAGCAGAAACAGCAGCGATGCTAATTCTGTGAGCGTGAACACACTGAGTCAGCAAAACGTGGTACAAAACCTCTTTCTTCTCCATGTTGTTTAGAATCAAACAAAGGAGAAGGAGGCACGTGTCCTTTCCGAAGGACACCTTCTGTTAGCAGTAAACAATGCTCTTAATATTAAACAAAGCTACTGAAGAGCAAAAAGAAGTAACTCTTTACATACCTCTCAGCAAAGAGGTAGAAGCATGAGGCAAAAAGATGCCATTCCCCCTTCCCCAGAAACAAATCCTGCTCTTTCTTCCCTTTGCTAGCCAAGCCCACAGGTCTCTGCTGGATGGCAGATGAAAAGAAGTCACTGCATGTGACTTTCCAGGACACTGAAGGACTGCTCTGCCACAAAGGAGTCTGTCCACAGTGCCAGGACTGACTAATGGCACTTAGCTTTGCCTGAAGTACTTGAAACAACACAACCTTTTGGCCATCTCAGCCAGCTAGTCACAACCCCTCAGACTCTGGGAGCAATGAGGCAATGGTGCCTCTCAGAAGGGCAGCAGCAGCACCCTCTCATTTTCTTAGCTTTACAAAGTGTAATTTTGTGTTACAAAGGGGCTTTAGAGTGAGCAGACTCCCTGGGCTCACGGTGAACTCTAGAACCCATCCTTGCTATTAGAAAGCACAGAGTCATCAGTTAACACACACAGACGTACAGGAAATTTGATGAAAAGGACACTACAAGACTGTGTGCTGAAACTGGGAAAGTTGTAAATTCATTCCTTAAACTGCTTTTTCCAAAGAAGCCAACAAACAGCTTTGCTCTGCCCTCAACACACCTTCTAACAGGCCTGCTCATTGACAAAAAGAGGCTGCTTCTAATCACGACTCCACAGTTTTGTTGCCCCATGAGAAGCAACACCACATGACTTTCAAACCTATGAAAGAAAATTGATGCAGGAGTCACCTTCCCCCACAAGTCCCACCACAAATTCCTGCAAGTGGGAAACTAAATAAAGTATTAAGGAAATTAAATTATATTGAAAAGTTGAAATTTAAAAAAAAAAAATTTGAAGTGACCATGAAATGGTAGCATTCAAATCCCTGGGGAAGTGAGAAGGGCACACAACAAGCTCCCTGTCCTGGACTTCAGGAAAGCAAACTTTGCACTCTTCAGGGCTCTGCCGAGTAAGAGTACCATGGAAAAAAGCTCTGAAGGGAAGAAAGGCCCAAGAAAGTTGGTTAATATTCAAGAATCACCTCTTCCAAACTCAGGAGGGAGGCATCCCAACAAAGAGGAAGTCAAGTAAAAATGTCAGGTCTGTGTGGATGAACAAGGAGCTCCTGGACAAACTCAAACACAAAAAGGAAGCCTACAGAGGGCAGAAACAAGGACAATTGGCCTGATAGGAATACAAAGAAATTGTCCAAGCAGCCAGGGACTTTTAAAAAATATTACTCTCAATAAGTACTTCTTGTGAGCTCCAAAGCACCGGAGAGCCATCATCAAGATTCCACCAGAAATGCAGTTTAGAATCACATGAAAGATTAATATTTACTGTGAATCCTGTTTCGACAGAAACATCTTTCCCTGCTCTCTATTCCTTTTTACAGTACCCTAGCACACGTTCTGACAACCTTTGGGGCACACTAGAGTACAAGCATTTACCACTGTTACAACACCACTTTAGAGCTCCCTGTTTAGACTGCAAATACAATTCTGTTGATGCTGCATGAGCTGCATTTTAAGGCTACTGGTTTCTGGGTACTGGCACATACTTAATCACATGTTAGATCAGACAGTTGCAGGCTCCCATCTGTGCCACAGAAGATTCTAATCTTTCTTGGGTAGGTAACAGTTTTATCTGGCAAATATTTTCAGAACACAGCAGCTGAGCTACCATTTATTACCATTTCCCAAGAGGGATTTGACCTTAGGACCTCCTGGCACTCTGCAGCAGGCACTATTTCCACACATCCTGCTTCAGGTGTGAACAGCATTACAGAACTGACTTTTCTAAGAGAAATTTACTTTGCAATGTTTCCAAAACCATAGAAATGCTACTGGAAGATACAACTGTCAATTTTAAATCAGTGTATTTAAGATGTCAGTTATAGTTATTATAGTACTATATGTTTTCATTTAGTTCAAAGCACAAACATATGCAATAATTTTCAAGGAACAGAAAAGCATCCAAGGAAGAAAAAAAGCAGGTATTAAAGTCAAGTATACTACTGCTGGAGCGAGAGGAGTGGGAATCAGGAACTTATCAGCCTTGATTTTTAGTGGGGTTTTTATCACTGCAGTATCAATGACCTTGATGACAGAGAAGAGCAGTTCTGGGGCACTACTACAGATACAATAATCCTGGGTTAGACTTTCTGTGGGACACAAATTACTTACATGGAAAATCCAACCTTTAATCGTTCTCCCTCAGTTTCCTCAGCTGTGAAGTTGGCAAAGTAGGTATTTAATTTCTTATCTATCTCCAGAATGTGTACAGTAATGCTAAAAAAAGGAAAATGTAATGAGTCTTAGCAAAAACAAAAACTATGTAATTCCTCTCTCCCTGACAGATAGCTCTACCCAGTTCTGACCCTCACACTTCTGTCTCCTTACTCATTCACTGAAATCCCGCCAGATTACTTTTTAGAATAGCTTATATTTCAACTGGACACTATAAACATTTTATTATTGTCACCCAGTGACAATTATCTCTTGTGCTGGAGTTCTAGTGTCTGTATGGAATTTTCTGAAACAATATAGAACTCCTTTTCAGACGTAAACTGTCTACCTCCTGCTCTTTTGAGGCCAGAACTTGTAGTTCCTGGGCAGAACTCCCACTGGAAGATTTTGCATTTCCTATGTACGTCAGTTGGTTGATACCAGCTCCCATGCTGGGAATTAATAGTGCACTGAGTCTGCTGGGCCTAAACTCTTCACTGAGCAATCTAAGGCTCTACTGGGTATGACAGCAGGTTCAGTTCTGCAATTTCCTGTACTTCCTAAGTGCATCTGGGCCACAATTATATAATGAACTATCTCTTTTCTAGTTTGAGTTTATTTAGGGGGTTTTTTACACCTAGAGTTACAGCCTTAGTAAGTACAGGTTGGTGCAGATAATCAAGTTGGTGAAAATATCATTAAAAATATAACTCAAACATTAGCACTTTTTTTTTTTTACTTTTTGTAAAAAAAAATCTTCAGCCAGAGATAGGCAGTTCTATCATTATTAACTAATATTAGCTAGACCAACCACTTCCTGTTCATGTACTGCTTGTTCCTTGTTTTTGAGGGGGAGACAACACGGTATTATTTTTACATTTCATATAAACCTTGTTCCCTGAACAAGGATGGAAGCTTTCAGTCACTTTTCATTCCTGATAAATTCAAAAGGCAGCACAGCATCTGACTGACTAGCTCAACAAGCCTGTTTTCTAGAGATACAATTAAATGGTGTTGACAAATCACATCAGTAGGAATTACTAGGTACTCTGGACTTTGGAGTTCTTGAGTTAGATCCAAAGACTGTCCTTGACTTCCATAACATTTACACTGGATTCCTCATGAACAAGGATTCAGGAACTCAAATTTAAACATCTCTGCTCTTTAAAAGCTTGGGCTATATCTTTTCCTTAATCCATTTCTCTTTGCTTACAGAGCTGGTGTGAAAACCTTATGGCATGTCTACACTACACAATCAGAAATCCCTGCACCAGCTGGTGTGAGTACCCAGCATAGCACCATGCTGAGCCATTAGCCTGGGTCCTGGGAGTAGTATAGATATATTAGCATGGCATTACGCCCAGGCTAATGAGCTCAGGCTAGCTCTGCATTATACTGCTTTGATCCAGAACGAGCTCTGCAGCTCACACAGCCCCTCACTGCACAGAGCTCGCTTGTCTCTGCACTGCTGAATGTTATCTGTTCCACACATCACAGGCCTGCTCCTGCAGACCCACTGCTGTCTGAGTGCTGCGACTGTCTGAATTCTAAACACTCCAGTATGCAAAAATGTCTGTTCCTAAACTGAAACTTATTTCTCTATCCACACATTGCAATCTACAAATAAACAGAGCACCTGCATCTCGCCACATTTCCTATTCAACACTGGCTACATCACGTGCTTATATTGTGACTGAAACATGGAGTTTTAAATGAATCCCAGTAATCATCTGTTAGCTCTTTTGCCTTTAGTTTTGTGTGGAGAGGGAAGAATTCTGCATCTTCGTTTCATGATGCAGGTCTAAACATTGCTTCTTAAACCAAAACTTACATTTCCTCTCTCTGTTGGCAGAAGCTCATCTCTTGACTAGAAGAGAGAAGATCACTGAAACAGAAAAAAACATCATTGGTAAGACAGGTTGACTGACAGCCATTGCAATTAACTAAAAGATTTCAACTGCAGTGTATTTCTGTCATGGGCAACAGTAATGATTAGAGCACATGTATGTATGTAACCGTATTTGTTACTTAGCAGTTATACCATGTCATCACTCTTAAGAGATTTCTTTCTTCCTGCTTACCTATTCCAAACGACCAAACATATGTCTTTGATCTGCCTGAAAGGATAAGTATCTTACCAAGGGTATGAGCACATGAATAGCTAAGTAAAGCTCCTGACACAGCAGAATGCATTTGCACACACCTACGACAAAGGCTAAATGCTGAAATGGAACAATCAGAACAAAAAACACTGAAAGGAGCAAACTTGTAATTACCGACACGAGCAACATCCTTTCCTCATCAATCCTCAGGCATGCTTATATTAAGCCATAAAGGGTTAGACAATTCTAGAGGGATAGTCTTTCAGGGATTTTTTGTTTAATGTTTGGAGCTAAATCATGCTTTCCTTTCCCAGGGGTGCACAAGACAAAGAAGAGGCCAGATGGAGCCCTCCTCCCCTCCCCACCACACCTGGGCAGGGGCCAGCCTCAAGCGCAGTGCCCAGGGGAGCGCCTGGAGCTCTGGCAGCCCGGGCAGCAGCTCCCAGCCGGGCCAGGGGCTCGTGTTAGCTCTCCCTCGCCCACGGGCGGGGATGGCAGCGGGGGCAAATGTTCCCTCTATGGCACGGCCCTGCGGCAGGGCACCTCCACCCTCACTGCAGCGCTTAGCACATCCAAGGGCCACAACACATCCCCTCGGAAGCGCTGACGTCCCCGCATGCTGCAGGCAGCCGCTACCCGGCTACATCTCCAAAGCCAGTCCTCCCTGCAGGCACAAACACCGAGGCACAGCAGAGCCAGACGGGCTGTGCCAAGGGAGGACAATAACCTGAGCTCCCGAAGCAGCAGCGGCTGCTGCCCGCCGTGCTGCCCGGGGATGGGCTGCAGGTTCCCAGCAGGACACTTCAGAGGTGCAGCCAGCAGCTGGAAGCACTTCAGAGGCATACCCTGTGAGACAGGGACGGCACTTGCAAGGGAAACACACGAGACGAGCTTCCAGCGCTGCAAAACAGCTCCCTGGAGCCCTAATAAACCAATTTAGGTCTATTCTGCTGCACGGCGCAGCTGCAGAAGCGGCAGCACACTGCAGGGCTGACAGGAGCAAAAGGGGCTCGGCGCCGGGGGACACCCCCTCCCACCACAGCTCGGCTGCAGTGACAAAGGTGCTCTGCAAACCCCCTGGCGCACAGAGCCAGCCCTGCGCTCCGAATCATGAGGGACGTGATTACACGTGAGGAAGCGAACGACACGGGTAACAGGGCCAAACCCTGTTAATGAGGAGACCACCCTGGAGCACAGCAACAAGGCCTGCCCTTGGCAGGAGCTCACGGAGAATGGCACTGCCCGGGGCGGGCAGAACGGCAGCCGCTACACCACGTCCCTTGGCACTTGGAGGCGACACACCGGCTCCCCAGGCACAGCCAGCCGGACACGGTGCCTGCTGCGGGGAGCCCCGGTGACTCCTGAGCCCCTTCAGGACCACCAGAAGCACTTTGGTCAAAGCACAGATGTGATCAGCTCTCAGGAGGAGAAAGATTTCTTACACCAATCAGCTCCAACCTGACTTAGAAAGAAACCAAAATGTGGAGAAAAATAAAGGAAAAGGCAGAAAGGGCTACAATATTTTATGCCATTGATTGTATATTCTCGTTTTGTTTTCATGGCACATAACAGAGATGCTACTTTAAGCCTAGATTAGAATCTCAGAGTCAGTAGTGACAGTAAGAGAATAAAGACACCCTCTGTGTCTACCCTCATTTTAACACCGATTCCACCAACCACATTACTCTCAGCACCATAAAGTGGCTGAGGCCAAGTTACTTGGTGCAACTAGTCTCTCTGTTGCAGAAGAGGCTACAGCTACTCTCCAGATTCTTTCTCTTTCTCATGGGAGTACTTCAGGAACACTATATTTTATATCTAAAGCAGAGCAGGGCTAGCATACACTTTTCCTTGGGAGAAAAAATCCTGTAACAGTCACTGCAATGTGCACCAGCAAGAACCAGCACCTCACACCACAGCTATAAAATGCCCACCTGTTCCTCCTGCACTGCAGCATTGGCAGAGCCTGGCGGGTGGCCACTCCAGGGTTTTCGTAAAGATCCTGCCCCACTGTTCATTCCTCTAGCGAGGATGGGGATGTTCCATAGGCACTTTCAAGGACAACTAGACCTAAAGTACAAAACACATCACAGGAGAACCTGGGACGGAGCAATAGATCTTCAGCTTGACACGAGTTGGAAAGAGTTTCCATCTGTATGGCAAATTGCTCAGTCCTCTTCAGTTGTATTCAAATATTTTCTTCACAGTGCCACAGCAGGAATTTTGCCTATATGGAGCCCATTATAGGCTTTGCATGGGCATACTTAATCCCCCTCTTTCCTTTCCACTCCTAAAACCTTCTCACCTTTAACAAAAGCTTAGCATCAGCATAGCCTTCATATTCTGTGCAGACACTAAGGACAGGAGCCCAGCACACTTCACTGCACCTCTTAGGTGTGTCACCCACACCACAACCACACTGCCTATGTTCCTACACCATTCCGAGGCTGCAGCCCTGCTCAAGGTGAGCAAATCCCGCTGCTGTCAGCCACAGCTTCTCATGCTCTGCACCTTTATCTAGGTCTGTGCCCACTGAAAGGAGTCTGACAGAGTCAGCCAACTCATCAGCATTTCTGAAGGCTGCCCCCAGCCAGTGGCTAAACCAGACCCCATGAAAGGAGCTGCTTATGTGCAATTTGCAGAGGAAGAAACAATCTCAGAAACAGTGTGTTGTGGAACAGACCTCTGCCCACTCTACCAAATCACGTCACCTTCACATACACAGTACAAGAGTACATTTGACTGTTAAGAGGTTTTTGGGGAAGGAGGCTAGCATATAAAGACGATAAAATTCTGCCCACCCAGTGTTCACTGAGAAGGGCTTTGCCCATTGCTTTGATTATTTACCAAAATTCAAAATAAATCCGTTTTCTCAGTGGTAACAGCATCATAATAATCTCCTATCCCCCTTCCTAAAAACCCTTAATAGCAAGGGTATTTCACAGGCAAACATTTCTTTTTTAAAAGGCAGAGCTCATCTTATTTTAGAATCCAGCATCTATGCCAAGACTTCACACTGTGCTGAATGCATTACAACATCTACCAAAAGTGCAAAATACATTTTAAAAATGGCCAGGCAATACACTGAATAGTTGTGGTTTCTGAACACTTGCCAGTTTTAGTTAGAGGAGATTTTTTTTACCCTGTGTAACTTATGGGCACATTGAAAAAGATATGTGTAAAGCGTTCTTGCAAGCCACTATATCACAGCAAGGAGATTTGCAAATGCGTTTGTTCACTGGAGCACAACATATCCAGAATTATCCCTGTATTTCCCTTCCCCATCATGTGCTGTTATTCCTTTTCAACATGAAATACTGTATAAAGAAATTGCTTTTGGCAGTTACAAACAAAGTCTAGAATACAATCTGGTTATTTGTGGGAATAGGATGCTGTGACAACCAGGGTAAAAGTTACTAATTTTTTGTTACGTTTAAAACCAAGACAAGTTAGCCCCTTTAAAAAAAAGAAAAGGCAGTAGGAATCACAATGTGAAAATCTTAGCCTATGATGAGTCAGATTAATGAATGGCTTGCTTGCTAGAACTGCTTCTGAGTACAGTACTGCAAGAACCAACCAGACAGAGGATGCAGGATTTAGGACTCATACCCAGATCTCATATGAAAACATGATCTGAACCTTTGCCAAATATCCACATAATCCTGATTCAAGTTTGCAAATAGGTTGGGATGATTCTTTTCCTATTCCACTTTAGTTACGGGCATTTCTGGGGAGAAAAGAGCAGAGGGAAAAGCCAGCAAACCAGCAGGCAGCCTTTGTGAAAGAGACTGAAACAGGATCAGGGTTCTCCCTAAGGAGAGGAAAATAGCTGCAGATGAGTCGAGTAAGAGAGAAATGTAGATGAAAGCAGAAGGCAGCTTAAAAGATTTTTAAAAGCCCATGAGCAAGAACTACTGGAACCCTGACTTCATTAAGCAGGTCAGAGATGACAGATCAGAGGGTGAGAAACCAGAGCTTGTTGGTCATTTTCTAAGTTTTTTTTCAAAAGAAAATGTCAATTAGTTGAAACCAAAGCTGCTGGCAGGAATATACACACTCAGTTTGTCTGGAACATTTTCTTGGATACAAGATGGCATTTCTGATCAGAAAAATCATGTCCCAAGAGCAGCCAACAACCCTGTCACTAGGCCAGTGCCCTGGAATAGCACTGCAATCCCTGCACCAAAGGTAAGGGAATCCCAGGCTAACAGTGACCCTGGACAGTGAGTCTACCTGACCTCACACAGCAGTCTGTGCATGCACCAGCCCGGCTTCATTCTGCACCCAGACTAACAAACCCACCTGCTCTTCTGATGTAGCTGGATCACTTTCACAAAAAAACATTCACACCAACGCTGTGTAGTGTCTCTGCACCTTCCAGGACAAACTACCTCGAGTGTGTCTGTACCCAAATCACACCCAAGCCACTGCCATTGTCATGGATAATCTACAGGTCCAGAAAAATCCACACATCTTAATATCACTAATAGTTTTCTTTAAATTTTGTCACTTCAGTTTGAGATGTAACTAAAATGCAAATTATATTCATATATTCCCTTATCCACAAAAAATGCATTCAAATCCATATAAACAAAAATTATAAAGCTGAAGAAAACATTTTCTCATGACTGAAAAAGAAAACCAAGATGAGGTTTTACTTCATTTCCTCATTCAACATTTTGTTCAAACCCATATATTCATGTGAATGCTTTGTAGGCACTGACTATACTAATTCTCTGTTCTCCAGTGGAAAGATGTCCCATCTGAGCTGTACAAGTTAAAATGTAGTCCGTGCCATGCCACAGATAAGTTTTTAACCTTTCTGTATATTTTTGTTTTCTCAGTGTTTTTCAGTTTCTATTTTATCTTTCCTTCCAGTTGTCCAGGGAGTTCTACCAACAAACCTTATGAAGTTCCTGTGAACAAGAGACAGACATTGTTCCTAGGGAAGAGGAGATTGCCTGTCAGTTCAGTTCCAAAAACGGCTCCAGGTGACACAAACAGCTCAGGAAACACTTGGTGTATGCATACAGAACAAACACCTGCAGATTTCTACTTTAGTTACTCAAAAGTGCCTGGCTCCCTTGATTCTCCAACAGGTAAAATTCAGGAGGATTCATGATCCCTGAGCTGATTTCAGGTCTTGGAACAATGACTGCATCAGCCACTTTCTTATGTATGGAAACAAATACAGCTATTAATTTTGAGAACAGTATTACTCACTCCTGAAACTGAGCATGCTAATTATTTACAGCACAATTTACAGCTTGACCATTAGTCAGCTGTTAAATTATGCCTTGTGATAAAAGAAGGTTTAGATCCGCTTCCTGAACAAATATGATCAAGCTTGCAAAAAGTGAAAGCAGATGGGAAGTTCTATTCCAAAATTACAGCAGAAACAAAAAAAGGAAAAAAAAATCAATGGTGAAATATTGATGAAAATAAAATTCAGATGGAATGAGATAATGTGGAAATCACTTGGTGAAAAATACATCTCCAAATATGATTTAAGAGACATTTCAGTTCCATGGTTACATATTTAATTTTCCAACCCATGAAATGTTCCATTATTTTAATAGCTTTGATTGGCTGTGATTCTGCCAGCAAAACTACTACAGTATTGTTATAATGATAAATTTTGCTGCAAGAAAGGGCTATTATATAAGAATGACTCTTTCAGATATTTATAGAAAGAGTTTTTATTTATTTAAGAGGCTATAATGAGAGAGGCTGGATTGAAAACAAAGAAAGAAAGAAAATTGGGGCCAATCAATATAATGTTCTCAATCAGTCTAAGTTTTTCATATTTTAAATTGTTTCAAGGCTTCAGAAAAACACAGAAGGAATCTACAGCTTTTACTGGTTTTTTTTAAGATGTGTGTTTTCACCTCTCTGTTATGACTATTCACTGATTCCTTCCTTCCTTCCTTCCTTCCTTCCTTCCTTCCTTCCTTCCTTCCTTCCTTCCTTCCTTCCTTCCTTCCTGCCTGCCTGCCTGCCTGCCTGCCTGCCTGCCTGCCTCCTGTCCCATCTTTTCACCCACATGATAGTCTGGAATTGAAAATATATTTTCCTGTTTTCTTTCTTTCTATTTTTTTCATGACTATTCAGACAGACCAATTGTCCAGAAACAAATTATAAATATATTAATATTTAGCTAGCTAGCTACCCATCCATGTATACAGATAAACATTAAATAAATCTGTGAATCTGAGGCAAAATTAATGACAAAGGTCAAGAAATACCACACAATCACACCATAACAAGCCTCAGAAAGAGAATCCAATTATTTTAATAATAAATTTGAAGTATAATAAAAATTTAATGTAGAGACTTGCTTTCATTTAAATTTCACAAGTGTTGTGGGAAATACCTTTCATCACCACTCCTGAAACGTGAGAGCAAAACCACCACTTAGTGGTAGGAAGTTCAAGTGTAAATTTGTAAAATATATCTTCTTTTTTCCTTTGGGGGTAAACTAGATTAGCAGACAAAAGCAGGAGAAGTAAAAATACAGCTATAAGCACATTCAGCAACAAATAAAGGCAACAAACAGGAAGGTGCATGCTGCAACCAAGTCTGGTAAAATGATGTATTTGGTTTTTTTCAAACATAAGCAAAAAGTTCAAAATTAAAATCCATTAGTGAAGTTGTTAATGGATTTGTGACAATCTCAGAGAGCAGACTTAATTGTGTTACGCTCTCTATCAATCTGCTTCTGCTGATTGTATTTTCTCTTCTCCAAGAATGTGCCTACCTTCATATCCAAGGGGAGACTCTGGCTGGCCCAGTGCAGCCCCAATGTAGTGACAGAAATCAGGCATTAACCCAGCAACTCTTAGTGCTGTTCCTTAAGAGGCCAGGAAAAAAGAAAGGAAACACACCCTCACAGCTTTTACTGCTTTCTCCACATTGCAAGGCATGTCTTAAGACATGGTTGAGCATACAAAGCACAGTGGAATTGGTGAAAGTCATAATCTTGCTCTACAGAGCAAGATTATGACTGTGTCTAAATAAGTTTCCTTCTGCAACTTTCCTATTGTGGGGTGGCATGTTAAGGTGGCAGGTGGTAAAAGGTACTGCCAGAGCAGCAATCCAAGAGGTCCTCACGTCACAGGACCCTGTGCCCCAGTGATAAACTGCCAGATGTCTTCAGTGTACAAACACCCAGCACAGGCCTGGAGGTTACAGAGTCCTGGGGAAGTCCTACTGCTCCTGCTTTTTCCAAGCTGCTGAGCCATGAAATTGTCACCAAATGGTCGGAGGCACAAACCTTTGTGTCCCAGCTCTGCCACTTCTCACAGGGCACTCATGTCTAGACTCTGGCAAGCTCCCATTTGTGTCACTGTGGGGATGCCCACACCTCCAGTACCAAACTTGCTGGACTAAGTCCATCTGTTATTGCCTCCTTCATTTTGTGGCTGTTGGGAGCCTGCACAGACAGCTTGCAGTGCCTCTCAAAACACTGTGTAGGCAACACCATGATCTGCAGGGCCAGGACCAGATTTCTAACACCATCACCATATGTCTTCTGTCAGAGCACATACCATGGATATCAAGTCCAAGGAAGAGCTCTCTCGTTAGACATTTTCAGGCTCCTCTCAGGCCATTTGGACATGCTCTTATGGTTGCCACCAAGTATCCTGCAGAGCCAGGCTCTTGGCAACAAAGCCCTTGCATTCACAAGTGAGTGAGCGCGGAAATTGTTTCATTAATGGCTCTGCACAGACACACCGAACTACCTCAATAACAATATACTACCAGTTTCTCATCTCACAGAGGGCTTGAATAAATGAATATGCATCCCACCTCTTTATTGTAGTCACAATCTGCTTGGCTGAAGGAATTACCTAAACTCCTCACTGAACATCTCCTACTACAACTGCACAGAGAGCTGACTCAACATCGCTCTCAATGCCACACTCAGCAAGGCAGTGCCAACGAACCTTGGAGGATGACGATGTTCTGCACTGGAGGCTTTGAGAGTAAGATGATTCAGAATGAGTGATTCCAAAAGAGCCTCTAGATTCATTCCCATCTGCCCTACTCCCACACCACACTCAATGTGTTTCTTCCCACTCACTAATAACAGCTCTTGCCTCCTACATGCTATCAACACCTGACTGTCTTTTCTCCCTGCAAGAGAGTAAGCGCTTATAATGCATTCAAAGCACAATTTTGTCTGACACATTTGTTTTAGCTAATTCTCTTAAGGGTTTTGGGGGTTTTTTTCCCTGCTAGAGCTGTTTCATTTGTAGGAGCAAATAAGCCTGAATGTCTCCTGCCGCATCTGCTATCACACCCTTAGTCAATAGGCTGCTAAAGGTTACACTTCACACAACAGGATTGCCTTTTCCCACACACACTGAATCTGATGAGAAAACCATGACCAGTCAGATACCTCTCCATTCCTCCCTTCTGTACCTGATACGCGGTGGCAACCAAAAAGCTGGGAATTGATTCCTATGTGGGCAGTTCTGCCTTTTCCAGCCTTGCAAACAAAATCCAGCCATTTCAGCAATGCTACACCTTGAAATACTTCCATGTCTTTCTCTTATGCTTAAGTCTTTATAGATCTTATAGCCACCTTATGATTCAACAGAGTGGGTTCAAGTGAAAAAATAAGATTGAGAGAACACAGTTAACACTCTCTCTGACCATGCTTAACAGGACACAGCCCTGCTCCCAGATGTAGAGCATGTTTTCTTTCTCAAGTAAGATCATCATGGTGATCGGGACTCCTGGCAGGCCACAAGGGAATCTATCTAGCCAGAAGGCTTTAATGCTGGTTTAGGACCATAATGAATCAAAATGTTCTGCCAACACTAAGTTTTTTTACAAAAGAAAACAAATAAATCTAGCCAGCAACATTTCTACACTGGCTTCTCTATTTTTAAAGTGTTCACTTTCCCACCTAATGATTAAACTCAGCAAGGAAAAATGAGGGAAGATAGAGAATCTAAGTTCAAAAAATATGGAATTCAGCATATGGAATAAAAAGTTTCCAAAAGCTCAGGCTGACTAACACCGTCATGCTAGAAAAATTGAGAGAGAAATACAGGCCAGCATGAACTCTAACCTTAATATTACTGCAACTTTATCCACTTATTTTACCATGGTTTCCTAAAAAATGAGGCTCACATAGTCACATAAAGCCAGCTTGTCTGTCTCTGATTATAAATTCCCTCTCCTCCAGTAACTTCTGAAGCCATTGGCCAATTTTAACCAACTCTGCCAGAAAAGCAGAGGTCTGAAAAATAAACACCTCCTATTTCTGACATGGAGACAAGAGACATCCCCCTGAAGAGCGGGGCCTTACTTTGCACTTCCACACATTCTGGAAATGTGGGAGCAGTTTTGTGTTATCTGTTTCTCAGAATTCTGATGGGTGGACACAATGTTGGCACAAACAGTATCTGCAACAGGCACTCACATGACATCACACACAGGACCTTGGCTATCTCCCCTCAGTTACAGGGAGACCAAAGTGAGGGATAGGAGCAAGAAAGACATCCAGTCTGGTAAGGCCAACAGAAAACTGCCAATGATTTCATCGAGTTGGGCACAATGGGCCCTCAGCAATACACTGAACAACTCCATCCACTTTCCAAGAGGTGCAAAGAGATACTCTTGCATCAAGCTTCTCAAAAGCTGTCTTCATTTGGTTCCATGCTGTCCTGCAGCACAAAGTCAGCAAGTGCACTTTCTGAGCATGACATCTGTGCTTGCAGGAGAGGGAAGACAGCACCCCGATATACACAGGTGTTCCTGCTGTAAAGCATGTGTCCAGAAAGCTGAGTGTACAAAAAGGGAAGTGGCCTTTGTGCACTCTTTTGGGAGCTGGCAGCCACATTAACAGCTGCACAATGGGAGAAGAGTAAGCAAGATCAGATAGGTCAATTAGATGCAGAAGTAAATGGGAAACCTCAGCTACAAATTTTCTGTAGAGCCTAGGTGCTGCAGAAGCAGAGGAATTCATCAGTCTCACTATTTATTGAGAATTATGCAGGTTTTCCACAACCAGGATTTTCCAGCTCTCCTATAACCAGTGTACTGTGCACTCTTATGAGTCAGTTGTTTCCTGCTTGGTTAAATGAGCTTACTACTTACTGTAAATTTCACATGTTTGCAACTACAATCAGCTGATCTTACCCCTGCAGACTTTTATCAGGTGTAAGAATTAACAGGCTCTACACTCCCGTACGCAAGAGAGAGGGAATACCGAGATGAGCACCTTCCATCCTCACCTTCCCACCACATTCCACACACTCACACACCTGTGCCAGACAGCACAGGGCATCCCAGCTCCTTGCTGGGACCAGGCCTCCTCCCCAGCATGGCCAGCAGAGCCCTGGCAGGTGGGAGCAGGGCAGAGAAGGGCTGGCCAGGGTGCTGACATACACCAGGTGTGCCAGGGAACCATGGCAGCACAAGTATTCCCTGGCATAACTTCATTTTCTTCAGGTTCATCATTCCCTACTGACACTGCAGAGTTTCCCAAGGATTCTTTCTATACTTGAGCCTTCTCAGAGGTGGCAGGGGAAGGGAGTATTTCACCTTCTCCTGCTGCCCAAACAGAGCATATATCAACCAGCACACCTACCACGGTTATTCAATAAGCAGCAGCTGGTAGTCTTGAAAGTCCTGCCTGAATACTAAACTACAAATCATCGTGATTTTCTTAAACTGGTGCTGAAGGCTCAATGAAATACAAAGCTCTTGATGCTAGATGTACCAAAACCCAGAATGAGGATGTTCCTGCTTAGGACTCAGGGTTGCCACAATATATTAATGTTGGCCAAGAAGATTCCTTGAACTCTGTTCAACTCCATAGATATTTTTGGAAATCTTACTCCTCTGCTCCTCAACTTCTTCAGTCTTACTGCCAAAGCAGGTCCTCATTCCCTTGCACAGAATCTGGCCCTGCATAAGATACTCCACTCAAGACACTTTGGCAGAGCCGTAACTGTTGGGCAGTTAAATCCAGCCACCCACAGCAGCACAAAGCCTTACACAAAGGCTGCAAAACACTAATGACCTGCCTGCTAAAACTGGACTGATCTGCAAACTCCTGTGGAAAGATTGCTTCCAGGACTTGAGTAAGCTAGCATTTAGGAAGCTCAAATACTTCCATAGCATTCTGCAGTCACATCTGTATTTTTTTTCCTTGCTTGCAAGAGAAAAAATTGCAGAACAGGCCAGCAATCAGGTCACAAACAGTTTTTAATTCAGAGAAACAAAGCTGAAACATTGAAAATATGTGCTGAAGTTGTAATCAACAGAAACCATTGTGCATGCACCTCTTCCTCGTTATATTGTGATTTCCTTCTCCATCCATTTATATGCCTCTCCTAAGCCCTCCCACACTGGATACTTCCAGAATCCCTCACTTACCAACCTACACCTTCCTTAACCCCCACCCTGGCTTCTGTCTCTCCCTGCCCCTCCATCCAGAAGTCTCCCTCCTCCCTGGAACACAGCACTGCTCCTGTTGTATGCCAGAGTACCCAAGCTCTGGTTTCCCTGTCCCTCTAAGTACACTAGACAGAGGAATTCCCTTTACAGACTCTCTACCTTTTGACTTTTGCTACCATATGAAGGAAAACATTTCTCCATCCACAACATTTCTATATAGAACAGCCCTGTATTAATCTGGACACAACTTTGTTCACTTGGGACACTGCCTAACCTCACTGCCTAACTGGGCTGGCATATCACAGACAGGCTTTCAGACTCACTTTCCCCAAAAGCCAGAGAGGCAGATCGGGTCAGATTTAGGACACTAGAGAGAGAGAGCCTTTGCTAGCTGTGATTCTGCCCTAATGGTCCTCTCAGTCAAGAAGCCTCCTCGGGTCATGGTGGCCATTTATAACAACGATTTTACTTCAGTTAAAATTATGCAAATCCCTTAAGTTTTGCAAAAAAAGCCAAAAAAATCACCAACGCTTCAGCACAGTTTCCACTGAAAAGGCACAATGTTGTTGCAGCTTGAGAACAGTGAGAAAAGCTCCTGATGTCAGCACTACAGAGGTTGGGAACAGCATTTCCCCCAGGACAAAGGCCTCCACACCTCTGGCATACTTCCTCTATGAAAATGTGCTGTAAGCTGCAGTTTCAGAACTGACACATCCACCCTTTGTGACCCTTCACTGTTTTGCTGGCTACCTCACTGCAGTCTCATACCAGCTGTGTGCCAGCAAGTGGGGTGGAAAGTACCTCTGGCCACTGAGAACTGCTATTCCACACAGACTGCACACCAACACAGACCTTGGCACAAGCTGCCACAGCAAACTCAGGATGGCACCTCCACAGATAATAGCACAGAAGGGCCTCAGGAAGAGCAGTGTGCAGTTTCTGTTTTGGTAATGAATCACAGAATCATAGAATGATTTAGGTTGGAAAAGACCCTCAAAAACAAGTTTGATTAGGTGTTTCTTGAAGATACTTGCAGTGCTCTCTGCATGCTTTCCTACCCTTTAAGCAAACAGACTCTATGGCCATAGAGGAAAACCCCTGAAAACTGCTAGCCATGACCTCTCACTCTAACAAAATAACAACCTATCAGGGCATTCCACAGTTCCTATACTTGAATACATACATAACATAAATGCAGTTGTACAGTTGATTTACAAAATGTCAAATTAAGATACATTGGGATTTCTTTGTTTTTATATGACAGCATTTCCATTGCAAGTAACCCCACAATTATCAGGCTTCCAGAGCTTAGAAATCATAATTTTCCTGCCAGTTTTTTCACTCTCCAAGACAGTTTCTCTTCATATCATCATGAGGACTGTTGCTCGTTCCTGGACAATGTTATCTTTTGCAACACTGACATGTTTTGGGCCTCTGAGTAAGCCTGAATCTTCTATGGGATAAGAAACTATCCAAACCCCTTCTGAATATGTCACAAGGCAGACAGGTATTTCTAAAAGTGTTTAGAATTTTCTTCCATCCTGTACATATTTTCATAAGCATATATTTATTTAACTGACTAAAGTATTAGAGATAATCACTATAATTTTATTTAAAGACATAATTTCAATTTCCATTTAAAACCACTTTATTAGTTCATCATTTAAGACATACTCAGCTGAAGCATCATGACAAATTGGTAGTGTAGGTGCAAATGTTTTATACTAAAAATTGCCAAGTAACACTGATTCATAATGCAGATACATCAAATAAAGAGTGGAAGTTAGTAGTTTCAATGTTTTTGGCATGCTTTCTTAGCAACAAAATTTGTTGTATTCCAAAACCTAAAAACTGACAAGTATTTAGTCTTGGATACAATGGGATTTGTTTCTATTTTTCACACTTCTTGCATGTATGAAAGAGATCTTTTACATATTATTTCAAAACAATAATGTCTCTTCCACAAATATCAATAGCACTGCACAAGAAAATCAACTTTGCCTCTGAATTTATTCAGAGAAGTTATACAAACCTAGTAGAAACTCTGCTTCAGTATCTGAGTCTCAGTGGCTCTTCCAACATTTCCTAGGACAGCAACAGCAACAGCTGGTACTATAGAACTAGAAGTCTCTTATTTTTCAGAGATATTCCATTTAAAACATGCTGTAATTGCACTTGGTTGAAGGATTCGGAGAAAAGAAACACAAATGAAGAGCAAGTAAAAGCAACTAATTCCTATAACCAACCCAAGAAAAAAAAGCCAATTCATTGGACTATTCACAGATCCGCTCAGTGGGAGGAAAGAAAACAGCATCACAGGAACAAGAATTTTCCAAGGGAATTTTAAGTCACAGAAGCCAATGATACAAGGCTCCAAAACTACAGGAGGAGGTACAGCTGATTATACTAAGAAGGAGTTAATTTAAAATACGACAACAG
Source organism: Nicator chloris (assembly GCA_013400495.1). Lineage (NCBI taxonomy): Eukaryota > Metazoa > Chordata > Aves > Passeriformes > Pycnonotidae > Nicator > Nicator chloris. The sequence continues at coordinate 74,706 of WAAE01016875.1, forward strand.
CAGACAAATTATTTATCTGAGATCTTTTAACACAGTACCACAGGGAATAGAAACATGGAGTATTACTCTGTCAGGAGATGTGTTAGGTCAAGAAATTTTTTAGTATTTTACATCTAAAGCCTCAGTTTGGAGGACCTCTCTCTTTGGCATCTTGTAAAGTCATGAATATAATAAAGTTCAGAACTGTATTGAAAAACCAATTTATAAAATCTCAACAAGAAAATCTACTATGTGGTTTAAAAAAGAGCTAAACACCTCCGCTGCAAGCATGTGCTAAACAGCAAGGTGTTAAATGGGGTCTGCTGAGACTGCCAAAGTAGCAATAAAATAGTTCAAGACTCCTTTAACCTTCATTTCTCTCAAAGAAAATACAAGGCATTTCTTAAAAATTTCAGTGGGCATAAGGCAGGGATTGCAAACAACAAATCTGGCCTTGTAGTAAACCTTCTTAGGAAACACTGGCCCTTTTTCCCAGAAGAGCATCATCATAGTTTAGTCTCTGGTTTTCTAAAGTTGTGTTTTGTAAAGCCAAAGCAAGACTGTCCATGAGGATCAGGTGCTCAAAAAACCAGTAAATATTGTAAGAACTGATATTTGGTTGAAAAAACAACTTTGATAGAAAATACTTCATCCACCTGCCAACAATAGCAATGAAGCATTGAGTCACACTCAACGTTGTGCAAAACCAAGGAAAAGTTGAACCTTTTTTTTTCCCCCCACACTTAGTGGAAATGCTCAGTGAAAGTCCCAAATCCTGCTGTGCCTAAAGGTGCTGTACACGCAGTACCAATTAAAACCACAGATTTATTTGCTTTTCTAAGGTTGAGGTTTCATACATACCTTTCCCATGTGAGAGGATCAGCTGAACTGGAGTAAACGTGCATCCATTCCAGGAAGATGGACTGGACAGTTGAGCCTTGAAAACATTGCAGCCTGCAGTACAATAATGAGAAAAAAATGCTCTCCTTTCAGTGAATTTTTTTTTCTTAAAAAAGTTCAATAAAAGTGTTGATCACACCACCTACATCTGCAAAAATCTCATTCAGAACTGTTGGAATAGCTGTCCATAAAGAAGTACAAAATCACCCCAAGCAGAAGCAGATGGAACTTAACTGAAATGGTGGCAAGTGCATCTTACACAGCATTTACAGCACGTTTTGCCTCAGGGTTTATACATTTGCTCACACAAATCCTACCATAAACATTTGAATGGGTGGTAAAGACACAAGGTAAACTACATAACTTCATTTCAATCATGCCAATCTTCCTCTGCTTATTTTTGCTCCTTTCTCTCAAATTTGTTGCATTTAGATGTTTTTTAATACCTGTAGAATACAAATAGGCCTTTTTGGTAAGAAGTCTGTTCTTCAAATCCCAATCTCAGTGTTTCAAACTATGCAATCCTAAAGGCTTGACCCTACAAAGGACTCCATGCTATATGCTTCAAGAATTCTACTGCTTCTGAAGGAGTCCTTAAAATGTTTTCGTTGTTTAAAACACCTTTCCTCAAATCCCAGCTTCTTTACCATGGTACTGCTCCCTCTACATTCCAGTAGAAAACTGCTCTCTCTACTCCTCTGCCAGTGGTGTGGAACCTGCAACAATTAGCAGTTTCTGCTTCTCTGCTCTGCCTTGTTCTTTACTCCCCCCTGCCAGTTGCTGCTTATAAAGTAGACAGACACCTGTCCAATGATTAAAACAGTTACTCAAAAATAATTGAGTGCTATTTTTTTAATGGGCATTCGTTTGAAGAAAAAAATCCATTGCATTCTAACATTTCATTTGATGCAAAGCAAGAGCATTTTAATAAATAATTCATATCAACAGAACACAAAATTTATTGGACTAATACTTTTAGAAATGCAAATACAATGAGATAAGATGTACATACACACACATGTACTCAGCTATATTGTATTTTCAGATTCTCATTATTACAATAGTCCTTACATCTCTGATACATGAAAGTTCCTGTCTGCACCAGGGTAGAAGACAGATTTCTTGCTAATGCATCTCTCAGTAAATTAGATAAGGAAAAGCAGAAAAGAGCATAACATTTACCCCTCACTCTGTAACTTGGTCAGTTATGCAAATACAAGTAACACCAAAAAGTAAACACTTTGGAAGAATTATCACCAGCAGGTCTCTCTCTTTTTAATTTACTCTGAAAAAATTAGGATTCACAGAGACAGACCTGCTGGGGTCAGTCTATATTTGGATATATATGTCCAGGCAAAACCTGCAAGTTTTCTATATGGCTACAGTTCCCATACACTGTCTAAGAGCAAATGTTGAAACAGAAGGAGTCCACAAATGTTCCTAGCACCAGCAAGGATCCTTGCAACCCACAAAATGCAGAAGCGTCTTACAACATTTAAAAATCGTAGTGATAAAATGCTTTATTTGTGGAAGCATGTCAGTCCCTGGGCACCACTTGAATTCTGATGTTGAGCAGTAAGATAAGCAGGGTCCACAGGTGAAACAAGCATGCAGAGAAGAGCATCAGTGAACCTGGGCCTGGGAACAGGCTCTGCACACTGAGCATGGTGCTTTGAAATCCTCAGGATGCAGCTGAGGCATGAAGCACATGCACTCTACTCCCTACCCCCAAAACACACTCATTCCTAGTATTCATTTGGCCAATGACCACAGTGAGAAGAGCGTTAAGTCCCTGTTGAAAATCCAGATTTGCTACAGAAACTCTATAAAAAGTAAATCAAATTTTTTAAAAAATCTCTAAAAAGCAAGTGTTTCTTTCATCTGTTCCTGACTTCCTTATTATTTCAGTGTTGGATGTAGAAGAGTAAATAAATCTCATTTTATATCTGTGACACAACTCCCAGCTGTGGTTTCCTCAAGTCCTTCCAAAGCAGCTTTTTGGCACGTTGAAATGATTTGGCACAATCACAGTCACAGAAAATATATTTTATTCCTAAAAGGATTATTCAAAGTTTAACGGGCTGTAAGAACATCGCATCCACTGAAACTCTCAGAAACCAGAGAGAACTGATTCTCTACTGCCTGGTATACACCCCTCACACCTTATGAAAATTTCCTCCAATATTCTCTCTTTGGAAACTGCCAGCTTTATTTCAAAAACCAAAGATACAGCAATAGGTATTGTGGCAATGTTCATGGCTGGGACACTTGTTCATGGGAACCCTAATAAAACTCTGTTTTTAAGTCTCACTTAGGCTCAACAGCCATAATTCAGCTCTGAGTTTGGACCCTCCTGTGCTGAACCCAAACCACTGCTATGGGGTGAAATCCATTAAAATCCTCCAACAGCTTTCCCATTGTGACACAAAAGTGTTTCCATTTCAGTATCTCCTGAATAAGAATCATTTATTTTTACAGCGCGCCTCCAGCATTTCCCACACACTTACCAGCTGAAGAGAAAAATCCTCAACCTCATTCTGAATTTATCATCACAACACCTGCTCTCTGTCAAAGCTCACTGAGGACCCCAAACAAACCATCCTCAATGGGCCTCCAATCACTTTGCAATTTTGTGTTGCTTTTCAGCATGCCAGGCATATCCCAAACAGCCTAACCCACAACCAGATGGTCAATACACAGGGGAAGACACCCACAGACTTTAAAAACAAACAAACAAATAAATCAGAATTACCAGTATTTAGTGTGTGTTTGTGTTGCAGCATTTAGGCCACGACTTTAAAAAAGTGCCTGAGAGCACATTCACAATGTAGGAACCCACTCCCAACCTAGACTTTATTTCTGCCAACAGGTTGAGTGGGGAGCAGAGGGGGGGAATAAATCTAAAAAGCACTTCCTCTCCCCCCTGTTCCACAAATGCATTATTCATAAAAGCTAGGGATTTTTTTTATTACCTGGGGATTTCACTTTTATTATGTTCAAAGGACTGTTTCAGAGAGCACTCACTCCCCTGCAGGCAAATATGCAGGGTTTTTTTACACAGCCATATAAATTACAGTGAATATCTAAATAATACCGGCAAAACCTCAACAAAATCAAATAGCCAAAAACATTAGGGACAAATTGCCCTTGCACAATTTATTCCATTGTTTGGTGGAACTCCACAGAGAATCTGAGGCCCCTAGTATACTGGATCTAAATTGATTTATTCTTACTATCACAGGGGAAGTCAATAAACTACTCCTTTGCGTAAGTTATACTGACATTAAAAAAAAATCCTAAAAGACTACCAAAATGGCTATTTTTCCTTAACTCCTGAGCTTCTACAAAGAGCTGAGCAATATAAAGATATATGTTGTTATTCTCATAAACCTGATTAGTGAAGACAAGGCATAATCACAGCTTAAAACAGAGAGAGAGAAAATAATGGTTTTTTTCACTCTCAACAGAATATATTTCAGATCCTACCTCTGCCTGTTGTAATCACATTTCCAGTCTGAATCACAAATACTCCAGAAATCTATCTTGCTCTGAAGAGCCAAAATATTTATTTTTATTTGACCTCCTACTAGGTGCATTCATGGGAAAACAAATGGATTCTACTTGGGGCATGTCCATTTTTGCCTGTATCCCAGAAACCTGAAACCAGGCCAGCGTTTCTCTGATTGAATAAAGCTGAGTTGTCTGGGTTAAATCTGTTGTCAATATGCTTCGCTTATTGAAACAGTGAAATAATTTCTTGTTAAGCAAGACAGAGATTTACTGTAGGCAAGATACAGACTTCAAATGCATCAGCATGGAAGGGCAGGATAGAAATGTATTAATTCATCAAGAAACACTGGATAAATGTAGTGTATACCTTAGCAGGAAGCTCTTTTTCTATGCATAATCATGGTCTCGAGTCAACAGACTTTGCCTGCTTAAGCTATCTCCTGCATCAGAATCCAATTATAGCAAAGCATACAGAAAACAGGTTTGGCACACTTTAATATTTTGCTATTGATCTAATTTAGCTCTGGTTTCAATTACAATGGGGAGCATTTTATCAAGAGATAGCTTTTGTTTGTTGGACTCTAAATTGCTTTTTTTTTCCTTATTGTCTCTGATCTTACTATCTGGGTACTTTTCCACGCTTATTTCTGCAGTTTTAGAGGTTTCACCCATTTTATTATGAACTTTTTTACAGCAAAGAAATCAAATCCAGCTTTTCTAAGTAATAAGGAGTGAACTCAATACATTTAAAAATTGAGCTGAGGTTTCTGTAGCAACCATTCCACAGTGATGCAACTGAATTTGACATCAAAGAACAAATGTATCAAGTCATACTGACAACTGAAACACTTGCTTTAAGAAGAATGCCTACATATATCTGGAACAAAGGGGGATTATCCTAAGTAAAATGAGTATTTTATTTAGTAATATATGTATACCGTATCATCCTACTTGAGGCATCTTTTCTCCCATCAATGTGCATAACTGCCACAAAAATTAGCTGAAGTTATCCACAGAAACTGAGGAGAATAGACCTTTTTATTTAGTTTTCAGATGTATGGGAGAATTATCTCATTTTCCATTTAATGACATACAGAAGATATATGGAAGTAATTTCCTTTCTTCCTGCTGAATTTGGCTTTAAACTCTGCAGCTTTATGTCTTACATTCATTGAAGGGAATGTCATCTCTACAACCCAAAATAGTTACACATATTTATAAACTCCATCTAAGAAATTACTCCTGGTTAACAGTGTATACATTTCAGCTACAAAGCCCAAAGCCTGACAACAGGAAAATTTTGCTGCACTGTGATCTCCGAAAATACAAATTGCATGTGTTGATAATCTGGAATGTTTGCTGAATTAAAGGATTATGAAATCATATCAGTGATTAGAATCATACACTGCTGAAGGCAGATAGCTGTAGTGTTGAAATTTCTAAAAAGGAAGCTGTCAAATAGTAGGAAGCAATTTGCAATGATCCATAGCTTTGTGAATAAAATCAAATACCTAATGCTCTGTTAAGCTCCAAGAAGTGATAAAATTTGAATTCAGAGTTTATAATTCCAAAATGAAGTCCATTTCATGGGCTGCCACAATTTCTAGAACAACGAAGACTTCACAGAGATAAAGGAACATTACAAGCTCACTGGAACTGAGACAGAGTTCCTAGTGTTTCTCCAAGCATGAAAAGGCACAACACTCAGGGTAGACTGCTTTTTAAAACTCCCTGTTGGTATTGCTGGATGTGAGATACAACTGTTCAGCCCTAAAGAGGCACACGCAGTGCATACCTCTCCAGCTGAACAGCAACAAGAACTGTGCAATTTTTTAGCTCAAGGTAGCTTCTACCTGCAACTTCCTTCTGATGTGGAAGAAGAAGAGTACAGCAGAAAATTGCAGCTTATGCTCTTGAGGCTATTTTAGGAAGAAACACATTTAAAAACAAACAATTCAGGTGCTTTTCAAATGTCATTAAAATAAAAATTTGTTTAGGCTGCAATATGTCAAAGGCTTTCACATCTACAGTGGAAAAACCGATGAGCTCCTGTATGACCAGTGCACCTGCCCTTAAGGCTATAGTTCTTCCAAAGCAGGTTCCTGTAGTTAGATCTCAGGGGATCATTACTTGAAAAGAAAAAGCTCATTCTAGTAACAATGGTCGTTTGTGTACAGGTTTCTGATGAGAGACACCACTTCAAGATTCAATGTTAGTTTTAGCATTCCTGCCTCCTGAACAAGGAAACACCTTTGAATTTGACCCCAAAACTTAAGAACTCAAGCTGCAATATTAAAAGTGCCTCATCTGCACATGCAAGGCTTCACCCAACAAGCAGCTCTTTCCTGAGAGCAGGAGAGCAGGTACAAGCAGTGGTGTGGGCAAGTAGCAAGAGGCCAGCAAACACTCTGCAGCCAAGGTTCTGACTCCGTTTTTACTATTATATACCAGCCCTGGCTGCTGCTTCTTTCTTAGCTGCCCATCTTCTCTGGGCTGTAGTGACTCAAGGTGGGCACTTCTCCCTGAGTGCCATTAGCGAGGGCTGGTGAACACCTCTGGAGCCTGTCCTGGCCACACGGAATTACCCCGGCATCAGGAACAGGTCATTGCCTGTTTGTGCCCGGTTCGGCCCACAGGCTCTGATCTGCAAAGGAACTCAGGATCGTCTAAGGTCTCAGGCAGTCCCAGAGCTGTGAAGGGGCATTCCCAGCAGCTGGCTGGCTGCATTACAATTGGTGTGGTTGTATCTGTACAAGGAGGGACTTGCCAAGTTTCCTTGTGTTCACGTTTATTGCTGCCGTGCCCCAGGTAATGCAAACGGCAGGTAACTTGAGCATTTCTGTCCTTATTACTTTGTGTTCCATAGGATTTCCTCGGCACAGCCAACATCTTGGGAAGTCTGCCGCCTGCTTCTTGCAGACTTTATGCCCATCGCACCACCGCGGTGAGGGCTTTTTTTATCTCCAAGTAATCCCCTGAACACCACCCGTGCCCCAGCCCCAGCGCGGAGGTGACTCGTGGCAGGTCCCCAGGCCGGGCTGCGCTGGCCGGCGCCGCCGGAACGGGAAAGCCCTCATCGCTCCCGATTGTTTTCCTGAATGCCTCTGCGAACAAGGGCGAGAGGAAACATCAGGGCCTGGCCGGCGGCCAGCGGTCCGCTCGGGGCCGCGGCCGAGGCAAACACGCTCCGCCTGCGCCGCGCCAGCCGCGGGGTCCCGGCCCGGGGCGACGCGGCCCCTCTGAGCCGAGCGCAGCCGGCTCCTCACAGCCCAGGCGTGCCCTCCCGGGCAGGGGCAGCCGGGAGAATCTCCTCGGCCCTCAGGGCATTGTTCCGCTTGGAACAAAACCTGCCCGCAGCCTTGGAGTAGAAAAATAAAAGCAGTTTCCTCTCGCGCAGGTGTGCTGGGGCTGTGAGTGGGGAGCCACCATGAGCCCTACTGCCCAGCTCCATTAGGATCAGACCCAGGGAAAGCCTCCCACAGCAGCCGCTGGCTCTTACAGGGTGGCGGGAGAGGAGGATGAGGGACAGCCAGAGGTGCCGGGCGGGAGAGGAGGATGAGGGACAGCCAGAGGTGCTGCTGTCAGCAGGCTGCCTTTGCCCACACGCCTTCTGCCCATGCACAGGCAGGTGTACGGCTGCAGGGTGCCCCATCCAGCCTCCCAAAGAGCCGTGTCCTGGTCACCGTCCAGCTGCCCATGCGGCAGAGCCAGGCTAGGATTTTGCCTTTTGAGTTGGGCACGTTGGGAGCACATGTGAAAGCGGTTAACTGTGCAGTTCTTTGGTCACAGGAATTTACATGCTCAGCTGCTGAAGCAGGAGGCTCTATGGGTAGCTGGAGATGTTTAATAGATTTGTAGCAATGGGTGGTGGGGCTTTTAAGTCCAGCAATCTGTTCAGCCCCAGACCAAGAAACAGACAGCGAGTTCGTACCTCTAAACCCATTCCCTTCAGAGCAAGGGCAGAGGGGTGAAATCCAACACAGGGCAGAGACAGGACCAGCTGTGCTTTACTCTCAAACCCAGTCATCTGTAGAATCAGAACAGCACATGGGACCACAGCTGACATGCTGCCAGGAGATCACTTCCTCCCACTACCATTTTCCAGGCTCCAAAGGCAAAGTTTGGGAATCACCATTTTACAAATATCAGTAACTTGCAAGAAATTTTCCAAGCTCTACCAACAACATGTTTTGACTTTGCAAGAAGCTCCATTACAGAGAGCTTTTAGTCTTTGAAAAGTAAAAATTAGTGAGATCAAGCTAAGAAAATAAATACTGCTGACCTAACATTCCTTTGCTGGGGTGAAACACAAGGCAAATTGGGCATTTCCTACAGCTCTTTGCAAACACTGCTTCTTTGGAGGCAGGATGGATGGAGCACTGGTCTAGGACTCAGGACACCTGGACTTCATTTCCAGCTGTGTCACTTATCTGCTGAGTAACCTTGGGATATTACTGTAAAACAACACTCAAAGAATCTATGAATGAGAAGTGCTGCACAGGAACTAGGCTATTCTGCCATCTTCCCACAGCACTGACACAATGCTATGTCACAGCTGGCATTCCTGTCACAGCTTGCAAACAGTCATAATCCTACAAAGAGTTCTCTGTGGAAGGGCCTTCTAATAGAGCAGTTCTGTTTGCAAGAAATAAGTCCAAAAGAGATGTGTGAAGCCAGAAGGATACTTCTGCCTGGATTTTTAATACTGTTAAGATCCAGGTTACAAATTAAAATTCACAGGACCAAGAAAGCATTTCAATTTCAGGTATATACTCCGTGGCATTGACTTTATTGCCTGTATTTTTAAGTCCCATTCACAATTGCAGCAATAGAAAAAAAACCAATAATGGTAAGTGATTACTAGGTCTGCCGAGTCAGACAAAAGTACCAGTCAGATTCAATTAATGCAGACCACTGGCATTTTATGCCATTTTGGCTGTAACACCAGTTTTCCATACTCTCTGGTAAAAGCTTCCCAGAAACCAAAACAAGGTGGTATCTGTTTTAATCCTGCCCTGTTTACACACTAGAGGACACCTGTTTTCAAGTAAATCCTTAGCAGAAGCCAGTGAATTGATGTGCCTTATCCTGTGGGACTGAGGCCTACATTTTAAAATCTTTAAGGGATACTTAACTGAGCTCTATCATCAGGAGAGGATCAGTTTAACATCTGAATCTCCCAGGAGCCATATATGTGATTTATCTGTCTGAAGGTTTAGAATCCCATCCAGCCTAGGAAACAGAACCTTGGACAGGCCACTGGACATTTATCTTACCTTAAGGTTTGTTAAATACCCACTGCCAAGCTCTCCGAATATTGGGCTTCAAAGAGATTAGTCAGAAAAACCTAAGAATCACACTTATCTGATCCAGCAATATCAAATCCTTCATGATGTCTACCAGAGTGAAATAAGCAAACTCTCTTGTAATAAAACCTTTTTTTCTCTTCTGAAACAAATTCAAGTTTTTCACAGGTTTAGAAAGTGTGGTTCTGGCCAAAGCAGATAAGGGACCAATACAGCAACGAGGGGCTAAATATGCAAACATATTTGCTTTGTAATAATTTTATCTATTTACACGAAGTTATTTATTAGCTGAACGTCACTGACATGTACAAATTGGCTCTAACCAAATCATTTGACCCTTTCTTTTTTCTGTGTTTGCCGTTGTCCGCACATTGCAAAATTCTCAGATGTATCATGAAAGACCTCATAGGCCTACATCTCAAACAACAAAAAGTCAAAATTTTTATCAGCTATGTGTCTTCAGCTGCAACTTCTTCAGTGTAAGAGATAATAGGTGCACTCACATTGGATTGGTAAGTTAAACAAGCCTTTCATTCCAAAGCAAACATTATGACTATTATGGGTCACAGAACACAAATTCTGAAATATATGTGTTCCCTGGTAAAATTCCAGGTCACAATTACTCTTTATATAAATGTCTTTCCTGGTGGAATCTGAAGAAGCAAACACAAAGAAGGTAACACCCTGTAGGAATAGAAACGTGTTCAGCTGCTTGTTTAGGACTCTGACAAAGAATATACTCACACATGAGGCTGAGTATCTGGATTCTGAGATATCTGTTTCCAAAGCTAGAAAGGGCACTAAACACAAGGAACCCCCTCCAGAACACATTGGTGGGCTGCTCCTCTGTGCAGTTCTCAAAGTCTGATGCAGGGCAGGCCACTATCGCTCAGCCTGAGATCTGAGACTCCAAGAGGCATTGGGATCATGTTCCCAAGGCAGCCATATGCCAGATGCAAGATTATATTCTCTAGCAAGGCTGCAGCAATTCAGCAAAAATGCATGTAATTCCAAATATTTCAGCCTCAACAGATCTGTGTTTGCAGACCTTGGCATCACGAAGGGAAGGGAAGGGAAGGGAAGGGAAGGGAAGGGAAGGGAAGGGAAGGGAAGGGAAGGGAATGGAACCGAAGGGCAGGGAAGGGAAGGGAAGAGAAGGGCA
>WAAE01016875.1:85930-275943 GCA_013400495.1 Nicator chloris
GGGGAAGGGAAGGGAAGGGAAGGGAAGGGGTAACTAACAGACTCCTTAGTAAATTCATCCCTGGTGAGGTCATGGACAAATCACCAAGGCCTTCCCTGTTTGTGGCATATCTAGAGACATCTAAAATAAGATGATGTGTAAAAGGCTAAGATAGAAAGAGTTTATATTTTATTTGGAGAGTAGTTGCTTATTAAAACAAAATTAACAGGCAAAGGGCCTTGTACATCTGTTGATCAGCTCTGCCTGTCAAATTAAAAAGGAGCTGTGGGTGTTTCCAGATGAATTTAAGAAACATCTTTACCTTAAGGCATCAGTGCTTAACCCCAACAGGGCATTCCAAGTGCCCCTTTATCACCTGTATAAAAAGGAAGAGATAATAAAGAGAACAGATGGGGGGTTGTTTCACATCCCATTATGGAGCAAACTATATGATCCTTACTCAGGTGGGAGCACAGGCTTTAATTCTGTACATCACAGTAGAATGTGGTGCAGTAAAAGAGGACATTCCTGCATTATTCTGAAATCACAGTCTGGACCCCACTTGATTTAAGAGGAAAAGATGATTAAATAAACAAATTTTCAAAGATGGTGATGTAACTCTACCTCTTGTCTACTAGAAGATAAAAAGGCTGCATGTTACACTGCAAATAGTACTGCATCTAATAAAAAGCTGTGTTGTTAGCCCACAAGTACAGAGGACAGCATGGAGAAACAATTTGTTTGACTTGCCAGAGTAGATAGCAAGGAATCGAAAGAAGGAGAGCATTCTTAACAACTGTTTGCTTCTGTCATTGCAGGAGAGGAAGAATTGGCCAAGGCAGGGATATTTCCTGGTATGGCACAGAGACTTTGATAGTCAGCTGGTAATACATTTACCAGCTATCTGGTTTTCCCAGAAGTGTCTTGACCTGAGCTGACTCATCTGTGTCCCAGGAGGCTGACTAATCATTCTGATTTATTATGCTGTGGCCTGCTAGCCATTTCAGCTCTGTTTACATTGGTGCGAGTACAAAATTTTATACAGGGCAAATTAGGTTCTATATAGGCATAGTTATTTAAACTATATTCAAAACCAAGAAGAATTTATCACAAAGCATCCACAAAATTGAAATAAGTACAAAATGACACTCTGCTGAGCAACATCTGGGAAAAAAGCTGAAAATTTAAAGGGCAGCAGAGTTACAAGACAAGCTAATAAGCCAATTAAGCCTGAAGTTAATTGGTAATTGTAGGCATCTTCCAATGAAATGACAAAATTCTGAGGACTGCTTGTAACCTACAAAAAACCCACATGATTATTTTTAATGAGGAAGCAATGGAGTACTGTGTTATGGGAAACAATCTCAATCCTACTGAATTAATAGCTCTTGGTGGTGAGCATATAAAAACCATGATGTGGAAACCAGCAAAAAACCTCTTGAAAAAGCCAGAGAGTGTGGGCCCATATGCCTTAATTTGCACCAAAAACTTGTTCTAAATGGTCCTTGGGATGGGCAGAACTGTGTCGGCTTTGTGATACTGTTATTACCTGCAGACAGCAGTCAAGGAAACTTCCACTCATGAGACTTAAAGTAGACTAAGCAGAAGACTCAGCAAAGCATGGGGGAAAAAAAAAAAAAAAAGAGAAGGATAGCACAGCTGACAGAGAGTATTTTCCAAAAGCAATATCAAACCCACATGCTCAGATATACAGAAGTCCCTCACTTACTACAGAAGTTTGCCTATTCCCACCAGTATTACATTTGAGATTCCACACTGCTTGTATCTTACTGATTTACTCATAAATTGTGCTCAATTTATTTTATTTTGCTTGCTTTGGAAGCTCAGCTTGGGATCTGAGATTTACTCTGACAAACGACTTCCTGTATCTCAACCCATAGTTACAGTTTGTGGGACAAATAAAGGCACTGACAGGTTCTCTGCCCCAGAATTTTGTATTGGAATCCAATAGAGAAGAAGTGAATACCACACTGTTTCTCAAAGCCAGGCTCTGAACTTTTCCTATAGTATTAGTAAGTAGTAGAAATGTCACCAGCTTGAGTTTCAGCAAATTTACAATAAAGAGATGGGATACTGGATTATTGAAAAAGGAAGGTGTATGCCCAGTGAAAGCAAAGTCTTACTTTCTCAGCAGATCTCTTTTTTATAAATTAGTGTTTAAAGAGAAAAACAAATCATGTATTTAAAGAAAGTCCCAAAACTTTTAATCTTACACTCATTTCTGAAAGAAGTGTATTGCTTACGGTGGCTTTCACATAAAAAAAATACTGATGCCAACGAATGCCTGCCAGCTGCGCATGAGAAACACTCTTAATTGCACTGAATTTTGTAGTATTAGTGATGTTTCCAATAGACATCTTCAACCACTGATAAAAAATATTTTCTATTTTTTCAACTCACTCACATGAAATGGTTGTTTCAAGTGGATCTGTCATTGTGGTTTCCTGGATTTCTTCAGTCTTGTTGGAAAGCTTGTAAATTCCCATGGCTGATAGCAAGCTAAGGAAGGAAATAAAAAATAGTAAATACCACTTCAGTGGTGTAAGTTCTTTTCTGCTCTTTTTTGGCTGAGAATGCATTTCAGGAGATTATTATCTGCTTTTACACAAACTTCAAAACAGTTCCATCTGGGAATCCATCTGTATGTCCATTTTACACCCTCAATTGAACTCCCTTCCACCAAATCAGGCTTCACTAAAGATACATACTGGTAGATTAGTATTTGGCTGAATGAAGTGAGTCTGGGCTGCTAGTTTATTTTACAGGGGCACTTGACAATATCAATACAATAAATGGATGAAGCAACTGGATGGAAAATTACTCTTTAATATCATATTACTTCCTACAGCTACAGAGCAAAATATGTGAAAGAAACAGTAAGATAAATCAGATTATCTTTTTCCATGTGCAGTGACTGGGTATTTACTATCTGCTATTTTTTAATTATATTTTTGAAAATGAAGATGTTTTAAACTGCAAACAAAATGCAAATAGAATATATTTACTACACAGAGGGATGACAGCAGATCAGCTTTCTGAAGTTACACCTCTTTTTGCACTGAGATCATGTACTAAAATTGCTTTGTGCTGCTTACTGCTTGTATTGCTGCAGATGAGACCAGAATGCAGCCCAGCACAGCTGCAGAGAGCATGAAATACACAGCAAGGACTATTAGTTACTGACTCCAGTTTACTTTTCAGAAAGCACCTAACTGTCCCATATGCTGTAAACAATCCCATGACTCCTGGAGACCATGAATAACAGAGAAAGAATCACGCCTTCTGAACAGAAGATTGCAGATTTTGCTGCAGTTGTTCCAAGAGAAGACATAGGAAGAAACTGTGAGTAGCATAATGTTGTTAGAGGAATATTGACACTGAGTTGACCCAGTGACAGCACTCAGTGCTGATGAAGAGATTTAAATGGTGCATTCTGGTGAGGGGTTCAAAAGTCAGAAGTCATAACCCAAAATAGTTGTGTATACCGGAAATTCAAACTATTTCACTCAGGGTCAGAATAATGAACTCATGGAATTAGTTGCCAACTAAGAACATGGAAACACTGCAGTCTAAGTGGTTTGGAGACATCTTGGCACTTTTATGGAGAGAGAAGGGATTAAAGGATCTAGTGACAAAACAGGAAAGTGGAGGTTAAAAAAAACTTAAGGGGGGACAAACCTCTGAGGTCAAGTGGCATTTTCCTCTCCAAATGTTGTTTCTTCTCTTTTATGTCACTCTTCCCAAAGACATCACGTCACAATCACTAAAGCTTAGATGAGGAATGGACTCCTACTGGATTGAAACAGGGATGAAGCAGCACTATCTTTTCCTCTGCTCCATAATAGAAGCTGTTAACCAACAAGAAGAGACTTCTTTATCTATATACAACGCCATGCATTTGACCCACTCAATCTAATGAAGCATGAGGTTTTCTCATACCAGCCTTTTCCTGTAACCTTATCTTCCCCAGTCCCATCAGAATACTACAAATGACCAGATAACAGAATTAAACTGCAATAGCCTAATGTCACAACACAACACAACTGTCTCATGCACATTTCATTGGTGACACACTTCTTAATCGGTACTACCCAAAACGTTTGCATTATTACCATGGGCACACCATTTGCAATTGCAAGAATTATATGGAGCTACTGATCAATGTTTTAAGCACTAATTAAGTGACAAAGCACTAATAAAGGCACTATTTGAGACATTTTTGCTTTGTTTTGTTTTAGAAGAGAACCTGTTCCCATAAAGAAGTTGCATCAGATATAAAAACAATTCCGTTGGAAACTACATACTTCTATAAAAAGCATATGTAAAAGAAGGAGCATTTTTAATTTGTCAGGTATGAAAGCAAGACTGTATTAAAAATTCTTACTGTTTGACTCTTCCAGAAATGGTTCCTACAAGTTAACTTTTACACTGTAGCTGCTTTCCTTTGCCTCTTGCGTGAGTTGACACCTACTGCAGCAGTTGAGGCACACAAGGGCTTCTCCAATCAGCTTGGTACTGATCTGTCCCCAGGACATGTGGCATACTCAGATATTCTGTGGAACTAGCTCACGGCATTGTGCTTTGTCCTGCTTTGTTGAGTTAGGCTCCAATCTCTTTGTCTCCAATGTACTTGTGAAAACAAGATCTAAGAAGGAAAGTAGATAGGTTCTGCCAGGGGTGATGCTCATAGAATTATGAATACACTGATAAAACTGTCTTGGAACCTGACTTTTCTCAATAGCATGAACCAAATCACATTTTCCAGAGCCAGGTGTACATATGTCAGCATAAAATCACCCAGCCGTTTCTTTTCCAAAAGGTGTGGGGGGATCCCTTTGCTGATGCCTTGTGGAACACACAGTTGTGTCTCAGCAGACTCAGTACAGCTTACCTGGGTTGTCTCCAAATCCTGCTTGCTGATGGGCTTCCTCACAGGGAGAGGTACTGAACAGATTTTGTACCTTTCTAATCCTGAGGAAAGTCCCTGAGTGTGCCTGATCCGTGGCAGCAGCCTGCCAGGCCAGACGGACAGAGATCCTCCAAGCACTACAGGAGAGCGTGAGTGGAGCTGGTTCGGATCAGCAATGAGCCAAAGCAAGAGAGCATGAGGCAGGCCTGCATTCAGGCAAGGGGATTTATCCAGAGATAACAAAGAAAAATTTCAATACTTTTCTGAATTGCAGGGAGCCTAAATGGAGCAAATTTTTGAACTTTTGGAACATTTGGAACATTTGCCAGTGGTTCAGTTATTTTTTCCATGCAGCAGAAAAAAGCCTGTGTCTTATGCATTTTACATAGAAAGCAGCTCTGTCAGCTTAGATCCTGGGATGTGGCATTAAAGAACATTCCTCTGATTCTACCCACACAGACAGCTCAATTTCCCCAAATCCCTAAGCTTTCAGTTACCACTAAAAACAGATGTCAAAATCTTTGCAGACTATATTATTAAAACAGGTAAACATTTGTTTGTTTCTTCTCTCTTGTCTTCTTAAAAACACTAAAATACACTTTCTTAAAGCATCTCTGAGGTGCCCTAGAATTTCAGCTAACCTACATTTGCTTCTATCCAGTGTCAGTCTGACACCTCTACCTGTCTCTGCAGAATCCCACAGTACTATATAATATGCCTCCAAAACTTGTCTAGGTTTCATTTACTAGAGATATTTTATACTTTGGTACTGATAAAAAGATAATTCACATTATAATTATAACCATTTGCTCCATGTAACAGTTACTCCTTGCAGCATAAAGCCATTTTTTCAGATTTGAATTTGGTTTTGTTAAACCTAACCAGTAGCTTCTGATCTAATCTGCAATTAATTACTTTCAAAATTAGGACATCTGAAAGCATTGAAGCTCCCTCTTAGTTAAAAAGAACAATTAATTATAGCTTAGTAATCAATTAGAAGCTATTAGCAATATTTTGCATTGTGAGAGACAACAGTTATACAGACAGAAACAGATTTGTGGATGGCTACCTCAGAAAAGCAGACGTAAGACAGAGTTCACCTGTCTAGAACTCTACAGTCCTGACTCTAAAACAAAATTAGACAGGGACTCAACAGGTGGAAAAAGGCCAAGTAAGACCTTGATCTCCTTCTGCCTTTCCTTCCACCTTTCCTACCTGCTCCATTTTGCCATTTTGGTCCATGATTCTGTTTGTCCTGTAAAGATTTATCTTTAATAGAACAACTCTCATGAGCATTTTTATGTGGACAAGATCAGTGCTTAAGCAAAACAAGTCACCACCTCCTCTGAATCCTCCCATGCCATTGTGATGTTAAAATGATTTATAACAAAGAATTTGTATCTCATCATTCAATAATGGGTGTCATTCAGATTTCAGATTATGTTTGGCTCCATTAATTACATGTCAACGATTTTTTCCCCCTCCTTTTCCAACAGAAAAATAAGATGCTGCCAGAGCAGTCTGCTTGAAAGGTTCAAATATCAGGGCAGCAGTTTTGAATCAAATGGCTCTGACTCAACCAGTGCGAAAATGAAAACAGCTCTTAGAGATTCCCTGACAAGTTGCTGTGACAGGGAAAAGCCTAAAACTGCTTTTCACCCACCTGCTTCCAAGGCTTTGGCTTTGTCCTGAATGGTACAGCACAAAATGCAACACCAGGAGAATAAATAACCTGGTCTGAAACCTCTGGGGCTTTTCCTATGGCTGGCACTAAGGGTTCCTCCTTTCCCTTCTCTTATAAGGGACAAGGACAGTTCTGCAATTCAGAGGGAAGTACTGCAAGTTACACTGCAGCAGGACATGGGGGCCAGAACAGGGCTCAAGCTTCCGTTGAGCAAGTTTTAAACTTGTTTACAACTTTCCAGCTTTTGACAACTCAGCCATTTATGTGATTTTGGTACCATTTTATATTTGTCTTCTACATGAGTTCTGCCCAGACAAGTTTTTCTTGTCCTAGTTAGATAAAATTAAATTTCAAATACAGAATTATTTTGCTCTGCATAGTTAAGACTGCTTCTGGTTGGCTACTTCAGGCTATCAATAAAGGTCTGAAGAAGGACTGCTTCTTATCCCTCCTGAAGGCTCAGGGACAGACCAGGAAAGCAAGCAAAACTGGAAAAAAAACAGAAGACCTCCTCCAGGAAAAAAAAAAAACCCAAACAAACAAAAAAACCACCAAACTTGCTGGAAATACACAGAGAGCAAAGAGAAAAATCTTTAAATTCAATTCAGTAGCATCAAACTTCAAGTCATATAACTTATCCCATACATTATATGTGTGTCCCATAGAATTTAATTAGAGCATTTAAGGAAAGTACAATAGAGGAAGTATCTCCTGGGGGCCAATTCAGCTCTTAAACATGTTCACCTTTTTCAGCATCGCTTTTATCTGCAAATTTATGAGGACAACATGTACCTGACCTGCCTTCAAAGAGACCACAATTTGCAAAATATCAGGTGGCTACTTCCGATGAGCAGGAGAGAAGAAGTGAGGGAGCTTTTCCCCCAGCTCCTCTGGTACAGACAAACAGCCTCTAAAGGCTTCCTAGAGAAACATCCATTCAGGTAGAGCAAAGAGCACAGAATGATTGGGATTTTAGAATTCTTGGAGAAGACTGCCGCAGAAGAGGGATATGTGAAATAAGGGCCTTTGTAGTCTCTCCCTGCTCTCTCAGGGACAATGACACCAGCAGGTAGGAAAGAGGCTGATTCCTCCTTAGATCTGTGTTTCTTCACTATAGCAACTGGTAACTAAATATTCTTGAATTAAAACCAGAGCTGGACAGGTTAGGTCCTGATAAACACAATACAGTTTGCTGTTTAGCAACTTTGTCAGCCACTTCATATTTCCTCAATACCATCACTCACAGGCTGCCTAAGCACCAAAAAATAAATATGAATCATTCAAATTGGTTAAAGGTGTCCTAGGAAAAGTATCTGACTGCATGAGACCAGCTCATGTGTCCAGAACTGCCACATGTATAAAGAAGATCCTTTAAACATTGAAAGACTGTGTCCTGTCCTCCCATATTTGCACTTTCCTGACCTTTTACAGTTGCCTTCCTGTATTTGTATGCATCTGTTTGCAATTACCAAAAATTCTTCCTCCATCAGTGTTTGCAGTTCTCCTGCAATCTTTCAAGACTTTTGCTCTGGCCAAGTTGTCAAGTTAAGCTGGCTTCTCTGAAGGCACTGCTTGCAGCTAAAGCTGTGCAGAAAAGCCACCAGCCTGGAGAAACAGCAGGGGAAGTTCAATTTAAGACAGTACAGGAGACAGCTTTCGTGTGTGACTTCTCTCCTGCTCTCCAATGACACATCAGTCTCCTTGATCATTCCTACAGATAACAGCAAAATCAACGAAAGACACAAGAGAAAAGGACTTGTCAAAGTAGGTGGTGACCCGTGCCACCAATTTTTCTATTCAAAGGATGGTTTTGTTTCTCACTGGCACTCGTTTTCTGCTGAAAATGTATCAAGGCTTGAAATTCTCAATCTATTTCTGTTGTCAACCACTAGATCACTCTTTAAACTTCTATTTCTGTGGTGGGATACAAGATTAAATTAATCACCAGATAAAGATGATAAAGATAAAATTAATCACCAAAATACTTTTGCCACTTGACAAA
The DNA here is from genome assembly GCA_013400495.1 of Nicator chloris. Taxonomy (NCBI): domain Eukaryota; kingdom Metazoa; phylum Chordata; class Aves; order Passeriformes; family Pycnonotidae; genus Nicator; species Nicator chloris. The sequence continues at coordinate 94,526 of WAAE01016875.1, forward strand.
ATTTCTTATTGAATATATAAGATCTTTGATTTACACCTCATGGTCACAAAATGTGATTTTCACTTGTCTCATTTGGGTATCTTCAGTCTTTTCCAGGTTCTTTCTTTCCCTGTTCTTTTTCATCCTATAATTATGCAAGGAGAGCAACTCACACTGTTGCCATAAAGATGAAAGCCCTAAAAGAGTGGCATGTTTAACACCTTCCAACTAACTGAAAGAGCCTGACAAGATGAAGAGAGAGAACTCATTTCCTTATACCCCCAACTCTTGGGGTATAAGGAAAATCACTTAATGACTGTCGACCTGTAGGCTTACTTGCTTTGGTTACAGGCTTATGCCACTGCTAAGCCATTGTGGTCTGAATTAAATTCCAGGTAAAAGAGTCAGAATCCTTCTGCATCCTTACATGGTCTGACTGTCCCAAAGGGGACAGCCTCTATCTGCTCGCCCAAACACAGATTCACTGCACTTGGCTCTGCACCCAGAGTCATAAGAAAGTGTTTCAGGAACAGTGTTCTAGGTTTCTTAAACAAACAATATACACTGAAATAGTTACTGCCAAGGATTAAAATAATGCCTAAGTGATCTTTTCCAGGCACTCCACAATACAGTAATTTTTTCATCCAACAGCCTTTCATGTGACACTTTTATATAAAAATGTTTACAGGAAATAGCAAACTTTCCTTTCGTTCTTCAGGTTACATGTACCCCCATAAAATGCAAATGCTGAGTGAAGTCATTGTACTACCTGACACTTAAAAATGAACACATCTAAGTATCCTGCTTAAGATCAAATGGTGGCTCCCAGCAGCTAAACGGATATTTCAAACACTGGATAACTGATTTTTTCCTGGCCTCCAACTGCCACTTTTAATGGGGAGTTGCACAGTGAATCTTTATTAGCAAAGACGGTGGGCCTTAGGGGGTCAAGCAAAGGCAGTTTCCATTTGCACTTGTGTAGTGTGGTGCTCAAGCCTTTATCATTGTGCAGACTTTAAAATTTGAATGAGGGCTGGGGACTGTCACAGAGACAAAACATCCAGGAACACACAGTCTCACAGCACACCGGAGTCTACGCACTTTGTAGCAGACCTGTAGGAAAGCTGGCAACAGCTGCTGGGAAATGCCAGCCAAAATCCCAGAATCCACTTTTGCACAGACTTTTCCAAAGAAATGGAAATGTTTCAAATCACTGAGATACTTCCAGCATTCTCTCTCATCAGAATAGTTCAATAATGATATAAAAATGTCACTTGCATGCAGTTTTCCTCTTCTCTCATCCTTTCCCCAGAGTTTCAGGAAGGATGTTTTACCCCAAATGTGAAAGCCAAAAAGCCTCAAAACCAATTTGCAATGAATGCCTCTACCAGCAGCATATCCAGAGAGAGGCACACTGAGCCTCTGGCACAACAAACATGAAGTTCTCAAAGCTGAACTCAATGTACATGGGCTTATGACTCCTACAATTTCTGTGGGCGATGCTTTGGCTATTCTGTGCGGAGCAAAAGACAACACAAGACCCTCCAGCTGAATGGGAGTGACTCATAAGGAACCAGCAAAGCTTTCCTAAAAAGGACCTATCATGACCTTCCTCTCTCATTCTTGTTGCAGAGATGTCAAGGCTTTGCTTCTCTGCCCTCTGTCCTTCCTTGCATATTTTTCAATCAAATGATTATGTCACAGTCTTCTTTCCTCTCAATAAAGAGAAGCATCCAACATTCAGCATTCCAACTGCAATCACCTGCATAAACAATGATCAAGAGCAACACAGCACATGTGGTGCTGCTTGGCTAAGGGCTGGGAAGGATCCCTTCCCTTGGGCTGTGTTGGCTGCCCAAGGTGTGCCGTGAGTGTGGCTTTATGCTCATGGCTACTCCACCAGCATCTCACCTTGCCAGGGACACAGGTGCAGCTGCTTGTGGAGCAGTGTGTCCTGGCTCTGTGACATGCCAGCTCAAAACCCTGCAACAGGAACAGTCTGTTGGAGGAGGAATTTCTTATATGTCCTTTGCTAGTGGAAGAAATCAATCACAAAGACACACACTGGGTAAAAAGGAGCTTCAGGCTCCCTTCATGTCTCCTCCCTCACTGCCAGCTTTGGGAAGAGACCAGTTGCTACTAAAGAAAAGGGGCTTCATATTTTGCCATGTTCGTTGTCATGGTTTTTCTCTCCCTAAGGCCTTATCCCAGTTACTACAGAAGTAAATTGGCAGGCAAGAAATGCTGGCAGTTAGGAGTCCTATTGCCACAGGGCTGCTTTGTCTCTCAGTGCAAATAGTCAGTGTATTTCTGGTTTATGTTTACCATCAGAGCTGCAGTCAGTCACAGAAGCTGCAGTTCCAGCCTTGCAGCTGCAAGGGGAGATACCACAGCTTGCACAACAGTGACTTTCTGGAGGGGATGCTGAGGTGCCTGCTCTTGTGTCTCCATGAGCACATCCAGGGACAATCCGAGCGTTTGGGGCAGCTAGGACAGTGTCTGGTTCTTCTGCACAACAAATCCAATTGACCAGCAGTATGAAATATTAGACATTTCAATTTGTAAAAATTTATCCCAAGAAAATGATGTTTATTTGAAACACCTTGTTCCAAACCTTCTGCAGGTCAGAATCTGGACCCAGCCTGGATTACCACTTCAAAGCTGATGATCCTAAAAACTGAAATTCAAAACCAAATTAAAAACCACTAACAATAAAATTTTCTACAACTGAGGAACTCTGTTTTACACCCACCTTGGAATGTGTTTCATTTAATGCAAAAATGAGAATCTTGGCAAAGATAGCAGAATTTTATCATTTGCTTTTTCCAGAGGATTTGCTACCTGCATGGGATGAGCATAATGGAATTCATTCTAATGCTCCATCCAGAAGAGAGTTCATGAGAAAGTAAGAACACGTCTTTTAATGTGTGGGACCAAGAGAAAGGTGACTGAGACTTGGCCAGTTCAGCTTTTCTAAAAGCATATCCCTCTGCAGTCATCGTAAACTTCATTTCCTCACACTCAGGACACACACCTGACAATCTGACCACACAACTCCACTGGACTTTGGTTGTAAGGGTGAGCCTGCAGACAGATAAACAAATTGCTTCAGCTCATATCTCTCTTTCTGATATTTTTCTCTTTCTTTAAGAATCAACTTGGATTAAAGAAAACCTCTTGAGAGGAAAAATATGCTTCCATTTAGTGAGGGACCATTCTTTTTCCACCCTCAGACTGAGAAAGGAGTAGCATTGAGCTCTAGGACAAGAAAAGGAATGCACAAATATTGAACTAGCTGATGAGCAGCATTTCTATGGGAAGGCAGGAAGAGGACGTTTTGGTTTCTTTGAAAAAGTTTACACATTTTGGGTGTACAACAGGAAAATTACAACTGCTTTAGAAATGATTCCCAAGAAAACTTAGAGCTGTTTAGAGGCAAAAGTCTCACTGGGGGAAGAAGCACCACCATGGGTTACAGGAGAGATTCAGAGAAGGCAGCCAGGCTGCCTGGATTCACAGAGGCGCTGTCACATAAAGTCACATATAGACAACTGGCCTCCCAGCCTCCCCTCCCAGATAGAAATAGACCTCTGGGATGTAAGAGGGGAGGGGATAGACCAAAAAGGAAGAATTACCCTCCCCCTGGCCTGAGCTAGATTTGTCTGCAGGCACAAGCAGTCACGGGGTCTGTGAAGCAATAAGATAACGTGACATGGCAGAGCTTAAAAATAACATTGCTGATTAGAAAACATCAGTGTCCATTACATGGGACAAACTCCTGGGGCTACATGCAAAAAGGTTTCCAAAGTTCTCTGTGATGGGAGTCCAGATCTTGAAAGGTGGATAGCAACAACAAATAACTTGTGGGGAAAGGACAACTCCCAGCTTTATTCAGTCATCCAGAGAGTACTCTGAAACCACTCCATTACAAGGAAACACTGACGTCTCCAACACGTGCATTTCTACAGGTAATTAGACAGTACCAAAGTGTTTCTCTGTGTAACAAAGGAGCTCAGGAGAGTCTGGGTATTTGGGATTAAAAGTGTTTCAGGCATGGATACAGCTGAAAGGAAAGCTATAGCTGAAGGAAAGACTGCTTCTACATAATCCAAAACAAGTTGTAATAAAATATTACAGGATTGCTTTGCATCCACTGAATAATGGGTAGTTTCACAACTTCCAATACCCATACTTTAGGCAAGCTTTTACAAACAAAATTCAATGAGTTCTGCTCAAGGGACTCTTGCAACACTGTGGAACATGCAATATCCACAGGTATTGCAACATCTAATTGCAAAATAAAGGCTGTTTGCCTCCAAATCTCCTCATGCTCTCCTTCCAGCCAACGGTGACAATGTTACATGGAGATGATTTTCTTTCGGCTTAGTGAGTTGAATCAGCTCAGGAGCCATCTGACAGGCACCCAACACACCCAAGTCAAGGAAAGCACCAGAATTGCAAGGCCAGGAGCTAAGAAGGGGAGCAAGACCTCCCCTGTAATACTGAACTATTAGCACAGCTGCTTCTGGCACTGCAGTGCTGCTCACGAGCTGTTCAGCTGTCCCCTTGGTTAGAGGCGAGAGTTCTGCAAGTCACTTCTGTGCCCAGGTGCTCCAAGGTGGACAGGAAATCAATGCTGCCCCCACCACATGTTGTGGCCATGCCTCTAAAGAATCAGGGAGAAGCAAAGCTGTTGTGAGCATTTATTGGCACAGAAAAAATTATCCCAATTATCTGTGAATGACAAGGTAACAAAGGGAGTTTTTAAGTACTCAGATTCAGAAATCAAGCACAGCAGTTCACTATCAGTGACCATAGAACAGTGGGTATCTTGAAACAACTCAGACAATGCAAGGTTTGCTGGTGCCTCTTTCCTTTCCTTTTTTTTCCTTAGCTGATCTCTATGCTCTGACCACGTTGCACTGCACATTCTGTTTTCCCTCTATATATTCTAGCCAACTTCTGCTTTTCCCTCAAACTTCCAGGCCAGAATTACTGGGAGGGGACCATCACTGTACCTTCTTATAGGGAGAAAAAACACAGCACTGAACCATTTTACATGATAAAATGAACACAGCCCCTGGTGATCAAAGGAGAAAACCGGCATCTCCCAGAAGAGTTCAGAGTGGCACCCAGCTGAAGGTCGGAGGAGCCCTGAGTGCGTGGCTCAGTGACACAGCCAGGCTGACCTGCTGGCTGGCAGGTACAGATGGAGGACTTCTTTCCCTACATAATGTTATTCTTCTCTCCCTTCCAGGTGCCACCTGTACAGCCCCACCCCTTCAGCACTACTAATTATCCAGTTCAGCTTATGGGCATGACAGAACACTTACCTTCAATTGGGAAGTCTTACAAATTAAGTAGGTTGAACAAGACATGCTGGACCACCAGAGCTGATGTGGGGAAAGCAGTGGGGAACAGGAAGGTGGAAGGAGCAGGATTGGTCCCTCTCACCTGAAAAATTGAGAAACATCATCAAACTGTGTGACTTCTTCTCGTGGAGCCTGTACCGGGTCTCTCTGTGTATCTCTGCATGATTCAGTCATTGGGCACTCAGACACTCTCAAGAAAGAGTGAGAGGAAGAGGTTATCTGATCAATCAAGTATTTCCTTCAGCTGCAGCTCTTTTTCCTACAGGAAGCCCTGGCTTGTATAAACCACTCAAGAAACAAACATCAAAGGACTCCTCTATCACTTAGTCAGGATAATAGACTGTACTTGAACTCTACTCAGTGAAGTGAAACTTCTTAAACTGAGAGCTGGAGTTTAATTTGTTATTCCTGGCAAACTGCCCAAGAGGAAATGGATCCAGGGCAGAAGTTTGTTTGTTAGATAGCAGTGAGAGATTGACACTTTTATAATAAGCCACAAAAGCAGGGAGAATAGAAAGAGCTGCTGAAACGACTGATTATTCTAAGTTCTGCTCTTAATGCTGCATCACTTACAAGATCTCCTTTTAGTAATTGTCAAATAATGGAAATAAGAGACCATGAAACATCAGTAAGAAGGATTCTGAGCAGAAATTCTGCACATGAAGCTGATTCAAGAGAATAGGAGGAAAATGCACAAAATCAGCTCCAGCTGCAGGTCCTTCACAGACAGGAATCCTCCCCTAAAGACACAAGGTACTGACTGCCAGTTCTGTTCACACTTTCAGTGCACTGTATGTCGATATCCCGCCCATCAGTGTCAAAAATGTGGTGCAAGGAGGTCTCAGTTGTTTGATAAGGTAGGTTACAACACAACCAGGATCCCACTCCAGCGTGTTGTCCTGTAGCTCTCTTGCCTCTGTGCCTCAAGACACAGAATCTCATGGACCTTCTGCCCTACTGTGGCTCAGCCTCAGTCACACCAAGCTCCAGAAATCCAGCAGAAAACGTGACCTGTGGTGAACAGACAGCAAAATGGCTTCACTGCACTGAAGCTCTTTGCTATGTTTTTCAAAACAACCAACTGCACCTGACAGACACACCTTAAGCAAAAATATCACATGAACTTTACCTGGTGATCTCTCAGGTGAGCTCAATTAAGATATCATCTTCTAAATAAGAAATCTGAAGTTGCTTTTTGGCTTCAGGATATATGAGAGTTACCTCTTCATTATATATTAATAGTAAAAGTGTTCCATGGTAACACATGCCATTTTGAAACCTCCTTTACTGTCAGTAACTTACAAGCTGCATTAATACTGACAATTCAAACTAATGAAAGCTCCTAACAAGAGCAAAGCAGTGTATTTACCATAAACACCAAGAGACTTCATCCCTTCAGGCAATTTTTTTCAGTATTTCTTTCCACTTCACTATGCCTGGAGCATAGTTTAAGGAGCTGATTAGGTATATAGATTTAAGAACAACTACAAATATTAAGAAATGCTACTGGGCACATTTGGTAGTAACTCTTCTGAAGTTCCTTGCACAGATTTTGCAACGTGGAAGAAATTTAAATATTGTTATACCCCTTTCCTTGATATTTTGTTCCTTTGATAAAGCATTTTATTTGGAAGGGCTTTGCCTAAAGGTTAAACAGTCCCTATGCAATCTCTGAATGAAACAGAAAAGCATGTTTAGATGTCTGGTCCCAACTGCCAGTGTCCCATACGTGCCAAAACTTCCAGCCTGTGTGGACACTGGCAGGTCCCGGAGTACATTTGCCACCAAGTCCTGTCCTTCCATATGGACAAGGCAGATGTGCATCCAACCGCAGACCCTGCAGATACAGCAGAGTTTTCAGCTGTTTGGACCACGAATGCTATTACAGACATTCCTCATGGTTCAAGGAATAAATAGCAACACACATGGAAGCATCCTGTGGATCAGTGTGAGGCCATGAGCTGCCAAGCTGACCCATACTGGCTCTGCCATGCAGCACAAGAACAGATACAGCGTGAACATTGTCCAAATATATTTCCTGTAGTTTCTGCCTGGGTCTTGTTAGATCATCTCTTGGGATGGAAAGATTCATCAATAAGCATTCATCTATTGGAAAAATTTAATAGCAAATAACTAATAATGATTTTCATACCATAAGAAGACAAAAAGAGAAACAGGAAAGCATGAAATCATATTCTAGCTTTCTGCACAAGAACCACAGAATAAATCATATGCTGTTGATACATTGCTTTCAGATTCTCACCCAATAGTTATTATGACCAAATCTACAGCAACTCTGTATGTAAAAACAGAGGAATAAGGCTGGTGGAGAATGGTTCTCAAAGCCAAGATAGCTGTGAACAGGTAACATCTTTACCTTTAAATTAACAGTTTTAGCTAATTGGGCTGTCACTTTTCCATCTACAAACCACTAAGCATTTGCCTCCTAAGCTCAGGGAAAAAGCCTCCAGAGACTGTGAGTCAGTGAATGAAAACTGGTTTGGGTCCCATGGCAAAGAAAGGACTTTGCTCTCAAAAATAGATACATTTCTTGTGGGAAAAAACAGCCCAGCTCCTTCCTCTCCCATAGATAACAATGTAAAATGTCAGACACCTCCCAGGCCCTGTTCCCAGGAGATCAATAGCATTGCAGTCATTACTTTGATGGGTTCTTTCCTTAAAGGTTAATTCATATCTAACCAAAAATTGTGACCCAACAGTTCACTGCTTATGGAAGCATGAGGTGTGGAATGTCAGGCTGCCAGTAGTGTTGAACTGCTACAGCTGCAAAAAGCTACAGCAGGATTTGGGCACTTGGAGACACAAAACTGGGATGGGAGACAGGTAAAGATTGGATGCAGGGGAGCAAGGAGGGCCTGTGTTCAATGCACAACAGTGAGAGGCTCCAAAGCAAGGGGAGGAGGTTGCAAACAGGGAAAACCCACATGCTTGCTCGTGTTTGCAGCAGAAAGCCCATGGGATGCATTCACTGTGTTGCCAGTATGTCCTGCAGGTTTGGGGCTGCACAGTGACAGTAGAGAGACATGGAGTGAAACTATAAAGATCACATTCAAGGGTAAAAATTGTTCCATGTGCACCTTCTTAATGCAAAGGCTTTCACCCAGAGGGTTTGGTGACTGCAGCACCTGGGGCCCTGGCACAGTAACAGCTCTGCCAGAGCCACCAGGCCAGAGCCCTGTGCTGTTGGCTGCCACCTGCTGCAGGCACAGCAGCCCAGGGCGCTGAGCCCTGCTGGGAACCTGCACAGAGGGTCTGACAGCATGGCCCAGCAGCACTGCCACCCCTCTGTGCCACAGCACTGCATCAGGCTGCAGGTCCTCAGGAGTCTCTGCTCACCCTCAGCCCTTCTGGGCCCCTGCACTGCACCTCACACCTGTATTAACTTGGTGCTGAGATTGCAGGCAGCCACCCCTAGGGCAGGGGCAGAAGCAAGGACAGATGTGAGGATGCTCCCCAGAGGTTATCCTGGTCTATTATTCTCATTTCACTGGATAAATTCAACACCAAATAGCCAGGAAAAAGAAAAAAAAAAGAAAAAATATCCCAGACAGGCAGTTAAACTGAACCCCAGGCTGTGCAGTACCAAAGCAGGCTGCACAAAGCTCTTGCAGGGGAGTAAGAAAACGGGGAGGAAACTTCACAAGAGATGACTTTGCTTACTCACATCATTGGTGCAGACACACTTGTTTACATTTGATTGGCCTCATCTAAACTTTGCTGGAGGTTGACCATAATATTTACAAGCTGAAAGAACAATTATGTAGCTGAGAGCAGCTAAATGGAACAAAACAAAACCAGAGACACAGAAATCATGTCATTTGCTAAAGTCAAAAAAAACAAACTAAGCCATCAGACCACACATCTGCCTCATTCTGTATAAATTTACACCGTGGTACTATTTGTGCAGCTTTACTGCAATATGGATGTTCTTTGAGTTTATAAACACTTACAGTGCTTATGTGCTCCATGTACTTATTTGTACCATAAAAATTTATATGGAAGGATATTTCCTATGCCTCGTCTGTTTGTTTACGGAGTCCACCTTTAAAAGACCAATATTCTTCCCTCTGGGGCCTGTTTACAGTCTGCACCTGTGATGGTTTCTTCAGTTTCAGCCTCATGGGCTGTATTTTTTACATAACTGTTTTCCCTCTTTCAGACACCATTAATCATCCCTCTGTCAAGATCTTCTTCCCACACCAGGCTTTACTGTACATTCCTTGCGTTTTCATACCATGATGTCAGTCCAGAATGGAACAAAGATAAGAATTGCTCAAGATTTTCCTTCAGATGATCTCATTTCTACAAAGCTATATATAAAATAAAACCTCTATACTCACCATGGAATTTGGAAAGGACCAGGCTTGGGGATTTGTGATTTTCTCATATTCCATATCCTTACTTCTTGAAAACTAAATGCAAAATTATTTTGGAAAAATGAGTGCAGAAGTATGGGGACCAAAGCAAGCACAACACAGCTTTGTAATCAATGGTAGAGCAAGTAGGCAAGTATGCAAATTACACTGCAAATGTTTTGAAAATAGTTTGTCAACCATGCTTGAAAAATTATTACTTTTTTTTCCCATTTTTCAATGTTTGGGAAAGTGAGATTGCTACATGCATTTAACACCTTTTCGCCACTGCAAATGATTTAGAATAGCAAGAAGAGTGCCGAGATGCTACTGCCATTCATTTGCATGTTTCAGAGATAGGATGGACTCCAAATTTTTAATTATCATTTTCCTTTTCTGAAAGAAAGCAAAGTCTATTAATCTGTCTATTTATCTGTCAAAGTCTATTAATCCCTATTCCTGAGCAAACATTCACTTTAACATGGTTTTATTGGATTCGAGAGGTAGCTCCAAATAAGTAAAGATCACTGCCTTATTTTCTTGTAACTAATACTGTAAAGAGTAAAGACTCCACGTAAAAGCATCAGAGGAGCAGTGTTGTAACCTACCTGGCTGTCAACCATCAGCCTATAAAAATACCCAGGCAGCTCTGTTCTTCCCTTGGAGTAAAAAGAGGGGTGTTCAGGCAGAACAATATTTGTTTTATTGACAGATTTTACTGTTATCTGTTACCCACCAGTGGGCTGCATTTGCAGTTTTCACCATAGAGTAATTGCTTATTATAGACATTAGCAGGTTGTTTATTTGAAAACTATTATGCTAATGAGGAACAATCATATTAGCAAGGTGTGCTCTTTACAACTTTATTTGTTTATCCTCAGGGACTAAACTTTGGAAACCTCAAATCTTTTGTTACATACTGAAAGATTTGGAAGTAAAATGTATGAAGTTGTTTTTCACGTCTGAGAAATTTGTCCAATAATAATCAGAAGTTTTATTGCTATCATAAATAACAGGAGCTGCCTCTGACAGAAAGATGCTTACAGGATTGAAGGCTATTCTGTACACAACCATTTACTTGCTAAGCAGTCTAGAAAAATTATGTTGCTGCTGTATTTGCATATTTTCTTATTATAAATGTTACCATAGCTATAACATACCAATTTTAGTATATTATTAAGCCCAAAGGGAAGGAAGAAGCTGATTGTAGCATAACTTCCAAGGCTCTGGGAAAGCACCTGTTTCCCTTATCCTTTGAGCTTTAGGGGCTTTTTAACCTCAGACTCACCAATAAACTCCCTTAATGATAACCTAGATGGGATCAGTTATATTTACACATCCCAAGATTTCTAATGAACCAACAAGTACTTACAGCACAATTTCACTCCTGCAAGAAAATGCTTCCACCATTGGCACAGTTGAGTTTTTTGCTATGCTGCTGCTGTTCATTATTTTGCTGTGCTGGGGGTATTTGTACTATACGTAGTATCACTTTCAGGTAAAAGTTAAGAAAGCAGTCTTGCAATGGGTAGCAACTTATTTACTACGGTGCCCACAAGCAGAGTTGAGTTGCAGATTCCAACCTGACTGCATACAAAAGCAACAAGACATCGTTATTTATATTCCAGTAGCACACAGACCCAAATTTGGCATCACAGCCCAGTGTGGTTAGGTGCAATGTAAACATGTAGGTAAAGAACATCCCAAACCAAGAGGATCATATGTAAAATGATGACAAAAAAAAAAGGGGGGGGGGGGGGGGAATGCACGCAAAATAAGAACAGCAAGCAAACCACAGAGCAGAAGAAGAAAAGAAGGAAAGAACAACTTGAATGGGGACTGACCAAACTCAGCTCACCTCTAGCCTGTAGCTCTCTTTGGCAGCCATCAAGTGGAGGATGTGGCTTTGGATTAAGTAATCAGATAAATCTGTGGAAAAAAGGAAACAGAATAGGCTGGATTTTGTTATGTTAATATATAGATACTAAGCACTCTAAATATCCTAGTGTATTTCCCTTCTCCCTGTTTCTATGTACATACAGACCTGCATGTATGCTCATGTATGACTCATAATAAAGTTCATTTAATCTTATTGCAGTGTCAGTAAAACCCTGAAAGAGGAGGTAACAATGCAGGGAATCAGACATGTTGTATCAAAATCACGTGTCTGTGGGCTGGAGTCCAAAGCCAGCAATCCTGGTATATTTTGGAAACTTTTACTCTTGAAATTGAGTGAGCACACCCAGATACTACCTGAACTTTCACTTCACCGACTGCATATGAAGAAAGAGGGGCAGAAGGAGATGAATTCTTAAACCAAAACTAAAACTTCTTGCTGTAGTCTCTATAACTGTGTAGAGGCAAATTGTAACAGCAAAGAAAAGAGAAATATATAAAAGGCACAATGTTTTGTTCTGAAGCCACTGTTCAGGAAGGAGACCTACCACTTTACATGATACTTTACAAATCAATGTGTCCTTCAAAACATGGGAGATCTTGCTTCAGTGCTGCCTTTGTGCCAGAAAAGTCTCTCTGAGTAAGGGCTGCTTCACTTCATAGAATGTGCAGAGTTCCTAGGGCTGAAAGCTCAGCTCAGTATCTGTGACTGGGTGCACTTCCAGCCAAGCCCCTGCTCTGCCTGGTACTCAGCCCCCCCCAGCTGTGGCAGAGGATCCCGTCTGTGCCAAAGGACTTCCCTGCATCTGGAGTGGCAGGATAAAAGCCAGTTTTAGACAGCTGAGAGCACACAAGAGCATGTGATGTAGTCCCATACTTTAAGAGATTATTTCAGCAACTCCTTATAACAGGCCTGTGCCCAGTAAGAGTCACCCTTTAAGTCTTTAGTGTAGATTGCAGTGCATACTCTTCTCGTGTGTGCTGCAGCAGAATGCCAGGCTCACAACACCTGATCCAGCAGAATCAGGAGTGGGACAGTCCCTTCTGCTTATCTTTGCCAGCCTGCCCCAGATTTTTGCAGGCTACTCGTTTCACCCTGCCAAGATACAAGGGTGGCAGCCTTGGGGTTACAGCTTTCCAACCTCTTTCTCAGCTACTTACATCAGCTGGCAGAAATTCTTCAGAGATGGCAAGAGGGCTAGATATTTACAAGTGGTGTTTATTTTTCTGGAATAGCATATGCAGCCAGCTGCATGTTCTCTTCATCAAGAAGTCTTGTGATCGGAATAGCCTTAAGCCACTCTCCCGTGTCTCTTGTCCCTCTTGATCAGCTTTAAAAAAAAAAAAAGAACACTCTGCCACTTTATGGTGTGCTCTTACAAGCATGGTCTTGTTTGTTAGCACATAGAGTATGGGATGGCTTTGAGAAGAGCTCTCTGTTCCAGCAGGTTTATATTTGAAGGTGACAGTAATGAATGAGATCAGCCTGTTTCTTGCTTGCAGGAGCTGAGCCTCAGGCTGGGACAAGCAGTGCAGGTTTGTGTCCAGTTGTGCTCCAACACCACCAGCTTTAAGGCCCTTCTCCAGGACTCACCCTCGCTCCATGTGGTGGCTAAGGGAACTTGCATGTGAGGTTTGTCTTGGTTTCCAGTCTAAAATTTACTGACTGTAGCTCTAGTCACAGTCTAGCTTAGGAAGAGAGACGTGCTGGCTTCACACACAAATGACTACAACTGAAAAAATATCAGCAATGCCACAGTAGCCAGGAACAGATGAGCTGAGGCCTCATAATGCACCCAGAAACACCGGAGGGAGGCGAAGGCAGCTCCAGAGCCCTGCTCTCTGCACTCCTGTCACCTCCCCTTGCAGCTGCACCGCCTGGGCCTTAATGCTTCTGCACAGGGTGTGACAGAGAGGGGACACCCTCCAGCTCACAGGGCAGGGTGACAGCACTTCCTAACTCATCTGCCTCACCCCTGTACAGCTGTTGGATGGGAAGGCAGTTTCCCCAGAGACACTGCCAGTCTCACCAGGAAGTTCCAGGTGTAGAGGGGAATGGGAGCATCACGTCTCTGAACAACTGCAATGAGCCATGATGGCTCAAAATTGCCATTGTAATTCTTGCCCAGCAAAGCTTGCACAGAATACATTGTTGAAAATAACTGCTTTTTCTTCCACTCTTTCCAATATCTCTTTTTCTTCCAGTTTTGCTTGATTTTATTTTTAGGCTGGTTTTATTGTCCAGCAAGAACACTAGAGGAGTAGAGAAGGTGGAGATTTTTCTTGCTGTTCAACAGGACTGAGCAGCCCCAAACCTCTCAACCCCAGTTTTGCATTACTGCCCTGCCTTCCTCTTGGGGATCAATTCAGCAGCACTGTTTGGATTATGTGCTGGATACAGACTTAGTTCTCCTCCATTCTGCTGTTCCTGCAACTCCATTAAATTTCCACTGGGTATTTGAAAACAACATTATATATGTATATACACACATACACACAGACACATAAAACAGAGCTCTTAAAAAGAGTTTATGTCCTGGGAGGAAGCCAACACTGATTTCTTTAAATTCATAGTAACTCCTGACTTCTGAAGGAGTTCATGTGTCTGAGAAGCAGCAGTGAATATTTGTCTTTCAGTGTTTCTGCTTATCATTCATCAGAGTTCTGGAGTACATTCACATCTTTGTAAGGGCCTGAAGAAGCTTCACTAAAAAACCTTGTTCCCATTAGCAAATCTGTAAAATTGTCTGACGGACTGGCATGTGGGACTACAGATAGATGTACCATGTTCATTGGTCCTTGGTCTCCTGCTCCCCAGCTGCAGCACTCAGCTCCCATACAGCACCACTGCTGCTCAAGCCTCAGCATTTTATCCCCTTGTTCACTGTCACAATGCAGAATGAATGTGTGAAGTATTAATATTTTTACACAAGCACAGGAGCTCCCAGGACTAAGGAGGAATCTGGCACAGGCAAGACAAGACAGTTTGGGTGATGGCCTGAGTGGTGAGAAGCTCAGGTATCCAACACACTGCGAACCTGCAATCGTGCTGCTAATGTCCAAGGAGAAAAGGTTGCTGCCGTAAATCACCCTGTCTGTGAAAGTATTCTAAAGTGACAGCATCAGCCTCTATTTTTGAGAGATAAACTATCCAGTTTCTTTAGCCTCCCTGATACTTTGTCACAGACACAAAGAAAAAGGAAAGATAACAAAAAGAAATCTATCTGATAAGCCATTTATTTTTATCAGCCTGGACCTCTGGGACACAGTTCATGCAATTTCTCCTCTGCACCATTCCCCTTCTTGGAGTCATCACACTTAGGCAGTAAAATATCTAATTTTAGTAATTGTCAAAAAATTGGCAACTCCTGTATTTCTGAAAGAGTCAAATATGGTGTTAGGCTAAGTCACAATCTGGCACCCAGGTCAAGCTGGGGTTTTTTTCAAGGTCAGAATTGCTTAAAGGCAGCCCCCAGAGATGGAGAACCAATACTTGACTTGAACAAACTAACTCGGGAAGAAATATATCCAAAATGAGTGAGGTGGTTGATAAAACTCCCAGGACAGAAATGTCCTTTGCTCTTTGCATTAAAAACAAAAAGGCAGGAACACAACAATGACATTTATCTACAGTGGGTGATGGGACACAAAGGCAATTAGAAGGGTTGGATTTACCTTTACTTGCTTCTACTACTGCCTGTAACTGTCAGACTTTCAGAGGAGGGGGATCCTTGTCCTGTTTTCCCAAACATCTGGGGCTCTTGACTAAGAACTCTTCACGTTGTGTTCAGCAGCAGGGTGGTTTTCCATATTCCACACTGAAATCTTCCCAGGGCAACCTCTGGCCACCATTTCTGCTTCCACCTGCCAGGAAAGTATCGGCCCTGCAGAAACTTCTGCAAACAAACCCTCTCAAACAGCAACAGCCACAAGTGAGCGTGTTATAAATGGTAAAGGAGCACTGAACAGTTCTTTTCTAACCAGAAAAAGGCTGCTGTCAAGTGATTTAATTTTCCTGCTAAATTGTACAGTAAAAAAGAAATTGCATGTAAAGACCATGTGACTGGGAACGAAAAGCCTCTCGTTGAAAGCTTTCATTTGCCCTTTATCACACTGTTTTGCTTCATATTCTATAAATAGCTCATGTGCACTGTTTTTCCTTTTGGCCTCATAACTGTGAACTGGTTCCTCACTGGCTTTGCAGAGTCTGAAGAAAATCTCTGGAGAATGCTGTAAGCATATTTGGTATATAAGTGGATTAATTTCAAAACAGGATTCAGTTGGCACATTTAAAAATATATAATAATCAGAGCTGTTTGTAATAGATTCATCTCCTTCTGTAGCAGAAATCAGGAATCAGAGTAGCTTGGTTTCTGCAATCTGATTTTAGTTACAGTTAGGCTACAACTTATTTTTAGTAACAAACTGTTTCCCTGAGACACATTCGGCTGCTCATTAGCATGGAGAGTTTTCTCTATAAAAAATAGATTGTGAAATTTCCTTTTAGCTTTGACTAGACCCACCCATTTAAACATAAACTGCTTCTGAAAAGACAGAGAAGATTTGATTATCCATCTTGTCATTGACAGACGATAAAGATACTGAAAATAAATTGTCTCTCTTCCCTAAATTTTTTACTTAGTATCACCACACAGTTTCCCTTTGAAAAGGCAGGGAAATCTGTTAATCTGCATTATGAGCTTAATGAAAAGAAGCATAATTGAAAAATTGTTGTAATGAGAGAGAGTAAAATACCAGTTGTGTTGGATTTGTGATTTTATACCACTCAACTACTTCATCTAAACACTGGCTGGGGGAATCCTCCACAGTGACTCCTCTAGATGGGTTAATTGGCAGGTTGGGATCCAAATCACTGCCTTCACCAACAGATTTTTTCCAGAGAGAGTTTAATCTGCTTTGCTTCCCAATTCACCACTGGTGTCAGCCCACGCTGCTGCAGTAACAGCCTGGTTTTACCTATTAATCAGTATTTTCCAAGCCATTTTTTCTGCTACATCCACGCAGGTAAACTCCAGGCACGTGGACTCCTAACACTCTGATTTCCAGCATCAGAAGTGCCAGCTTGGGTCAGGCCAAGGACCCCTCCAGCCTCCCTGCAGCAGGAGGAGAGCTTTTAACCAGCCAAGGCCATGGTGTTTCATGGCTATGAACGCCTGTTCTCCAGATGTGCTCAGCTGGGCTTATTAAGGGTTACCCACAGCAAGCAGATTTACTTCGGCTCACCCCGGATGATGGAAATACTTCCCCTGCAGCACACCACACATCGGGAGATGATGATCCTGACACAGAGCAACCTCTCAGAGTCATGGTCCTGCAAAGCACAGCTCCCTGCTGCACCCCACATCCTGGGGTGAAAGTAAACTTGCTTCTGCAAAACATTTGCTTTACTAAAGAAGAACTCTACCAGGTGCTCAAAGGAGCTAATTCCAAAACTGGCAATGTCAAAGTTCAGATATGCCATATGGCAGATTTGGAGCACTGTGAGTTTGGTGTTTAATTCTTTAGGTCCTTTAGCTGCTATTAACAAGGTGTCATGGTTCATTTAAATTATTTTCAAGACAGACAAACTATTGGAGTGGATTGCAATCAATGCCTCCCTAAAGCTTCAACCACTATGGTGTCCTGACTGTTCAAACGTTACACAGACCTTGTAAAATTCAGAGACCACTTATTTTAACTTCTTTGAATTACCGAAGGATGTAGTACATTTCCATACAATTTTCCAGAAAAATAAATCTTTTCCCTAGGAACACTGTTTATGTTTGTTATTTCAACCAGTATTTTCATATCTAATAACAAGAAATAAACCCCACTTTACTTTAAAAGTATGAATACAATCTTAGCAGTTAATTGTCATGGTATTACAAAAATACCACTGAAATGGGTATGAAAATTGCTCAGAGCAAGTGGTAGAGCCTTTTCATAAGCCAGGGAGTGCAACAACTCCTCTAATTCATATATGTTTACACACAGAGCTTTCACATACACGGCTATGCTTGATTTTGGAAATTATGTCAACTGAAGAAACATCATTTCCTGATGTAAAGGACTCAGACTTCATAGATTTCTCACTGAAATCATTCATAGATCTTTCACTGAAATCACAGCAGCTGATTCAAAAATTCTTAACCCCCTTCTTGTAACTAACCTTGACCGCTTGACCCTGAGAGTTTTAACAGCTAATTGCCTCTTCGAGGGAAGGGTCTGAAAACGATGGATTTGAAAGAAAAACAGAGATCATTTTATCTTTGACATTAGTGTGCATGTAGGCAGTGGCAACCTTCTGCTCTGGGTTTCCCTTGTTTCAGTTGCCTCCATCCCACGAGCGCTGTTTTCGGAGCAGGAATGTGGGTGCTTAGCTCGCCGGTGATGGTATCTGTGCCGCACCACAAACGGCCCCGCATTCTTGGCATATTTGGTGGCCTGCATCAGCCCCGCTTGGAACAAAAGCTCTTGTTTTGGACACATCACTGCAGACTGTTGCCTGATCCAAACTGTCTGCTTCCTTCTGAACTTCTAAACAGAAATGACAGATCCGTTTGTAGTTTTTTTAACAGATCTAGCCTCAGAAAAACCTATCTGACAACGCCTAAATAGGAGCTGCCTTTTGCATCCAGGTTTGTTTTCAATTTACAGCACATCCTCCAGCTTAATACCCAAAAGACAAAGACAATTTAGACATAAACTCCAGCTATGTGAGGATTTTACTTGAAACAAAATTCAAATTTGTGCAATGAACACAGGTGTAAGTGCTATTTGAAGGACCACTGTAAACGCTAATTAGGAAGGTGCATTCAGAACTGCACACTGCAGTTTCACTGGCATGTCTGGATATGCAGTATGGCCTCTCTGTGAAGAGCCCTAGCATCTCCTGCAAAGAAACAGCATCTCTGTCTCCCCATCCACAAGCTGCAATGGGGTGAAAGCTCCCACAGATTCCCTGTCACAGGCAAAGGGGACCAGAAAGGTGAAAACCTCAGATGCAGAGCTGGATTCTTTCCCTACTGGCTAGACAGACAGTTTTGGTAGGAATAGAGAGTAGCAATTCTATTTTGAGCAGCAAATGAATAAATTTAATCCTCATCTATCAAGGCAAAGCATTCATTCTCAGGAGAAAAAAGATCTTTGAAGAAATCAGATAGGGACATTGAAAGGTCCCAAAGTAAGAACAACCATCTCCACGTCCTTTCTGAGAGGTATTTCACTCACCTGCCCTTTAACATCATCACAGATTTCATAATCATCCAAGCAATCTTTTCCAGTAGTTGCTATCTGATTTGGATTGTTGTTGTTTTGGGGTTTTTTGCCTTTGTTTTAATGCCTTCCTTGGATATTTTCTGCTGCAATTTAGTTCATTAATTTCTGTTCCATCTTCTGCAGGAATTGGACTCTCTCTAAGCATAATACTGCTCTCTTTTACAGCAGCCTTTTCTGTATTTAAAGACTTTTACAATTTTTCTTCTGGTCTTTTATTCCCTAAACAATCCAGATTGTTTCAGGCTGCCTTCTACGTTTGTTTCCTATTTGTTTGATCATTCCCACTTTGGAACCTCTCCAATCAGCCCACATCATTCTCAAATCTACCAATCATCTTGGGATGTCCTCTTGGGACATTATTACCACATATGAAACCACGTTTTCCCAGCCAGGTTTTAAAATTACATCTATTAAGCAGAGGATTGCATCTTCAGTGCACAGTTAACTTGAGTTATTTGCACTTAAGTTAATACCTCCCCAGTCAGCCTCACATCAGAGTCCCAGGAACAGAGAAGTGAAAGGAATCACAGGAAATCATCTCATCCATATCCCACATCTGAGGCAAAAATCAAGTAAAGCATATCTACAGTCTTTTTTAAATACTCCAGCAGCAAAGTCATCATGACCTCCCTGGGCCATCTTCACAAGAAAAATTCTAAATCCCCATTTACCCCTTTCCAAATCCCCAAATATCCAGGTACCCACAACTGCCTCAGTCAGTTGTGTGCCCACCTTACCACATAAACCCAGCACAGTTTCCTTCAAGAATGTCGTGTGGGATGCTGTCCTATCTTGTCTTTGCAGTAAGGTTCTACCAAATCTACTACGCACAAGTTCAGAGTGGCACCATGATAATTATTTATCACATTTGTAAGGACAAGAAAGATCTTTAAAGTATCATCTAATGCTAAAGTGTCATCAAATAATGCCATTATTCATTTTTAATACTAAATAAGCATTGAGGTTCTCTAAATTCTCCATGGCTTCCTCCCGCTCAGCTGCCCTTGTATTTTCAAACACAGGTAATGCATTTGTCTTCTTGACATCATCAGGAGACTCCACATTTCTTACAGAGAATGGCAGATAAGTAAGCATTTGCAGATTTTTTGTATTATAGGATATTGTAGCGAGTCCTGCTGACTTGCATAATCTTTGTTATCTATCAAGTACACCTGACCTGTTCCTTTTTAGTCCTGCTTTTATTAAAATTAACTGGTTTAAGCATCTGGTCATAATTCACCTTTTCTGTGGTGGTCGAAAGGAGAAAGACATCAAAGACATGACCTATTATTTGCTCATTTCCATATTAAGCAATAAACTTCTACTTTCCTCGACTTGGGTTACTTAAGTATTTTCTTGCTATTCTTCCTTCTTCAGCAGTTGCAGTTCAGTTTTAGCCTGAGCTTTCCAACTCTCCCTTACGTGTCCCTGAAATGTCATACCAGTTCCCCGAGGAGAAACACACCTTTGCCATCTTTTCCTGCCCCGCTCAGTGCAATAAGCCACGCTCACATCTCACCCTGCCCTCTCTCTGGGACTGAGAGCTGAGAGCAGCTGCAAAGTGGCCCTGGCATGGCACCCAGGGATTGGGTTACTGCACGGAATAACTGCGTTAGCAGCTGGCAAACCGCGCTGGCTCCAGCCTGGTCTGGCTGACCGCGGAGACGCTCGGTTCAGTGCAAACAGCACCATCCATCCCCACCTGAAAGGCTCCTGCTTTCCTAACAGAACCTACAGCCCACTGGTCCTGCATGGCCAAGGCAAGCCCAGAGAGCACCATGAGAGGCATAAGTGAGTGCTTCCCTTCCACTCTGCCAAAATGAACCAAAAGCAACAGGCGACACAGCAGAAACAGAGGCCTCGCTGCCCGCTTGAATTTGAGCCCCACTGAGAACAAAAAGGGTAACAAAGTTTGACTCTTTGAAGATTTGGTTGCTCCTTCTCTGCTTTTACACAAGCTCCTTTGTCACACAGGGTGCACAGGAATGCTCTGAGCCCACAGAAAATCTTCAATCCACTTCTTAGTCAGACAAAAGGTTTCAGGGAAATCCAGATGAAACACGACAAGGCATAGTAATACAGCCAGAAGGACCCTATTGATCTGCTTTACAAATGGAAAATTCTGAGAAGCCAATGTAAATAGGAACAAGCTGCAAGAAATGTTCTGTAACCTTAAATTAACTACCTAAGAGCATGGCAGGCATCTTGCTGGTAGTTCTGCACTTCACACAGCTCCTACAGTCATACAATCCTAGCAGCTTCAGTGGGAAGGAAAATGAAATCCTCCACTCCTTAGGGAAAAGTCACAGTTTATCTCTAGAAAGCATGAAGCTGCAAATCTGAAAAGATGCCAGAGTTGACAGTTAACTGCCACATACTACTGAAGTCTTTTTTTCCGCCTTCTTCTTAAACTCTTTCTTCCATTCCCAGGCCAGACTCGAGTCTGGAAGTCAGTGAATGAATTCCACAAGTACTACGGTTTGTACTTTCCCCAACAGCTCAAAAGCGGAGGTATCAGATTTCACAGCCCTGTGAGGAGGCTGGCACGGCTTCAAAGCACTTCTGAAATACCTCTCACTGTATCCTGAGGAGACAATGGCCTCTGGGAAGGGACCTGCAACAGGCCTTCCCTCCCAGAGCCGGTGGTGACACAGTCCCACCTCCTGCAAAGTAACACCAACAGAGCAGGAATTTCACAACCTTGTTCCAAAGCAGAACTTACCTGTAAGGTCTGAACCAAATCAGACAGCATTTGGGACCTCAACATTTTTAAAGATGTCTTGGGCCTGTCATGATTCAAAAATGGCTTGGATTCAAGTCCCTTGTTGGCTTCAATGTGCTAATCCAATTGGAAAGCAAGTGCTTTCGACAAGCTCTTTTAGTTACCAAAAATAGCTTTGTACTACATTATCAAAACGACACAATCTTTAATTTTTCTCTTGACTACAGTTAAATTTTAAAGGGACAAATGGATCAATTCCAGAATTTATAAAAACAAGTCTCATAAAACCTTCCTATCCTGAATTATTTCAGAGACAGCCATTTTTGAAAGACATCATTTTCTCCTTTCTCCTTTGATATTAAGAAAAGTCAACTTTCCTAGTTCCCTGCATAGATAGAACATGCAGGATTTTGTATATTTTTCCCAATCCATTTACAATCAAAAACTTTCACTCCATCTCAGGAATGGTTGCAAACATCACCTCCGTAGAGACGAGGGCATGCCAGAGAAATGGATTTTTACTAGGAACAACAAAATGAAATAAGAAATAGGAACATAAGAAGAAATACAAATAGATACATAAAAGATAAATAGATATCAATATATCAAGATCAGCAAAACTAAGTAAATACTGCACCGAAAATATCCTTCTAAGCTCCAGGTCAATGGAAAATTTTAATTTATAACTGTATCATGTGCAACAGAGCTGCTGCAATTCCAAACATGACAACTGGGTGATATATGGCATTTCCCATGTTCTTATATGTCCTAGTATTTCAGTTATTAAATGACAAGCTGAGAAACAGTAACACAGAGACAAGTTACAATAAAGCTGGTGAAAGGATTAGTCGAAATTTGTCAAAGTGTGATGGAAAATATGGGAAGAACAAAACATGAGCTGCATTGGTGCTTGGAAAAAAACAAATCTCAAACCACTTGAGAATTTGAACCAAGGTCAAAATGAAACACTAGACACACTCACAAGGCAAGATGGCACATATTTGGATGATCCTCAGTAGAAAAGCTTTCTAAGGGAAAGGGAAAGGCCAGCTGAAAGCACAGCAGTCAAGTGCTCCATCATCCCCTCTCCCTCTTCAGAACCTACTGGAACAAACTCTGTACAGCAAGAAACAATCTTAGCATTGCTGCTCAGCCATGGGTCTCCTTGCTAAAGAGCAAGGAGAAACAACTGCCAAGTTTTCAAGTTTTCCAGGAAAAAAAACTTACCCTGATTACTTAATCCCCTTTCATCCTGTTAATCTGGTGCTCTCCCCCTGCTCTAGTTCTGTCCAGCCCCTGGGTGATGAACAGTTCACATGGCTTTGCTGCTGCACTGTCCTTGCAGCACTGCCTCACCCAAGTGATCCATGCAAAAAATCAATGGAAAAGACTTTTCAGCTAAATTTGCAGCTGGCTCCATCAACTTGTGCTGGTTTTTCTCTGTGAGGCCGGCAAGATTTGGGTGCTGAGGAATCCAGCTCTGCTGTTCCCACCCACAACTGACATAACTGTATTACTTCAGGTAGGTGACAGAAGTGTTGAAACTGCCTTTCAGAGCATGGGCCCTTAAGCCATGTCAGAGAAATGAGCAATTTTTAGGTGATGCTACTAAATTTGGGAATCTCCCACCAGTACTGAATGCAAAGCTGGTAAGTCCAACATCCAGTGCATCTCCTTCCACTTCCTTTCCAATAATCTCATCATGAAACCTTTATGTTTTTCTAACTTCCAATGCTGCATTGATGTTTCAAGCTAAAGCACCCGAACACTGTAAAGTCAAGAATCAGTTGCATGTTCCTTGATGCAGAACAATCACAAAATTCAAAGGCAAAATGAAAGAAGAATCTTTGAGGATACAGTTTGCTTTCTCTAATGAGTCCTCAAAAACAGCAATGGGGGAGCAATGTTTAAAAAAAGGAATTATTTTGAGATAACATTTTAAAAGCAAAAAAAGTAGAATTTGAAAACATAGCACGTAATAAAGATCAGCCACAAGCCATAGTACTGGCTGCAGTTTCAACTTATTTAAACTAAAGTATGCTGTCTCTTTTCCAGCGTAGGCTCTATGAGCCCATATATTGTTGAGGAAACTTTTTCCCATGAAACCATTCCCACTCCAGTTCAGAGATAGGCATTATGGTCAAGCCATGTTTCTAACAATAATGTTTGGTTTGGCAAGTTGTAGTGTGGTTATCTTGGCAAACAGATGCTTTAGCCTATGCCATTTATTTGGTTCCAGTACATTCCAAATTATTTTGATGAAACTTCAAGTGTGATATGAAGGGAAAGTCATAGCTAGTAAATCACCTGGACAGACCCATAAAGGACAGGTCTTGATGGCCTTACCCTGCCAAAGAAACAACACTGGGTTGCTGATCTGTTACAAATTAGAAATGCTTACAGTAAAAGCAGGGGTTCTTTTTTATAGCAAGAAGTCAAGGAAATATATACAGCACGAAGAATAGTAATATGACCCTCCAGCAATGTTCACCCTAGAACAGAAGGATCATAACTCTGAAGAGCACTCAGCACTTAAGTTCATAAAGTTACTGAGGCAGTTGTCACAGCATTCCCTCCCTTCCCTCTTTGTAAATTGTTATTTTTGTGCGTGCACATGTATGTGCACAGACATACACTTTTAAATATGTGGTGTTTTAACTTAAAGGTGAGAGTTCATATCAAGCAGCAGGAGGAGAGAGTTGTTTCTTTATCAGCACTATCTCACTTCAACAGAACAAAACAGAAAAAACACTGCAAATGGCAATAAAACAAAAAGGAGATATTTAAGTCCTGAAATGATGCATGATAGTTCATGCAACCATGCTTTCCTTGGGGTGTTCTTGATAGGTTTGCTGCTATTTAACAGTGCTGTAACAATTGCAATACTTTTCCTTTGAATACAACTTTTTTCCAGCAATTTACAATATTTGCAAATTATATAAATCACTTTTTATAGACCTGAATACCTTAAGAAGCTACTTTCAGAAGTAGGAGCAAATGGCTTGGTTCTCAGAAATGTGCCATAACCTCAGAACCCAATGTAAAAGACAGCATCTGTCAGTGCCTTGCACTTGTGAAAATCAGGCCAAGTCCAAAAGCTGCAAATAAAGATACTTCCTATGTCGGTCCCATTAAAGTAATTTCCAATGACTCTATAAAAATCTCACTTGCTTTTAAAACAATAAATAGAAAAAATTCCTAGTGCTGAGCTCTGATTTCTATTCACACAAATGTTCAGATTCACCTCTCCAGCTATAGGCTGTCCTCAATAAGAAACACAGACCTGAAATCCCAACTTTCCATCTTCCCCCAACCCAAACACTGACTGCTCAGGAGTTAAGAATAGCAGCAGCAAGCTGATGGAAAACTGGGAAAAGGAGAGCATTTGAAAATTAACGCTTGGATTTTGGATTCACAGCATTATCAGGACAGCCTGACTGACAGCTAATCTTAGATACATCTACAGGAAATTTCATTATTTAATTTCTTTCACTGCACATGGAACAGGAAGTATTACACAATGACTACAGTTAAATGTAAATATATGGCCTCAACTTCACGGACATTCTTCAGATGTCATCTAAACAGGTAGGCAGATTTATATGTATTTGCCTTTCCCAGAAGACACCCCTCAAATCAAACAGCAATAGAAGAGGATTATCTGATTTCCTGAGCAGCCTGCTACAGAAGCAAGAACCATACACAGACCTCTCTCACATGGACAGAGGCCCACGTTTCACCTGCAGGAAAGCAACTCCAAAGTTCCTTGGCCAACAGAAACTGTTGAACCATAGCCCACCTCACAGGGGTGGGCTATTGAGTCCTGGGTGAATATTCAACATCCTCTGAAACACAAACAGTTCAACATTTCCTCCAATGGATGAATGTCCAGCTTTAAACACATCCCACAGGACAAGCGCATCTTAACAGAAATCAAATCATAACCTGAAGGCCACACAAAACCCATCAGGTCATGTAATGCACTAATGAATAAATACCTATGAAATACAGATGTAAACACTCTTGTGGGATAAAAATAGAACTGAGTTTTCAAGGGCAATTAGTGACTTCTGGTTAAGCTGCAGTCGGTGCTGTTGAAGCATTGACTGGTTTTACACAAATACATTCATACACACAGACTTTCTCAGACAGTCATTCTGATGCTTTCCCCATTTCCCCTTTCCTTATCTTCTACCGTTTCACCTAATTCCTTTTTTCCTTTTTTTTTTTCTTGAACCAGAACACACCTATACAATAGTATATTTTAGGTCCTTCAAGAAAGAAGAAACAAACACAAATAATTTGCACTACTCTGCACAGACAAACACACTGCTATGGACACTGTCTTTTCTTTCCAGCACATTAGTTTCCTTCAATAAGGAAGGAAAGGACTGGAAAAACACCTTTTAAAAACAAATTGATTGGCTTCCTACAAATTAAATTTTTCCTTTCTGTATTCTTAAAGCTTCTATTTACAATTTCCTCTTTTAGCAATAAAATTGATTAAAGACAAATTACATTTCTGTAGGCATTGATTTGCTAAAACTTTTGATAGAGCCCAATCCGGATGCATTATCTGATCCGATAGATCCTGCTTGGGAAGTTGCCACGGACTCCAGACAGCGTTTGAAGTGCAGTTATGCAATGGATGCCACAATGCCCGAGCAGGCAAATTATCGGGCCTTTACGAGTGAGCCTTTGGTAGATGAGCCACTCACGCCGCTCCCAGCTGGGCTCTGGGAGCAGAAGCTGCAGCTCTGGGCACGGAGCGGCTCAGGGTGTGCTCAGAAGCTGCAGCACAGCGACCACAAAAGTGGTCATTGGGAGTAGTTCAAAACGCTTCACAAGAATGCTTTGATGCTATCCAGAGCAGTGCTACTGGCCGGTAGCTAAACTATAATTATGCTGGCTGGACCAGAAAGTCAGGGTTGAGTTGCAAGAATTCCCTTCTCGGCTCACCCGTTCCAGACCTTGATCAAGGCCAATGTACTTTTGGGAAAGTTCAGTTCCAGTGAAAATGTAAGCCTACAGCCGAAAACCTCCTGGGTTCAGTTTTTGTTTTAAAATCTAGGTCAAGTCATTCTCGTAGCAGTGGCAGACTTTCCATGCAGGTGGGGATACTCTGTACACAAGAAGGTAAAAAAAAAGAAATGTTTACAGAGATCTAATGGTAGGTGTTAGGAAAAAAAAAAAAACAACAACAAAACAACAATATAGCATCAGGTCATTATAAGCTTTTTGTCTCTGGCCTGACTACCGTCTGTGATGGGGATTTTGTTATGCAGTGAAACAAGAGCAAGATAGAGCTTTAAACAATTGCCTCGAGCACACAAGTCCTGTGTTTATTCCTAGGAACATATTCATAAATTATAAAACTGCAGAAGGACCACTTGGACTGCAGAAAATTATTTCATCATGACATGTTCTGATTGCTCTCTGACCAGCCTAATTCCCACTTGTTTTGTTCAGGTCTGTAACCACGGTGCACCTGAACAGTGGCACTGAACTCGGTGTGTCAGGGATGAGGGATCACCAGCACTGACATTTCCCACCAAGCTGGGCTGGGTGCAGCCACCACCCTTGCAAACACTTCTGCTCCAGGGGCAGACCCCTGGCTGAGCCCTCCTTTGAGGTCACTTCTGCTTAGCAGACACCAGGTAAATCCAGAGCCTAGCACCCAGCTTTCACCTCCTTCAAATTCTGCTGGTGGGAGGAAGGGTGATATCTATTCTCTGCTCTCTAAACTGGATCTAAAACAGGGCATCAACTAAACAATAATTACAACCTACAATGTGTTTATTTGCTGTGTGCCTCAGGACATTGGTTTATGGAAGCCTGTGCACAACATACTCTCACACCAACCCCATTTGCAGACAAAAAACCTGGCAGGGAATCACGAGTTTTTTCCCATCACCCCCAAAGAATCCTTATGACAGTGAACTTCCTTTAAGCAGCCTCACTTTAAGTCTCACCATGAAAACAAAACACGGCACAAAACAATACACTAATATCTTATGGACTGCTTCATATGGTAAAGAATTATCTTGTTAATTCAGCCGCCTCTCAGAAATTAATGCGCTTTTTTCTTGTCTTAGGAAGTCAGGGTACCTTACTGTGTTTGTATATTTCACTTCACTCTGCCATACATTACCCTGATTAATTCTGGCAGTGACAAAGCTGGAGAAGTAATTTAAAATCATGATCATACAGAGGCATTGCATTTCCCTGCAGCAAAATCAGCACTCCTGTTTAACTCTCCTGACCTTTCATTTCCTGTGAAGGAGCACAGGAGGTAAAACCTGTTTCTGAGGGCACTGCCATAAGAGTTCTCACAAGTTTGTTTTTGAATTATTTTCCCTCATAACAAATGAAAATGCATTCAGTATTATACCTAGAGAGACCACAGCACCGCAATGACACCAAACAGCTACACTACAGGTGGAATTAGGCTAAAACACCAAGGCTATTCAACCAAGCAAAGTCAATCTAAATTTATCTTTGACAACCTCTGAGAACAGAGAAGAAACCATGGAATGCAAATGTTGGGGATGAGAAACCGGACTTGTTTGCTGGGTAATGTTTGCTTTGAATAAATATGTGGAAATACTGAAAACAATAAAATATGCAAAGATGACAAAGGGAGAATTTAAGCACTTTGGACTTGTAATTTGTTTCCCTTGAGTTTCATTTCTTGTTTCCTTCTAATTATAGTTCCTGAAATATTTTTAGGGAATAATTATAATATAATGACAGTTATCTATGTCAATTGTAAGTCATAGATGGCTTAACTCCTCTTTTTAAGAATTGGCCTTAACTATTTTCAGACTAAGCATGTACTTCCTATAACTTCCCAAAATAACATTTGGAGATCACTGGAGCTAGAAGAGCTGTTGCTTGTTGGAAAGTGACACTTGCAGTGTCTACACAAAGATCAAATGTAAATTTATCAGAGAGCACCTATCCGAATGTCTGTTATGCCACAGTCATTGATTCTTCACTGACAAGCTACTGAAAGTCACTTCTACTCTGCACACACACAAACCTAATAAGCAGCAAAAGAATCTCAAGAAAACAAAGAAAAAACACCTCAAAAAGCCATTAAATTCTTATAAATTTGAGCACAGCTTTTCTCAAAAAATCTCACCTATTCAGCATCAATTTATGTTACTGTTCTATATGCCAAACATCCTGCTTAAATAACAAGGCTGTTAAGCAAATGGACTGACAAACCCACATCACAGTTATCATATTATTTGCTTAGCAAGGATATGTGATTATTTTACAGTGATGGAAGTTTCATTAGGAAACACTTCCACTGCACTGCCAGACAACAAGGTGTGTAGCACATACTGTGGGAAAGAGACTCTGATCTTCACACCAAGTTCATTTGGGATCCCATCAAAAAGAAAGTCACATGTTCTCACAAGAGCCATTGGTCTTTTGGTTTCTTGTTTCTCTTATTCTAAAGCCAGGATAAGTTTAATAGGATGCTATCTCACACTGGAAAGTTCTGCCTGTTGAGTAATGTTATTACCTGCATAACCATGTTCTAAATTGTGTTTATTTAATGATGTTTAAAAAAAAAACCCCAAACCAACAGTGAGTTCACTTTTTATTTCAAATGAAATCATTCCACATATCTAGTCAGGAACAAAATTACTCAAGCAGGTAAAACCCTCCTAGTATTCTATCAGGCCTTCATTTGCAGCTGAAGATACCAGGGAATACCAAATCTTTTAAAATCAAAATAATTCTGTGGAAAAATAATCTTATTTCCCCCTCCTTTACCCCTCCCCACCCCTCTCCAATATTTATGCTATAAGCCCATTTACTCACAGTAAAACTGAAGAGTCTGTGGTTTCAGGACCCACTGCCTACTATGGCAATTTCAAGTTAAGGATTTCACACTTTCCCCTGTTCTTGGGTCATTTACGTCCAAGCCAATGCTGCTCACAGGATGTCTCCAGAAAGTTCTGCTGGCTTGCTCTTTCACTAAGGCAGAGCTGTCCCTAGAGTCAGCATCTGGCAGTCAAAGAACATTCAGGTGATAAAAGTGCTTCACAGAAAAGAGGAAAGCAAAGGAAAAGTTCAGAAAGGCACCGGGAGCTCACTGGTAAGGTGAAGAGGTGAGGAGCTCAACAATAAAAAGTTCCCTCCTTGAAGCATCCAAGGCAAGAGGTATTAGGAGGAAGAAAACTTGCTGACTGTGACCTTAAAAGAGACTTCTGTTTTGACAGGGAGAATCGTAGGCATCATATCTTCAAGGAAGCTTTGAAGATCTCATTTCATAGAGCTCCAGCTCTCACAAATGAGACTGCTGGAATAACAAACACAGGCTCCCCAAAGCACTTATGTGTCTGAAGAGCTATTCTTAATGTAAGGATACACTTGCTTTAAGCTTCCATGTTTAGTTTATATGCTTTGTTTAGTAGAGATCACTTTGATGAACCTTTAGCGGGCACTGAACTCCTGAATAGCAGCAGCCTCCTGAATCAGGGATAAGTGTGACTTCCACTAACAGATTACAAAGAGGGTTGAGAACTGCAGACCTGGGCTTGAACTGATTATCTTCTGGTGAGAATACCTTGGCTGGGCAAGTTAGAATGAAATTCAGGAGTGGAAGGGACTAAACACAGAAGAAAACTTTCCAGCAACTGAGTTTTCTGAGCAAGCGAGATGGCATTAAACAGAACAGAGGAAGCACTGAAGTGGACACTGAAATCTGCAGGGACTAAAAGGGCTGGACACTACTACTGGTCTGCAAGGACACAGTTTACATAGCTTCCTTACCAGCATTTCTTTGTTACCCAGCACTACAGGAGTTAAATACTTCTTACTCATTACTTAATCGTCCTAACACCTCGATGAAGAAGGCAAAAATTAGTTTTGCTTTGCATACACAAAACTAATGCAGTAATACCAAAATATTTATTCACATTCATATAATGCTTTGGAGGCGGCAAAACTAAACAGCTCTAATTTAAAAAATAACACAGCAGACAGAAGTCTCTTGATCTTTCACATGCACGTGTCACGTTCAGGCCCTTCTCCTTATCTTTCACCTCAGATGACAACCCTCAGGATTACCCACATGACTGGGAGACTGGTGATGAGCCAACAGATTACCAGGCCACTTCACACAGCCTAGCAGAGAAGAATTCCAGGCAAAATGCCTCCGGGCAGATTTAGGACACAGAATACAGCTTACCTTTCCCTGATCCCGCTGAGGCGGCCCCGGCGTGTGGCTGAAGGAGACGGACTCTCCAGCAGCGGGCTGCGTTCCCACAGTCACAGGCACGCTGTGAAGAGGCTGAAATTAATGCAAAACATGCTCCTGATAAGGGCAGGCTGTCAGGAGGAGCCACATCACGGCCAGGTGGCTGAGGAAAGCCAGACCTTGTGGGGAAAGGGCGGCTGGGCAGGAGGGCAGGGAGCGCTGAGGAGCAGGGCCAAGCGCCCAGAGCCAGTGCAGAGGCCTCGGGGCTGCTCCGGTGAACCATAACCCAACCCTGCTGCAATGGAACCGCAGGGCTGTCTGAAGACACCACTTCAGCGTTAGGAGACAACAGTTTTTCTCTGAAGTTAGTCATTTAAAGGACAAATAATGACTTTTTGGCCCTGCATGGGCTCAAATGCATGTTTTGGACTGAGACTACAACCACAGGAACTGGAACTCACCATATTTCCATCAGCTTTTTAGAAACAAAAGCCAGCCTGGCCTTGACTTCAAAAGATACAGCCTGAGGACAAAACTGACAAGTTTGCCTTGCACCCAGCTCAGCTGACTGCAGAATCAGCATGTGCCAGAAATTTGGGGTTTGTTTTGCTCTCAAACTCCTGTCTTAATCAAATTTCTAAACGGTTTAAAGAAAAATGAACTGCTGTTTTAAATTCACAAGCTGAAGGTGAAAAAGTAAATTGATAGATAGTTAAAATTATCATTTCTTCCTTCAGCCCATCTTCAAAGAGGTGGAAAAACAAAGCACTACCACTGCAATGATGAAACTGAGCAGGACAGTAGCCGTGTCCACAATAACCTGAGGAGAAAACCCCTGACATTTCAGCTTTATTGTACTTTATTGACAGCAAATAATTCACAACAAAACTGACATTTTATTCAATTTAACTAATAATTGGTTATTACAATAAAAAGAAACCAAACGCAAGCAAACGAGAGGAGAAAGAGCTCTCACTTCCCAGTCTGAGCGATGGACTCTGGGAAACGCCCCATGAGCAGAGCCATGTGCAGCAGGAGGACTTTCTCCCTGCTGACATTCCAGGAGGCTTCAGCCACGACATCCAACAGCCAAATGGTGCCAGACTGATTTTGAAATGAAAAAAATAAAAGTAAAAAAGAAAGGCACAGATTGTGACAGCCATATTCAATGCCACAAGCCTTTGGATGGACAGACAGAAGCAGAGCTGTAAGTCACAACTTTTCCCCTTCAAAAATTACTGGTAAAAATATCAAAGACATTATCTGGTTGTTTTAATTTTTTTTAATCAATTCTGTAGCAGCATTGCTGCTCTAATGGTTTTTCCTTGCAATGCTCTATCCTCTACAAACATTGTGGGCAAGTTCTCCAGTCAGGTCATTTTCCTCAAATTAACCAGCACTTCAATTTCTATGGACAGAAGTAGGGTCCAGGACTGGTTGAAAAAGCAGCACCATTTTATCAAGCCATGACACAGCGTAGCTCCACTTCCTGCTCTTCTGATTCAATACAGTTTATCTGTCTACTGACACTGATTTCTCTGAGGTTCCCAACATTTACAGAAGGCAGATTAGTTTTATTTTATTTTATTTTATTGGTGTCCATCTCCAAATAAAATTGTCAGGTATCCTAATAAAGCAGAAACAGAAGCTTTGGGGATCCCACCAAGCAAGCAGAGCCTTTCCATAGGTTGTGGAGTGTTAGGGGGACTTCCCAGCAGTTTCTTTTCCAAGCACCTTCAGTAACACAAAGTTCCCATTTTCAAACCATCCACCAATTCAGATCAGGAATCCACAATGGCACAGAACCTTTTACCAAAAAAACTGTCCCCAGCAAGCTTCACAAGGCACAGAGTTCTCCCTCCATCCTTCCCTCGAGGCCTCACACCCAGCCTTACTCTGTCTTGCAGCGGACAGTCTTGCAGAGCTCTTGGGCTGTTTTCTGTGACATCCAAGCCTGGCCACTGAAGGCACACATTAACATACAATTATCCTGTTACTGCTATTCCAAATGTAAAACAAAAGCTTCCAACCTGAAAATATTTAAATACAGAAGACAGCATAACACGTGCTTCCTCAAGTAGTCATTTACTGGCCTCCACCTTCTCCTCTTAGGTATAAATGTTCTTTCAACATACATCTGGAAATCACAGATTCCTCATTTCATCTTTTTGGAGAATAGTATCACCTTAAAGAAGCAAAGACAAAGTAAGTTTTTCTCCAAACTGGAAGTCCTGAACTTTTACTTTCACTCTTTTTTTAAATGGAAATCTGCTAAGTTCACAAACTTATTTACAGTATCTTCAAAGAGACATCTCAATGAAAATACTGATAGGCAAATAAATACAAGGTGAACTGGACAATGGTGAATACTGTCACTTGACAGTATCTACACTTCCCTGTCACCACTAGACTAGCTTCAAAGTTTGCAAGCTGAAAAAAACGAGACAAACAAAAGACCAACCCAAAAAATCCTCGAAATCATCTGCACCCAAAGACAGCTTGGAGGCTACACGGACGATGGGAAACATTTGCCGTAACTTCTTTATTTTCAGTATTGTTTCTTTAAACTGAACTAGCCTAGGTGAATGAAGCTGCAGAACAAGCAGATTGATTCAAGGAGCAGTTGAAGGCTGTGCTCAAGCAGCTCCCAAGCACTGGAGTCAGCTAATCATTGCAGAAACACCCGTGAGGCTGCTCCGGCCGCCGCGCTCAGCTGTGCCGCGGTTACACAACTCAAACACGGCACAGCCGAGGGGACCCATCAGGCACACTCTGCTCATGACCCAGCCCTGGAGTGAAACAGAGGGCACAAAAACAGCTTCAGCTGAAAGTCAGCTGGTAGCAAGATGGACACAGTGCTTGGTTCTTAAATATGCACAAAGTAAGGCTACAGCACCAGAACATGCTTATAAACATGGCCTGAGCTCTATTTTTGCTCTCTGAATTTGTACTTTTACTGAAAAAAACCCCAAAACAACACTATGGAAGACATGATATTTTAAATACTAAGTAAAGAGGTTAGTATCAAATACTAGGACAAAAACGTATTTAGAGTTCCACAACATTCACATCAACTCAAAATCAAAGCTTGAACACAGCAATCTTTGCCAAAACCCAAGTGTGTAAATGCTCCTTGTGCTCCTGAAGACTGCTTCAAATATTTTTTCCAACCCCTCTCATTTTCAACCAATAGCACTAATAAAATGCATTCAGTACAGAGTTTTTGAACACTGAAGCTATGCCAGTAACGGAGCCAGAAAGGAACTCAAATAATAACCAGAAACTTCCACTTGAAAAAAATTAAAATAATAAAGTCCCGAGCATCTGAGTTTTACCAGCTGATCTAGGACTGATCCCACGTGCTCATTTGCAAACTTAGAGAAATGACAATCTGTTATGTGGCAGACAGAGCAAAAGAATAAATAAAAGGATAAGATAGTACAGCACTGTATTTTTGAGGCATTTATGCTTTAATTTAAAAGGGTTTAGTTCATAATCGTATATTTATTAAAGTTTGTAATTCATAAGAATAAAAATCTATACAATAATCACGAGTTTTAGGTTTGGTTATGAATGCACTTTGTTGCAAAAGTCTTTTCAAAACATTTGCTGACCAGGCATCTTTAATTTTACTTAGGAAACAATAATGATTAACATAAGCCCTGTGCACATTAACATCTTTAACAAGCTCCTTCTCTTAGTGTGTTATCACTAAGATGAATGGAAACCCCCCGGATCAGCACTATCCCCCCTGTCATCCCTAATGACCGCTGTCAATTCCCACTTTTGTAGAATTCATTTTGTTTTATGAACAACATCTGCTCACAGAGGTGTAACTGTGACATAGTCCTACCAACATTAAATGAACTCACTGATGCCTTTTAAACCTTAACAGTAGCTTCCAGCACCTCCAAACTTCTGATTTTAGGAACTGCCAGATTCTGCAAATTACCTGGAACAATGCAAAGCACAATGGACATCAAATGCTTTTCTATGGAAGGCACTTAAACATCAACACAGGCTAATATTTAGCAACCAAATCAACACAGTGAACAGTTAATTTAATTCACCAAGATGAAGACGACTGGGCAAAGGAGTTGAGGGTGAGTTGTTCTTATGTTTTTACTTCAGAATTTATGCAAGCTTTCATTTGCAAATAAACACCATAAAAAAAGAACAAAAAAAGAAGGCTTAAGAAAAAATTAAAATGGGTAGCTTGGAAATTTAAATACTGGTCTGATGCACGTGGCTTTCTTTTTAAAGCAAGTACTGCCTTCTTAGGTATTAATGGTTCTTTGGAAAAATCCACATCACTGCTTATCAAGGGTAACAGGTGAGCTACCCCAGATCCACTTGCCCCCTTCCACATAAAAAAGGAGCAAAGCCTCTTGTCTGCTACTGCTTGGTATCAGAACCTTTGGGAGGAGACTGCTCTGTCAGCAAAGGCCAAGATTTCCCAAGGCAGCACTTGGGCAGGCACAGGTCCCTCTCAGGCTGCAGCCTCCTCATGCACCAGCACCCTCACTCTGCCGGCATCACCACTGCTGCAGTTGTTCCCAGCGAATCTGGAATGATTTAAGCATTCTTAAGCTGCAAGTCCTTTCTTAGGTGAATATTCTGACTTCCCAGGGTCAAAGTGGTTTTATATGCGCAGTAATACCAGCAGAGCTAAGGGACTGGTAAGCCTCCAGCAACGGGAGAGGTGAAGAGCAGCTGTGCAACGGCCCCTTCATTGATGCTGCAGTCAGAAGTGGACACTGCACTAACCACAGCCTAATCCCAGACATCATTAACATCTCAGGGGGAAGAAACCCCTGCTTTGAGGGCTGACAGCCTTCCTGCAGGGAGAGCTGCTGCTGTTCCTGCCTGCCTTTTCCTGATAACAAGAATTCTTTTCAATGTGCACTAGTCCATGGAGTTGCTTTGTGGAAGCAGGAGGGACCAATGGGGACCTGAGATGGCTTCAAATTCAATTATCACTTCAACATTTTACTTGAAAATCCATGATCTCAGTATTTTTCCAGTCCCCCAAAGAATTAAGACTCTACAAATCCTATGCACAAAAGAATTTTCATTTGCATAGAATCAGTGAAAGCAGAGGAGAGTCACAGAAGAATTCTTCCTTGTCGTACCTCTTGCACTGATTTCCAGACAATCATCTGAGCCCTGCTTTTTGAATTTTATGCTGAAGTCTTGCTATGGCTTCCAAGTGATTTTACATGCTATGAACCCTTCCCCTGAATTCAGTGGAAGGAGAGCTGTATCTTGAAAAGTCTCCAGAAAACTGAAACAAGGGCTTTAGTGAAATAATGCAAGGCAGCATACTCCCTACTCCACCTAATTACACTTCATTCTTAAGCTACGGTGGTCCACAGCCATTCTCAATGACAAACCATGGAAACATCACAGAAAGCTGGTGGCTCAGATATTTGAGACAGCTTACCAAGAAAATAAAAAAGACCCAAAATCCACTACAGCAGATAAAACAGTATCTAGTTTATTACATATAGAAAGAGATTTCCAGAATTTACAAACACCCACATTTTCATTCCAGGGAAAGAGTCAATTTTAAAAGTTCACCCTTTTTTGTTTCCATTTTGCTTTGTGGTTTCCTGTTGTTGTTGTTGTTTTTCTTCTTTACAATATATACAATGGAAGACTTTGATTTCTTTTTTCTGATTTTTTGTCAGTTCCTGTGCAATTGATGAATTCAAGTTGACACTTGTAAATACCCATGTACAGTAATGTTTGTCTTCATTGCAGTTAATACAGAATATTATTTTACAAGGAGTACAAAATTATTTTTCTTTTGGAAAGAATTCAGCTCAACATCAGGGTTATCTTACAACTGATAGTATCAGTAAATATGACTGTACAATCAAGGCCCAGGGACCAATGACTCGTATTATATTATTTTCTGAATTACAATCTTAAAACAAGAATAGTACCCTACTCTATTCTTAGAAGCCTTGTTTTAAGCAGGTTCCCCACTCTGTTTACAACAGAATATAGTATACCTCAGTTCCACATCAAAAAAGATGTGCTGTAGGAAAAGTTACATTTTAATTAAAAAAGTACATGTATAAATCAAAACCTATGTTAAATATTTAATACTCTTCAACCAACATTAAGTTTTGTATGTAATAATTTACAATGATGATTTGTCATACAGGTTTTCAGCAGCAAATGAAGTTGTGTAAATGTGCTAGTAAAATACCCATTCTCACCATGATGTAGTGGTGGGCACATCAGTTCATGTGGCCAGCTAAGTCCTTATGGTAGAGGATGAAGAGAGACTTGTCCAGGTGTCACAGTGCTTCTGCTTGGCACAACACAGGATGTGCAGCTCAGTCAACAACTCCTGAGGTTTGTGTAAAGTAAACAAACTGAACTGGATGCATCGTACCCATTTACAGAGGAAGAGGAGGAGGAGGAGGTGAGGTCCTAGTTGTGATAGCATGAAACATTAATAGTTTTGATACCCATGAGTTTAAAAGAAGGATTTGGTGAGGTTGTGTAGGTCATCATTCTGAAATTGAAAGAGAGAGAAAATTAGCATCATGAGCACTTTAAAACTTTTCTGCAATTATTTCCTTCCCCCTCCTTTTTTTTTCTCTTTAAAAGAGTTATCATTCAAACCAAAAGTGTTAGCACCTTGAAAAATTGTGGCATACACAGTTGAACTGTACTCAAGCACGTGAATCCCAAAAGCATTTAGAACAGATGTTGGCAATAAAATTCAAAGCAGTCAGAAACACATTTAAAACTTGCAAGAGATTCACCTAAGCAGAAACAATTTAAATGTCCATACTGATTAAGTCTGACAAGCTCCTGTAACAAGAGAAAGAAAAGCTCCAAACACCAGCCTGCTGTTGGCGTTTTTACCAGCTACAAGAAAGATGCACTCTATGCCAGGCCCTACAAGAGGCCTTCCTGGCCATCTGCAAACACCATGGCTGGCCTGGGAAGGATGACCAAGAAATGGAGCATTCAGGGTGCAGAATTACCATTCCCTATTTGACAAACAAGTTCTAAAAAAAAATTGTACATAGAAAATCCTGGTGAAGTCCATAAATTCATCTACATTCTGCTCCCCTCTGAGAGAGGGCTGGGTGAATAACAAGGTCCCGCAACCCTGATAATGCACGGCACAGGTTTAGTGGGAATGAATGCCAGCAGCTGCCTTTGACCCCCCAGTTCTCCTCATCTGCTGCAGCCTCCCTGAGCCAGCGCACAGTGCACCAGTCTGGGTCAGCAAGTCCTCTGGACTCTGCCTTCCTGCTGGCTCTCCCCAGGCAGGCTGTCAGTCCCAGCCCTGATCAGGAGCGAGGCAGTGCCCAGCAGGATGCACTTGGCCTCGTGTCCTGCTGGCAGCTGCTCCAGCCCCCGTGTGGGGCACAGCCCTCCCTGCTGGGGGACACAGAGCTGAGGTCACACGCTGGGGCACCAGGGCTGCCTCCCACTGCTCCTGAGGTCCGGTGGCACTGGCTGGCCACACACACAGCCCTGGCGTCCCCCACTGCCCACCACCCCCGGGCCTCGCACCCCACAGCCCCGGCTCCTCTCTGCACACCACGGACATGCAGCCAGACCCACTAGGGACCAAACCACACAGCACTGAAAGGAATACAGTTTGTCTTTTAACTGGGGTTAGAGGACTACCAGCATTTACATTTCACTAGTTTTGGTAAATCTGCTGAAGCAAGACTCACATATTACATACAAGTGTGTCTATTTCTATGTTCAATATTAACTGTGCTCCTGAAAAGACAGGTAAACAGTGCATTTTCCTCAGTACAAATAAAGGCTTCCCATAGACATGTTGAAGTGAAAAAACTGAAAACACCTCCTGTCCTATATTCTTTAATTGCACAAGAAACAAAATTTACTTTGTGTGGTCCTTCAAGTGAAAGGAAAGCCTATCCCTGCAAATGATGTGTGGTATGCTGTGAAAACTCCCTGGAGAATTATCTCACAGATCTCTTATTTACTTTCAACTTTCTTCTGCACTCACATTGCGACCTACTGGAATGTTCCTACCCAAATATCTATACACAGCTTCACATAGCTGTGCAGCTTTCAACTACATTTGACCTAAAATTAGCCAGTAATGCCATACTTTATTAATAAAGACAAGCAACAAAGGAGGAATGGCTTTGTTTAAATGGAGGAGCAAAGTGTGCATCACATGTGTGCTGCAGATCCAAGGTGGGTGTTCCACACCCAGCTCCCATCCAGCAGGGCCAGAGGAACATCTGGGTGCCCCCAGCAGGGCCCAAAGGTCCGACCTGCCCTGCACCAACACGGCAAGTGGAAGGACAGCAAGGAACAGCTTTTCTACGTGGCCAGACTTGGTTCTGCTAAGAGATTTTAAGAGCATAAATAATACATGATTTGCAGTATCAGGGCCAAGTTCTATCCCTCTTCACCAGTATTCAGGTCATCCAAACCCAAATACACCATGTATTGAACAAAACTGCCTGTCCCATCCAATTCCTCACCAATTCCGTTAATATAGCCAAGAAGTCATCTCAACCACTACTGGAGGGCATTTATTCCTGGATTCTGAAGTCAGAAGAGCAGAGGAACAAAGAAACAAATCTATGGGAAAAACAAAACACTTCCTAGAGGAATTCACTGAGAAAACTGAAGAAACCTACAGTTACAGAAACCCAAACGCTTGTACGTTATAGTCCTGCACGTGTGTAAAAAGAGTGAAAAATCACAGAAGCCTGAAATACCCAAGAGCTGGAGACAGGATAAAGAGCCATGATCATGTAGGACACGACCTGGTACAGGCTGAATTTCATACAAATGTCAGCTGCAGGTATGACAGGACACAGGGGCATGGAGCAGTTTCAAGCTTGTACTTACACCTCCAGATCTTCAGCAGTAAAACATGGAAATCTGTCTGTCACCTTTCCTAAAGATGTATTAGCAGCTTTTGTTTCCTTT
The DNA here is from genome assembly GCA_013400495.1 of Nicator chloris. Taxonomy (NCBI): domain Eukaryota; kingdom Metazoa; phylum Chordata; class Aves; order Passeriformes; family Pycnonotidae; genus Nicator; species Nicator chloris. Next base: position 134,318 of record WAAE01016875.1, read on the forward strand.
TAATTTTGGGAAGGGAAAAAAAAAATCAGCTAGGATCTTTGCTATGGACCATGTGCAACTATTGATTGCAATTACTGGCTTTCTTACCCAACTCCTCTGACCAATCTCTTTCAACAAAACATGCATTGAATTACCGAAGATTACAACCCACACTACTGCTACAGTACAGTGGTGCCTGTTCTGTCTGAATGCACAAAGATGTGTAGGGAACAATCTGAGAGCAAAGCTGCTCCTCCGAGGTCACTGGAAATACACTCAACCTATAAACCTTGGATCTATTACTTGTGCCTCATCCACAGCCAAAAGCCCTATCCTCAGTTTTAGCATACAAATGTTCTTTGCTGGACTTCAAAAGAGTATTTCCCAAATTTTTGACAGGACAATCTGAATCTCCTCTCTCCTCAGTGAGCTGTCGCAGTGTGCTTTAAGGTGAAAGAACCTTATTTGGAAATGAAGTAATCGCCTGGATACCTCCAGCCATCAGCATTTCCTTAACAACACACAAAACAGTGCAGAAGACAAGTGTTTTAATAGAGAGTGTGAGGACAGCAGCAAGCTGAGGTAAGGATCATTAAAACTACTGACATCACTGTTGGCAACCAGAGAAAAGGGAAAACCTGTGTTTAATCTATTTCCTATTCACCACAAGTTTCAGCTGGAGTCCCCAATAATGCAGTTTGTGGTTGACTTTATGGAAAAAGTTAGCGATGCAAGAAGAATGTACTGAAACAAACAAGGATCTTTAAAAGTTCCTACAAGGTACCTCTGACAAGTAGTCTCTGCTCAACATCTGTTACAACACACATGCAGATAACACTGATGCACGTTCCAGCTGGCAAAGCTTCCTTCTCAAATCTCTTAGTCCAGCATGGATACAGCACAGCTAGCTGCAGTTCCTATTATAGCTGAAATCCCATTCTTAAATCCAGTAACTAAAAATAAGGTGATATTTCATTTTATTTCCATTATTGGGGAGCTGGAGAAGAAGAGTACTTAAATTTTGAACTAAGGGCAGAGTGTCTAGACAGCTTAATATATCTTTTCTGAAGTTAAACAGAATTTTCATACATAACATAGATGTGTTGCTAAATTACACTTAAAGTGTAATCCTTATACTCTGTTCTCTCTGAAAGTAACCAAGGAGGAAAAAATAAAACAAAGTCAACAAAAGTGAAAACTCAAGCAATGTTCCAGCAAAAGGCTTTCCAGTAGCCAATATTAACTTCCATTTGCTATTAAGAGCCAATAATGTGTCTTGTCCCTAAAACACCAATAGAAATGCCCTTCCAAAGGGTCATTTAATTTCAAAACACTCCAATAACATGAAGTTGCTGTTGAAGTTCCACCATCATTTCAGCAAATAAATGCAACTACTTTGTCACTGATTAACACAGCAGGGCAAAACACAGCTCCCGGACCCTGCTCAGCCCACTGTGACATCTTTCCAGTGTCAGCTGGCATCTGTTTAGGAAACACCTCCACAGGTGACAGAGCCAGGTCAATGAAAAGATGGTTCTTGACTGAAGAAAATGCAAATTTTTTCTGAATCTACCAAATGAGGATATTTTGCAGCCCTGCCATTAACCTTGTTAATCCAAACACATTCTCCAGAACTGTACCTATCCCATCAATACCTCCTTTGAAACCATGAGCAAGGACTAGTTGAAGACTCCCTGCCATAGTTATTAGTTATCAGTACAAGGGTTTAGAAGTGCATTTGTTGTTTACTCTAGGACCATATAGATCGTCTTATTCTGGGGAGATTAAACAGCGGCCTCCCACATAATGAACAAATCTAGCTCATAAAAAATCAAAAGCTCATGAACAAGAGCACGAAACAAAAGGAGAGCCGTTATGAACATCCTCGGGAGGACTCATGCAGGATTCCACCAGCCGAGGTCTCCGTGCAGCCTGGGCACCCTTTGCCTGGACAGGTATAACGAGATGTCTTTGGAGATCCGATGCAAAGTAAACACATTAAGGAGTCTTGAAATACTCATTGCCAGCTCGTCTTGGTGACATCTGCGTGAGCCATCAGCTAATGAGAACGGAGCTTTGCGCACCTACCCACGAACCGAGCCCCTCCCCGTTTCCGCGCTCCCCACACGGATGAGCACACGTAGTGCCTGCTTACATTTTCCCCGGTATTACTACCGTGCACACAGGCACGGGAAGCATCTCCTTCGGATAAATTAAAAACAACGACCAAAATTTAAGCTAGCTCAAGTAACTCCTTTTCAAAGAGATGCAAATAAGCTGCAGCGCTTCCCCACTCCCAGCGACGCCGAAAGAGCCCAGGAATGCAGGCAGGAACAATGCCTGCTCCAGTGTGTTAATTGCAGCCCGGGTCTAACAAAAGCAATTCCAAACAGAACCAAAGCAATTGCAACATTGCTATTTAACTTGACAGGCTGTAATCTACATTTAATAGATAAGCTTTTCTTCCTTGTACCCCAAAATGCCTATTTCAGCTTTTCCGTGAACGTCTTAAATGGGGAACTACTGAAAATTCGGTTTCACCAATTCCTCTCCTATAAGGCAGAATAACTGAATTTGGTATTTCCACACAGTTTTGTCTTTATAGATGTTATTCACTGCTGGAGGAAGGAACCTAAAGGCCACTTACAGATGATACCGTCTTTCTGCTATTGGTTCAAAGTTCACATACAGCACTGGAAAAATCAAAAATCATCCTCACTTCAGCAGAAAAATTTCCTCTTTTCCCCAGAAAGAGAAGGTGGGAAAAAACAACAACTATGAAACTTTAAAAATAAGATGATGAGCAGAACCAGGTTTTTACATTTAAGAACCCATTTCCTGGGATGTAAGTACAGTGCGAAAGTACAAACAAAACCACACACATTCTTTGGGTGAGCTTCTGCCCAGCAAAGAATCCGTATGTTTGATTTCAGCTTCACAGCATGTCAACCTGATTTAAACTCACTCAAGAGAAAACTCAACCCATCACTGAGGTCAGCAAGAAAGGCTGCCACCACAGACACGAAGCCAAGGACTGCCTGCCCCGAGCACCTGGCATAGGAAAGAGTGAAGCTGCTGGAGGTCACATTTGCCTGGTTCACCAACAAAGAGGACACCAGCCAGCTCTCTGCACTGGCATAAAACATACTGGAAAAAGGAAATCACAAAGTTTCTATGTTGAAAAAATACTGAAGGGATCTCCTGCTCTATTACACAAAATCAGTAGCAGTTAGGGGTTTGAACAAGACTGATGACCCAAATACTGAATTGCTGATTGAGTATTTCACCTTTTCAATTTTGGAAAAAAAGTTACCGAGTTTTTGGGTTTTTTGAAGACTAAAAAAAACAAAATACAATTCAGTTTAGAAAGAAAGAGATTAAATTCAATAGCATGTTTTGTGCAGAAATTCTACAGCTTTTCTTGTGGTGGCACAGCTAAGCAAGCCATAAAACAAAAGCAGGGTCCAGCAGTTGCAAGTTACAAAAATCCAAGATGCAGCCTGTAGGTTTGTGGTTGGTTGGTTTCTATGAAATGAAAAATATGGGCACAGTGTTTCTCATTAAAAGGTGTGATGCTATAAGTGGCAATCTCATGTTTGTGTCTTCTACTTTTGTAAGGACTGAAGGCCTGGATCTTTCCCTTCCTTTACTAATAGTCCATCTGAGTAATCAGCTAAAGGTTGAGTCCAGCTTACAACAGAGAGAAAACCCCTTTATTTCAGGACTGAAAATAATGATGTTACTACGAAGCCAGGGATCTCATGAGATCAGTATTCCAAGTTCATCCCAAATCTTCTCATAATGCTCCTCTAATACACTTGGCAGCACTGTTTCTGTTTGAGATCCTTCAGATAAACCCACTGCCGGCCCAAGGTCTTCTCTCCTCCCCCGACTGCAATAATGAGAGCAATATCAAACCTTAAATATGCACCACCTAGTTAATAGCTTCAGTCCTCACAGGGCAACACTGCTTGTGTCTTCAAGATTCAAACAAACTTGCAAATGACGACTGGGATCATTCATTATTTTGGAATTTGTACTGTTCAGCTCACCAAGTCTGCAGAGTCTAACCCTGGTGGAAGAATTGATGGTATTCACACCTCTCATGGTGACCCAATAATCCACACCCCACAGTTCAAGAAAGCACTGGTGAAGTACACTTTGTATGGCTGTATCCTTCAAAAGAAAGGATCATTTTCTATCTTTAACAAACATATAACCAAATATCCACAATATTAACAAGGGGAACCCAGAAACAACTTCACTGTGCAATTTGTTCTTCAAAGGAGCTTTCTTAGAACTTTTATTTTTCAAATTAAATTACTTTAATGGCAGTTTTGAATTCAACAAACTCACCAATGCTAGGAATCATTACAACTGCTCTGACTATAGGGAAGCAGATGACCTGGTGGCTTTAGATGCACTCACACCCCCTCACCTTGTCAGCAGTTTAAACATACACAATTAATTTTGATCAAAATTGAGTGCACTGAAGCTGTGCTCATATTATATCAACTAAATTACATCATCAGTGGAGCTCAGCAACATATAACACCCAGTGTAACTACCACATAATCAGAATAGATCTCAGCTGCTGAATATCCTTATTTTTCTGTGAATCTGTATTTCACGCGCCTTTCTGACATTTTGGGCTGGTTCCCCATTCCAGAAGCCAAACCTTACCACTTTCTCCTGTGCTTTTTTAACCCAACTTTACAATGCTCATTTTCTGACAGATTTATTTTCTCTGACAACATGTTAAAAACCCTAAATAAATAGTCTAAACTGCCTTCAAACTGTTTTCATGATACATGCTAAATTGTGAGATTTACAGCTTAAAGCAAGGAAGGAGTCACACCATTCAACTTTGCTGGAGCCATTTTCCTCCCAATGGACAAATAAGGGGAAAACGCAGAACAGACAGAAGAAAAATGGCATTTAGGAAGGGCTACAGAAGCCCCGTGGGGGGATAACCTGGCCGGCTGACCTTAGCTTTGAAATTTTGCCAGTGCAAATTAAGTAGCTAGTCTGCAGCACGTCTGGGCAGCAGCGTGGGAAGGAAGTTCTGCAGTGATTTTGGATGAAACACTTCCTCAATTCAAAACAACAGTGCATTAAATATCAAAAAAGGTTAATAAGGAGGTACTGGAAAACACATTGTGAAAAGCATGCCAAGAAAACAAAGCAGGGAAGGGATAAGAACAAATGAAATATCATGAAGTTGACAAAATTGTACCAAGAAGTTTGGAAAGCCAAGGTAGAAGGAAAGAATCCATTATTTTGAAAACATCTGCTACTCCATAATATAAAAACTACCATACAGTAGAAACAGCTGAAAACAAATTAGAGTGCTTTAATAAAAGGAAAGGAGAAGGCTTTGGTAAAAATCAAAAAACAACAGCCAAATTTGTTACATCTTGAAGCTGGACTAGAAAACAATAGTTTAACCACAGATTTAGTTTTTCACCAAGATACCACCATCAATCTGACATTACATTAACTGCTTTGACATGTTGTTTTCTGCTTTGTAGACCAAGATAAGAAATCCTAGAAAACTACTGACATACAACACCATTTGTTTCAGTATGAATGCATTTTCATGTACATCCACATACATTCACACTTTATTTCTAGTAATTTGCACTCATTTGACCTGACCTTTTAACCTTACCTCTCTGCCATAAATTGCAAAACTTCTCTAAGAGCCACATGGCATCTTCCTCTTCCCAACACTTCAAAAACCTGCTGTTCAGACTCCTTTGACACTTAAGCTGATAACTGAAATTCAAAGCATCAGCCATACTCAAACGCTGCCAACAGTAAAGTGCTGTGGTGGGGGTACACGACTTACAGCCAGCTGGACAAGCACACAACCACATGCAGAAAGACCTGAAATCTAATTCTGCCCTTTGTTTGATTTGCTCTGTAGTTTTACTCAAGTTACTTTGTCTTAGTCTCAATGAAAAGATAAAACCCCATCTATTTCCTACATGAAATGTTATTGTGAGGAGGGGAAGTTGTGACGTGTCAAACACGCTCAGTCACTATAACATCTAGGGAATCATTCTTCTGCCCTGATCTTCCTTTGTCTCAGTGCCTTGCTCGTGAGCTAAGAACTGCTACCTGCCAGCAGAGTTCAGACTGTGCCAGGGCAGACAGCAGGGTGGTAATGTCTTGACAGTGCCCACATGAAGACAGACGCAGGGCAGCATCTGGACAAAGTGCTATAAATAAAACATCGGGCAGCCACACGCTGCTGAGAATAAAAAGAACTGAAAAAATGTCTGATTCCTGGATCACTACTACTAACTGAAGAATATGTTCTATGTGGGAAATGTACGTTTTGTGCTACATGGTCTGAGACTACAACAACCCATTCACACGAGGGTGGGAGGCAAAAGTATCAATGCTTAGAAAAATAAATAACATTTGAGTGTGACTACGTACAGCCAAGCATTATTCCACATTAAAACAGATTTATAAAGTTAAGTAAACTCTGTATGCAATAGAACTTCTGGCTGAAGAAAAAAAAAAGACAACAAAATTCCAACATGAGAAAATAAGCCTTCACTGGTAAAGCAAGAGCTCTACCCCTTCTCCTCCCACTGAATTAGCAATCAATCCCGGACTGCAACGGGATTAACCTCAAAAACAATGCTGAGTACTTTAATGAGCTCTGAGATAGTCCACGCTAAACTATTCACTGCACCATTTAAACACTGAAAAACTTGTTTGTGTATAGATTAGGTTTTCAAAACAACTGTCATCCAATTTATTTCCAGAAACCATAGTGACAAGAAAATACTAACTATAGGGTGATGAAAGGGCACAAAGGAAATACAATCGCATTCAAAACAATGAAGCTATCTCAAGTTTGAAGTACATGAGCAGAGGAGGCAGCACCTGGCAGGCACTTGGGGAGGGGGGAGCCCTATTTGGATACAGCTGTGAATTGAATCCAAATTATAACGACCAATTAGACAAATCAAGTATTTTACTGATGGGTTTATTTGAGTTTCATTCAGCAAAATCTTAAAAGCCTGAATGACTGCCAATATTATATTTTAAAGTTCCTAACAGCCTAAATGGACTAACCTTCACTTGTTCGGTTGCCGTGATTTCAAATGGGAAACTAATCAACAGTCACATTAGCTATTTAATTGCAACACCAATCTAGCATTATGAAACTGTATAATTACACAAGCAAAAGTCAAACTAGGTGAAAGTTTTTCTCATCTCAGAATTTTCAGACAGATATTTTAAACTTTTAAAAAGAACATACCACGTGATTTTTTTTCCATATAATGAAAGTTGTTCACAAGAGTATCACTAAGAATCTCACTAGATGATAGACACTGTATTATTGTCACACATAAATCTTCCATGAGTTGTCAAATCCAGCATTAAGGATAACCCTTTAGAAGTTATTCGTTTAAGTCAATTGAAAATTAAAAGCATATAGCAGCACAGATTAAAGGCTTAGAATACACACTAAAGGATCTGTACACAATATCACATATTATTAAGAAGTCTTGGTTCATCAGTGACTGAAAACATCCGCTAGACATTAACCTTGACAAAATATATAAAAATCCAGGCTTATCAGGCTGTATCACTGCACTTTATAATCTCATCAAACAGAAAGTTCTCTGTTCTCATAACCTACCACACAAACTGGTACCACTGGCAACACAGTCCTCTTAACCATGAGAAGAATCTGTACCTAACTTGGCCTGCTGATAGTGTCAGTGATTACAAAAGTACCTGATGTTACATTGGAAACTCTCCCCAAAATGAAGAGGAGAGTAGGGTGGTCAGCACCCATGCTCAACCCCTGCAGCCATCCCCTCATCAGCACAGCACTGTTGGTCAGATACTCCAGAGAAGCTGCAGAGGGGAAAGGACCAGTTAATATAAGAGAAAAATCTACAGGAAACACAGCTTCATTAGTTCCACTGCTCACAGATCAGCTGTTTGTATAAGCAGTTTTGCTTGGAGCAGTGTTTTGTCAGTATTATTACTGTTATGTTATGCAAAGAATGTATTAAATTCTTAAATATTACATGAGATTTAATGGATTGTGTATCGCATGTGGGAGGTCAAACAAGGAGGGTAATGTTCCATTCAGCCTTATAGATGTAACTTAAAAAACAGAAGCTTGCATTATACTTCAAGGAGCAAGTGCAGATCAAAGGTATGCCTGAGATGGAAGAAGGCAGCCTGAAATGTAGAGGGAAATTATAAAATAAATTTTTAAATATAATTTTTAAAATAATCAGTGGTTGTGACAAGCAGCAGTGCTGTTTTCAAGAAATTGTACAGCTCAGTCCCTTTTAAAACAATTTCTGCTTTCAGAAGCTACCTATAAATTCTTCCTGTTTTCCCCCGTTATCCAACAGAATATTGCATTGTTTTTTTAAGTTTTGTTTACATTTGGAAATTCCCTGTACCTCCAGTGGTAGGGACTCTGAATGGCCAAGCTACAGTAAAGAGGACATATGAAGAATGGCAGAGTATCTCTATTTCTACTTTCCATCTGTATCTTCATGCCAGAGCCAAAAATATTCTAATTGAAGGTCCAGTTCTCTTAAATGAAGGTTTTAATTAAGATAAAGCTAGTATTTTTGTTATAAAACTTCAATTTTCATGGTCTTTTGGGGTAAAAAAGGTACACAGTGCAGCAACTAAAGACATCTCAATGTTATTTTGTACATCTGTTTTCCAGCAATAGCAGATTTTTCATATTATTAAAGCTTTTCTGAAGATATGTTTCATCATTTTGAATCACTTAAGGAACAAAGAAAACTCTGTAAATATGTTATCATTCAAAAATATATATTTTGCAGTTTAGAATTCTGTCAGAAGGTATATTGCCTATCACATTGTTCTGTAAGATGCATTTTCTACTTATCACATGTACAAAAGGTCAGAGTGTAACACCATGGCCTATAAGTGTTTGTATATACAAAAAGGAGCTAAAATAGGCTACAGTAGCATGAAAAAAGTAGTTCAATTGCATTACTAGACAAAAAAGCTCTCCAAAACCGGGACAGTTCCCTGCCTCAAAAACTAACCCTCTCCCCCCAAACCTCCATATTGTCAGACAAAATTTATGATTTCCACTTCAAACTCTGAGGACTGTTAGAAATAAGAATTATCATAGAAGGAGAAGGGAAAAACTAACCACAGTTATTTTCTACACATGAATACATCCTATATTGGTAATGATTGTTTGTCTATTACATGTTCTCCAGTCTCAATAATTGCATATTCCTCTCTCTCTCTCTAGTTACCAACTATGCATAAGGTTTAATGCAATGTTTAATTTGAATTAAGAATTATGACAACCAGAACTCAGGAGTTTCTGTAGCATCTGCAGGCATTCTTTTTCTACAGAAACAATTTGATGAAATACAAACACAGGAACCTTTTCTTTCTGTTGAAGTTCTGGTATTTCAGCAAGAAAAAACTGCCTTTCAAACTTCATTTTTGTCTGTGATTCTCTCCCAGCTTGCAGTCCTGGTTGCTAAGAGAAAAGCACCATCAGGGTCTGTGGAAGCTCGGAGCCACAGCTTTTCCAAGTAATACCTGAAGACGTAGCAAGTTCTACTGTCAATGCAACTTGGCATTTCTCAGTTACTCAGAGTATTGACATAACAAAGTGTGGCTTTCAGGCAAATACAGCCCCTGAAATGGAGCAATTGCTTCCTTCCAAACGTCAAGGTCACTTCAAAACCTGCAAAACATCAGCACTGTCTGAAGCAGTGGTTGGAAGGGATGAAAAAGGAATGGTGTTCTCATCTCACTGAAGATGGTTAAAATCTTTCAGCGAAAGCTTTCCAGTGAATTTCAACCAGAGGGAGACTAGTAACAAGCACAGGAAATTTCTGCCTTAAGCACTGAAAGTTGTCAAAAATAGGAGCAAATTAGATGTTCTGCTATTTTACCATGCAAAATATAGACACTATAGACATTCATATTACTTTCTAAGTGAAAAATCTTCTTGTAATATACATTTGCAAAAGAATAAGCAACTTAGCTCAAATGCCCTGAACTTCCTTATAGGGGAAACAAAACAATTATTTTAAAGTTAATTCATCTTAGACCATCAGATTTTTGCATAACTGTAAAAACAGATTTTTAATAAAAATACCCACAAACTTCCTATATTTTTCTACTTTTTTATTTGTCAGGGTTCTTCCACAGGGGCTTAGGAATGGATCTACACATATTTATTTTCTCTTCTGTGCTCAGATGACTCCTTTACTACTGCTTGAAGTGTACTGTCAGCTTAGACATTCAAGAGAGGACTAAATAACCAATTTTTTCTGCATTGTTCTTTCAGTCAGAGCAATCCTATCTCAACGAACAGTAATAATACATTCAGATGTGTAAGATTTCAAAGCTGTGGATTTGAAATGTTGAACTGGCCACTAGAGTTACATGATGTGTTTGAGATTCAGAAAATAATAACCCAATTCATTCAACAAAGCCACGCTTCATTGAAAATTAATGGAAATGTAAGAAAGGAAAACAGGGGTTTGGAAATATCCCGCAGCTGCAATTTAGATGTAGTGATTAAATCAGGGAAGTACACAGATGGCTACCGACATTTTGCTTTAAAACACTTAAAAAAGAAGACTTTCGCTTAAGAGTTTACAAATCAGATTCAGTTACAGGAAAACAATACTGTAATCTTTATTTACAACAAATCCTAAATTTAGTAAGCAGAAGTCATTAGTAGTAACAAACAGATTTGAGCATAAAGAGAGGCAGTATTTGAGCTATGGGAAAGGCAGTGCAGAAAGAGGCTTTCCACTCCCACCCTTGGATACCAGCTGCTTCTTTGGACTTCCAGGACTGTCTCAGTGCAAGCATTTCTATACGCCATTATTGCTTTTCTTTCTTTTATTTACAAAAACCAATATGCTACTATGAACTATGTTTATAAAATTATAATCTATATTCTGTAATATGTAAACAAGTGCCCATTAGTTAGAAGCCACAGATGAGTATAATATTAGATTGTAATAGAAAACAGATGCATTTTCCTTTTCCAATTGTTTACATTGCCAAAGCATCCAGTATTTAAGATATTCTCCATACAAATCAAAACATGTTGTGCCTTAATGAAGGACAAAACAACAGTAGCTTTAAAACACTGCATTCCCTGTAATATTTTGCAAACTCAGCTGCAGCCCAAGTAGGCAGGGTACTCCAAAGGGTGCAGCAACTACAGAGCTTCTGCTGTCAGGTGGCAGGGACAAAAAAGGGACGTTTTACTTTACTGCAGATCACCCCTTCCACCAGCCTTGATACTGCAATCATTTAGATGTGTTGTTTTATTTGACTAATCCCACTTTTTGCCTCCATTTGCCACAAACTGGTTTTATCTCCCTCTCCCTCTACACACACAGGTACACACAGACTGATACACATAAGAATATACATCTATCCACACAACACATTCAAGCACTCTTAGTTTGTTGATATAGGCAAGCATAAAGCAATATTTATTTCAGCATTTCTTTCAAATGTCTACAGTATGTGCTACGGTCCAGCTCCGGGCAAAAATTATGTGCAGATTTATCAATTGTTAGAAAACTGTGTGCTCAAAACATGACCCAGAAGCTTGCAAAGGTCACTCTTTGTCCTGAAGCTGCCTGCAGGTTCAGCTTTTGAGAAGTAAAACAGAACACTGGAGTTACTTAACACTTCAGGGACAGCCTTTGGGTGAGCAACAGTGTTTCAGCACTTTGAGGTGGAAGTATTTTAAAGTACTCCCTTTTGCCTTCACCTACAACAAAGCAGTTCAAGTACCGTTGTAACCTGCATTACAGCCACAGCCAGAAGAAGCCAGGCTAGGCAAGGAGCTAAGAGGGGAAAACAGCTTACAGAGAGGCTCAGGTGTCTTCTGAGAATATACCTTGATTTTTATTTTCAGTGATTTGAACGTTTATCAGGAAAAAGCTTAAAAGAGGCTCTGGTATACACAATACAGAAATCAAACTATGTCAACAAGCAATATTTAGCCTTCCTATGGTTTTAAACCACTCTCTGCACTTGGTGGTGGTTGTTTCTGTGAAGATCAAATAAAGTATTAGCACCCATGTATGCCCACATAAAATAAAGTACAAATTAATCTTGCGTCTACATATCTAAATAACCCTCAAAGTTTCAAGTCCCTCCATCCTACAGACTGTAAAAACATCAAAACAGCAGTCATTTATAAATCAGTACACCATTGGCTTGCCAAGAGGGAACCAGTTTAGAATTACCTGCTTTGTCTTAGAAAAGAATTTACCTGTTCTTCAGATTAAGTTACAGCAGAGAGGTCTCCCCCAGCCCCCCTTCACCTATGGATTTGGCCCCTTTTCAGCTCAGGAAACTTAAATGTACTCCCTGCCCCATAACGTGCAGCTTCTTCTGCAGAGGATACTTCATTTTTAAACCTATCAGCTGGGTGGCAGGAAGGCAAAAATATAGAAATAGATTGTTTAATTTTGAACTATGTTATGATTTATGAAAAATACTGACTATCATTTTGAAAGGCCATTACTAAGCACTTTCTATGCACAGTGCAGAGCATCTCTAACAAGCCCTGTATCTCACAGTTTTTCCTATCATTTCATGCATACCTTTCTGTAGGAGAATGGATTACAGGCAACCTCACCCTGTTAAATTACACCTTTGCTAATTACCAAAACCAGCCTTACCCCTAATAGGTCACAGCTATATCCAATATGGATGAGTGTGATAAAAGAGTGGGTTAGCTGGTGGGGAGAGGTCTGACCAAGCGGGAAGAGAATTCCTGCTGTGAGGTCAGCCTGAGCCTGCAAGGGCAGCCTACAGTGGGAGTCTGCTGGCCGAGCTGTGAGGAAGAATAAACCGGGACCTTTTTGTGCTGTTGATCGAAAGTGTGTGTGTCTTGTCACACTTCTTTCTCTAACGCGAGGTCTGCTGTGACACCTTTCTTTAGGCAAAAGCAGATACTCGGGGTCAAGCCCTGGGCTACAATACCAGGCTAAAGGGGGTGGGTGTGTGCATGTGCCTGGCACAAGTTCCAGCAGCTGGGAAACAGCTGGACACTCCAACCCCTGCACAGCAGCTGCAGCACATCCAATTCAGAAACCCTCCTGCACCTCCTGCATGGTTTGCTATGCACTAACAAGTATTTCTACACTCCAACTGAACAAGCTTCATGTAAGGGAGTGCAGCTAAGCCAGACAGCTCTTCCAAAGGAAGAATTACATCAATACTAGAAACCCATAGCACTGGGGTTTCTAATACAGTGTGTCATGATGAAATGTGGGAGGATTCTTTTAAAAGTGAAAAAATAGTGTTCATTCTGTTTCATGCACAGCAAGATATTCATAGTACCAATATGTAATAAAGAACAAGCAAGAGTATCATACATGTCACTAATATGATCATTATGCTGCATTTTTTCTGGTTACCACAAATATGCAAACATTTGCATGAAGTGCAATAAGAGCTCTGAGTTCCACTAAGAAAAAATGTTCACACCACTATGAAACAAAGCATCAAGTAAGATCCACACCAGGTAAGTACCTGATGCCCAAGTATCTTAACTCTCCAGAGGAGCCCTTCTTCCCAGCATCCTCCTGCATCCATTAACTGTTCGATCATATACCTGCATGTGCCAAAATCCTTGCATAAGTGTGCTTACAACATGAATGCAACACTTCAGAGAGATGACTATAATTACTTCAGATTTCAAAGCATATCTAACAGCTTGCTGGCTCTTCTGCATGCCCCTGCATGTCAGTTGGGAACCATCGTTCTAGATGGATTTATTTTTGTAGTTTTGGAACAACTGCAACTAACCTTGAGAGAATGCCACTGAATTGCAAACTAATAGAAAACATTTGTTTGGAGGGGGGAAAAAAAGACAGAAACTTCTGACTTGCATTATATTTTGATTCCACACCATTCACAGAATGTTTTGAAGGAATTCACTTTTCTTTTATCACCCAACGCATCTACCAGGGCACTGAGAACAACTATCAGTATAAAACATCACAGCCATACAGATATATTTTCATTTTGCTCAAACAGTCCAAGGCAAGCAACTACGTCATTACACTGCTTTCTTCTATAGTTAGAAGGTACAATATACCGGGGAATAGATGACCCCAAGGCAGGCTGTGGCCACAGCACAGGGATGGTGTGCTCTTCAGCACAGCAGTGTGGCTCCCTCTCAGCAGAGCTCCCAGGAAAGCCACCACCTCCAGGTTTCACTACTGCCTGGCTGTGTGAACCTAAAGTTAGAGCCAAGCTGAGCACCATCGGGGGTGGGCTGGGGTGTCAAGACAAGTGAGAAGATGCAGAGGGAGCTTCATACCATTCTCACAGAAGTAAGGAAATAAAGGAAGTAAATTGAAGAGTTATGCCAACAAATCTTACTCGGCAAAGCAGATTCTGAGATGACAAAAAGACAGACGCACGTTTTTAAGTAACATGAAATGCAGGCGTGTTTCCTGAGCAGTCAGCTACCCTTCTACACGCAGCCTCAAAGCCAATTATAGCAGACAATTTGAGCTAAATATAAAAACCCACAAATCTCACAGTTTGAGATAACATCCAAGAAGGTGTTAAAGTTAACTTTAAAACTATGCAACAAGACTTCAGCCTTCTCATAATGAACATGGCAACCATGTCCGTCAAAGCACCCCATGATTTGTGGGAACAGAGAGGCTGAAGAGATTATGTGGATGCTTCACATATTTCTCCAAGAGTAACAGATGGAATTTTTCTGTTCACAGAACTTCAGAGATGAGAACTTAACTCTGCAAAATATCAATAGCCAGACTTTAGTTTGTAGCTTCAGTAATCTCCACATGTGACCAGGCTACAGTCACTCCTAACTGCAGCAGCTGGATTAGTGAGGCTGTCATGGGAATACCACGGTATCTGATGTTCTGCAACAGGGAGAAAACAAGGATCCAGCCTGGACATGGACCTGTAGCCTTCAGAACTTCATCTTTGTATTAAACAAGTTCCTCCATTCTCACCTCAAATGCACAGGTAGGCTGCCATCCCTGCATTACTCAGGACCTGGCTTATTTGACAGCTTATCATATGTCTTCTCCCTTCTGAGGGAGGCTGCTTCCCCATTTGATACAACCAAACTGCATCTTTTCTGTTCATACTAGCATAGTGCAGCTAGTCCCCTTTTTCCAGCTGATTTGGACCTGAATGTTTTCCCCTGCCTCTCCTCCATCTCTAGCTGCCTAGGAAGCTTTCCCCACATGCTGCAATATGGTCAGTTACCTCACCATCAGAGAAGAGTATTTCAGACAGCCTTTGTCACCTCTCAGAAAGCTTCAAATACAGCTGCCAATAGAAATACATATATATTAGGAAGTTGGATTGAATTTCAGTTTCTCCTCTACAAGTATAGTTGTGGAAAAAAACAACTTCCATGGAAACAGAGAAACTGAACAAAGTTGTGACAGTTATCTAGGCAGTGTTGCAGCTCTCTTCCTCCAGTAGCCATCAAGCTGCAACATTATCCCTACTCATCCACCTGCAGAACAGCACTATGTATGCTTTAAGGAGCAAGGCCACTTGAATGGACATTGAGAGCACCAAATTTGCCACTGCTGGTATGCAGCTCAAAGCTTTACTCAGCCACAGAGTAAAGCCTCAGCATCTTGCAGCTCCCCCCAAATTTGCCATAAACCAGGAAATACAGTCACTCAGGCAGGTACATTCTAGAAAGGGACAAAAAGCAAAGGAGGCTTTCTCCATACATTTGTTTTTCCCTGTTGCACAACGTGACTGGAACCAAACCAACCAAAATCCTAATGCTCCTAAGCTCAGGTCTGTAGTGTCAGTGCTCATCATGTAAACAGCCATTCTTTCTGTATTCTTCTAGTGCTTTTTTCCACCCACCAAGAATGCATTTTAGATCACTCACCAAACTCATTTAATGCAAATTAGAAGATTATTTTGATGACTAAACACAGTGTTAACATTTAATATTTTCAGTGTATTGAGTAGAAACACTAGGCACTCTCAAAACTCAACCAAAAAAGGGACAGAGCTGCTTCAAATAGTAAATATTAAAGACTGTTCATGCAATAGTAAATATTGACACTTTTGATGTATTTCATAACAGCAAGAAAGCATTCTCTTGGTCAAAGAAAAAAGCTGGGGAGGTTTTTGGTTGGTTGGTCCTGAACTTATTGAGGAAGCTTTACTTCATACACTTCTATTCATTATTTATAAGAAAAATAAAAATAAGTCCCCTTCCTTCCATAAACAGAGGTTCCTTTTCCGTATTCTAAGAAGTGTATTGCTGAGATTTACAGTCTCTTTCAAGGAAGGACTTCTAGAACTTAGGATTAATTTACACTTTGAGCTACCAAATTTTACTTCAACTACGGAAAGTGGGGATGGGGAAGGAAGGAGGTAGAAAGCAGGACAAGCTCTCAAAGGGCTCATACTCACTCTTCTTCCATGACCACTGTGCCCCAGCAAGGAAAAGTCAGATGTATATATCCACATGAATAATAACTCCTGCTAGCACAGCTTCATAGGGATAGATTCTACAGCAGCTTGACATTTGGCTATGATGAAGCTCGACAGTGTCCAGATTTAGACATAACCTAGCTCTTTCCATTAATTAAGTTTTCCTCCAGGACAAAAATTATTATAGAACATTACATTAAAAATGGGGCATTTATTTCCCTGTTGTAAGACACTGACGGTAAAAGTAAAACAGTGTCACCACACCTTGGAAAGGAATGCCCTCACTATTTTTCAGCTTTGCAATCTCTCCAGTCTTAACATTATGCAAAAACCTCCAAATTCTCTTTATTAACCTCTTTTATGTTAAGTCTATCCAAATTAAATCTAAAAATATGGATAGTAAGCCTAGGCTCACTGTCTTCCAGTTACCAATGGTTACCACCCTACAAGGCACTGCTATACTGAAGTTAACTTTGTTAAGAAGGATTTAAAAATATTACTTGAAAATATTGTAATACTCTATCCTACTCTCTAGCAAAAAAATTACTCACATCCTTCAGATTTTTCTAGCTGTGACTAGCTAGAATGACTTCTAGATGTTGGTTTTACTCTTGCTCCTGAGCATTGGTAACTGTAAGCCAAGGCAGGGGCTGAGTAATTCCCAATTCTCAGAGCACACTGGGACATGACCAAACACAGGGAGCGTGTTCCACTGATGAAGTAATAAAAAGTGTGTTTGGAGTCTTGTTGCATAAACACCAGTGTAGCTGCTCACCACTACAACTGAAAGCTACATCTAAATAAAACCTTATCGCTAGTATCTGCCCGAACCTCTCCTCAGAATCTGAGAGGAAAATTATGACTGTGACCTGGATGAATCACATTCCCAGATGGACTTCCCAGTATTTTTTCCTGGCCAGAAAGAAGGAAACTTTTTCCAGCCTATTAAGAAGTAACAGCCATATTGGCTTGCAGCACTGATGAATTTAACAATTAGATCCAAAAGTCTCCTTTGGAGGTGCAGCTTACCGAACACACAAAAAAAGAAAAGAGAGGCTTCATGCCTTCCATCTAACCCTGTCATGATCAAGAACATAATTTTAATTGAATGACAAAAAGATCCCACTAAGCCTGAGAGCTCAG
This sequence comes from Nicator chloris, assembly GCA_013400495.1. Lineage (NCBI taxonomy): Eukaryota > Metazoa > Chordata > Aves > Passeriformes > Pycnonotidae > Nicator > Nicator chloris. Next base: position 151,937 of record WAAE01016875.1, read on the forward strand.
GAATCTAAGAAACATGCAGCTGGGTCAGACTGATGGTTCATCTAGCTCAGAATTCATCTCCAACAAGGCAGAAAAGGTGCTATTTAGAGAGAACCAATAGCCCATGTCCTGTGGTCCACTCCCCTTACACCCTCCCCGCTGACCATGAACTCTCCTCACCCTGTTTTGAACCTGCCTACACAGCCTGTTTTCAAAACATCCTCTGGCTGCAAGTTGCATCAATTCACTACCTGCTATGTAAACAAAATTCACTACCCGCTATGTAAACAAACACTTTCTTCTTTCATCTGTCTTAAACTGATTCCCAACCAGTTTCACCAAGTGTCCTGCTACTGCAGGTTTCTGTCAACAAGAGCTTGGCGTTCACCCTTCCACCAGCTCATGATTCTGTAAACCTTGAACCCGCTGCCCCTCTCAGCTGCCCACCTTCCAAATCAAACCTTTTAAATGATGCAACTCCACACGAGGCAGTGATAGCACCCCCTGGACTGAGGGCTGCCTTCCTCTGTACCTTCCCTAAGCTAAAGGCACTAACTCTACCTTCTTTAGATGCGGGCACAAAAACCGGACCCCGTGCTCAAAATGTGGTGAGCAAGCACACCAGTGTTTTAAATACCAACAAAAGGTATTTTCTTGTCCTCAGTACCTTTCCTGATGAGGCAAGAGGCACACACTGCCCAGGTTTTTCTGGATTTTTTTGGTTGCTGCTACTCCACATTGCTGACAATAGTCCTGGAAAACTGTCAATGACAACCACAGAGCTGCTTTTCCAAGCTCCAACCATCAGTTCTAAGTTCAGCATCACACAAACATGGTTTAGAATTATTTTTTCCTAACTGGAAAAAAATTCTGTTTAAAAACCTATGTTTACCTATGCTGACCTTAGTCTACCACATTCTTGCCCACTGAAGTTATGTGATGGCCTTCTGGAATTCTTCTGCACTTAGCATCTAGCTACCCAAAAGTAACAGTTCTACCACTTTTCATCAAAACTGGAATTATTCTGAGGCTGATGCAAGGTAACAAATCAAGCTGTTGGTTTGAGTGATGTCTAGAAGCCACAGGGAAGGCAAGGGAGATCAATCAAGACCACCAGGGCTAGTTTTATCATTGTGGGAAAATTAGCAGATACAGGAGATTTATTAATAACAGGACAGAAATTTGGTTGCAAAACAACAAAACTGAAAAAAAACCCAAACCCACACATCACACCTCCACGGCTGATGATGGGTGGGAAAGAAACATTCACAGACATTTAGAAGGCTTTAAAAAGGTTGCTCCAGTAGCATTTGAGCTGAACACCATCCTTCTGCCCATCTTCAGAGGTCACTTTTCAGCAGTTAGACTAGTTTCAAATCACAGCCAAACATCAGAATGGAAGGTTTATTTACCCTCAGCTGACTAGTAGTGTTTATGTGTTTTCACTTTCATATGTGCTCTATTATCTTTGACTAATTATTGTCGAGGTTCCCTGGATTGGGACTTACATCTAATAAGATATCAAGTTAAGGAAGATGAAGCACATGATGATGACAGGTTAATGCATCTTACAATGATTATCTGTTATCTTGCATCCTCTCTGAATTGGTCATGCTTGACTACAAGGTAATGGACACAGTACAGAGGAGCAAACTTAAAACGCTTTAATTCAAGAATTTTTAGCAAGACCAAACTCCACCATTCAGTCAATCCTTTAGGAGTATCTCTTTCATAATTGATAATGGTTTTACTGGCAGATCAATTCCTTTCTGAAATTCTGTTGCTAATTCTACTCTCTGAACTTCTTCCCCAAGGCAAAGACACATGGCAAACTTCCACTGGAAAACTACCCTGTCTCTTCTGCATGGCAGAGCACAGCTGTGGAATAAAAGGGTGTGCTGTCTTTGAAGTCTCATTATTAGCACTTGTATCTGGTAAATATAGCTCTCCCTCCTGTACAGCTCAAGTGATCATGCTGTGTGTTTCGATGCCTCTTGCTTGTCTGTACCAGTTGTCTGGCTGGTGCTCTCTCTCATGTGCCCCAAAGGAGGAACCTCCCAAGCTATCTGGTTTCATCATCCCTGAAATCATGGAAGACTTAAATTTAGATGACTGTGGTCATAAAATTAAAGAATTAGAAGCTGTTTCTCTCCTCTCCAAAGTGCTCCAGTTCCCAAGCTGTTTTACAGGGAGTGACCCTGTCGGTCTCACCTCTGCTGCACCGAGCAGCAGCTGCACGTGCAGCTCACTCCAGGTACACAGAGCCTCCCACACAAACTGCATAACAACTGTGGGCAGGGAAGAAGACAGACCACCTGTCATTTGTTTTGTAACAAAGTATCACTTGATGTTTAAAAAGAAGTAAATAATACAAGATGTGCCTTTTAAGATCGCCATTATTCCGAAAACCAATCAGCAAGTAGAAACAGCAAGACAGACTACAGAGCCCTGGAAGCAATCGCACTCACAACTCAATGTTAACAGCAGAGGAAAGGAAGCTGGTGTACACATCAAATTCCTGGCTACAGCCTTAATGAGGCAGGCTTGAAAAACATCCTGCTGCACTTCTGGACAAGTCTTGTCAGAAACAGCTACCAGGAGGGAGGAAGAGGAGAAAGCTTAACAGCTCAAGTTTTGTGACCAAGGTGAGGATTATTATGAAGACTTTGAATCTCGGCATGTTACACATTCAGCCAGGGCCCAGCCAGTGCTGTCCAGAACTGCAGGGATAAGAAGTGACGAGGAGTAATAATGATAACCAGATAACCAGTGATAATGATTACTGGCATTGTTTGCAATGCGACAGCGTGCAGGAACTCCAGTCACAGCTCAAGGCCTCGCTTTCCTGGCTGCTGCACAAACACAGGACAATGACAGTCCCTGCCCCAGCAGACCTACAGGGAAAGGAAAAAGAGACCAGCAGACACATCAGGGCACAGGAAAGTGACATCAGAGTGTTTCTTACCATATTGTGAGACTCATGTACAACTCACCAAAGGCCACAGACAGGCCACTTCTCATTAATTAATGAACATATGGCTGCAATTGCACAACTATTCAACATCCTTCCTACGCCCACATCTGAGAACTTCCATCCAAAGGGTGAGACTTCTTACCTTTAGCAGACTAGTGCAGGACATTCAGCATTAAAAAAAGACAGTGTTTGGAGTTGTGCTTGGGTGTTTTCATTCCTGCTGTTCATCTCAAGCTTTAGGAATACATCCTCACTATTGTGACACACTGGATTATCATTTGGATAGTGAGAAGATGAGCAGCACGTTACAGTGGTGTGGCTTTTATCAATTATTCCTTCATGGCCAGAGGCCTCAGATTACAAGTTTATTGTTTCCAAACTCAGCCCACTGAGCCCACAGCAAAAGTCACCCATCAGGTATTCCACAATTTTTAGGTTTCTTCTTTTGAAGTAAAAATTCCATTAATTAATTCTGGTCTTTGGGTTCTGGTCTTAATTTGGTATTTCTTGGAAAGATCCAGAAAGTTTTTCTTTGAAGTTCATTTTCTTCCCTATCCTTTTTCTTTCTAGTCCTCAAATAGGAGGGAAAAAAATCTTTATTTCCCTTCTTTAGAAGAATGTCTTAAGCTTTAATCATTTAACCATTGTTGCAAAAAAATAAAGCCCACATCTGTTCCTAATTTTCAAACAAACAGTAAGATGGCAAAGATTTCAAATCAAAATACTTGCTTGCAGATCTGAGGAACAAAACCTAGAATCTACCTTGTGGCACAAAGCGCAGCTCAGTAAACTACTGATCTGTGCCCTGCACATCAAAGTCAAATAATGGGTAAGGTAAACTATCAGTTCACCTGCTGTTGGTACTCTGACAGGCTTACAGTATAAGCCTCAGTCACTGTGTTTTTTCTCTTGCCTAACTGCTACAGAGAGTTCACAGTGAAACATTTCCCAAGGAGCAAGAGCTTGTATGGTTCCATAAGCACAGAGAGAGCAGACAGAAAGCCTTTCAGGAAAGCTATTCAAGAGTAAACAAACAAAAAAAAACAACAAACCCCTCACCTCTCTACATAATTCAGCACAATCGCTCCCATTTCTATTAAGAACTGGAAATCTTATTTTAAGAAACCCAGAAAACTCTCCATAGCTGAAGGACAGAAAAATTATTGTAGTAATTAACACTCCTAAGAGGAAATTCAGGTTTCTAACCAGAGGTGTTTAGTGCTGGTTTGGTACCCCTGATTTAGCAGGTAAGAGACAAGACCATGTAAGGAGATGCAGCCTTCTGGAGCCGGGGCTGAAAGCTAAACAAGAAGTGCAGTAGCTGCTAAAAAACGCATTGGACTAACCATAAACGATGAGATTTGGCTGCTTAACATCAAATGGGTTTATACAAAAACAAAACAAAAGAACCTTTGTGCATAAGGCTCACTTCCAGCCATTAGACTTAGAAAGTTTTATGATCCTAATGCAGGAAAAAAAAAACAAGACCCTTCTGCTTCACACCATCGTTATTGCTCTGGCCCAATGAAATAAGCGCTTTGGAAAATGAATGAAAATGTTGCAAGGAGATGATGATCACTGTTTCATGTCTACTTGAAGCCTGTACAAGCCTGTCTTCTTGTTGCTGTAAATGTTCCCACCACACACAGCATCCCCTCCTCTGCCCTGGCACCAGGGTCTGTAGCAATACAATGAATTTAATTGGAATTCTGATTTCTGCCCTCCCTAAGACAGGTGACTTTTAGCCTGGATTAGGTCCCTGAGGTGGCTGCCTGGATCAGCTACAGGAATGCATATACTCAGGCAAAGGAGGTGTCAGCATGGGAGCCGGGGTAAGAATCCCTCTTCAAAATGACAGTCTAAAAAGTAGCACTGAAAGTGTGCCCAAAGCTGCCCTCGTGCAGCTACTCGTGTACAAGTCCCATTCATGCCCTGAACTGACAGAGCACAAACTCTCCCTTGTCCAGAGGCTGTTCAGAGACAAGGCTCTAATCACACCTGCCCCAGTAACCCCCCCTTCTTCCTGGGAAGAGGAGGCCCAAATCAGACAGCAACTTCAGCTCAGCAACCTGACTGAACACAGGAACACAGTGTCACACACCGCAACCAAAGGCATAAGGGGCTCACCGCACGGGGGGAAATCTGATTTAGTCCATTGGAAGTTGAGCTGATGACTGACCATTGAATAGCCATGCATACCTGTGGTCCACATGAGCAAACCAAGGCACTGAACTTACCCTGGTTAAAATTATACCCAGTTGTAAAAAAAAAAAAACAAACTCAAATAACCCTGATCTGGTATGAAATGTCTCTGTGTCTTCCCCAAAGGTCTAAATGAATCTTTCACTCTATGCCTCACTTTCATTTGCCCAGACGAGCCACTACTATGCATAGTATTGAAACATTTGTATTAAAATGCTATCTTCCTTAATTCACACTTTCTGTTTCTCTCTCTAAGTTTGTATGTAGGCCAGTCTTTAATATCTTTTTCATGCTTAATCAAAGCCTTGTGTGTGAGGAGACTGCCACACAATAACTTGGTACTATTCAGCCAAATCAGAACACTCTATATTCAGCAAACAGAAGCATATGAAACAGATTTTACAAATCTATGACATACACATCAGAAATATTTCACAAGTGATTTTAATGTCAAATTTTTGATTAACCTTTTTCTCTGGAAAACAATGCTCTTGACCAGATTGCCTGCAACAGCCCAGAGCACACAACTCACTGTAATGCACACATACACTTCCACAGGTAAGAAAGAATGAGAGGAACTAAGAGTTCAATAGCATTCACTATCAGCTTTTACATACTGATAAAGAACCCTTGGTAAAGAACATTTCTGCACATACAGCAGCTCTACAGCACTGCTAACCCTACCTGCACCTACTCTGAGGAAACTTCACTCCAGTGAAGTCAATGGATGTTTTGTTACCTATTGTTAAATGATAAAATACCTCCAACAGGCACTGTTCTCTTCCATGGTTTTTTTAAACACCCAAGACACACCTTTGTATTTGAAAGAGGGAAAAGAATTAAAATTCTCTCACTTCCTCACTGAGAAAATACTCACTGCTTGGATTAGCCACTAAATTAACTTCAGCTGTAGAGAAAATGACTCATTAAACAGAACAATCAAAAATTTCACTGGAGAGAAGGGGAGGAGGTAAGGAGAACTTTAACCTTCCTGCTCTCCTGCCAAATAAATGACACAGTAGTTTGAAAAAATAAGCAGAACATAGTAACATTTCTTAATAAATAAGGCTTAAAACAGAAAGCATTAGAAAGCTGAAGCAAAGGAAAAAGCCAAAGCCGAGCTACAGACAAGTGTAGTAGCTCCTGGAGCACTTTAATGTTACAGCTATACCCAAATACATCTGGAAACACTGCATAGAGCAGCAGAAAGGCAGAGTTGTCTTTAAGAGGTTACCTCTTAATGTGGATCATAATGTCAGAACATCAACAAATAGTTAAAAGAAAGTTTTGTTTGTACAATCACACATCTGCCAAACAACAGACATCCAGTTTTGTAATACACCACTGGGGACAAACATGCAAGAGATTTTTTAATAAAAGAACAAAAGTTTTCTTCCACAGACTCATATGAATTGCTGTGAGACCAGTAGGAAATGTTTTAGGGAAACTAATGTTTCCTTCTATCACAGCTAGTTACTTATTGAATATTGGAGCCAGTTACTTATTGAATCCTCCTATAATCACTAAATTTGACCAAGATTTGGGAACAGAAAGGTGAGAACCCTGCCTATTTCTCACATGACATCTTGAGTAACTATACCAGAAGGTCTGGAAGACAGCTGTCTGAAGCCATTACATATTTTATTTTCATTTTCACCTGAAAATATTTTACACATATATATGACCTTATCTAAACTAGAAAGGCTAATCTGTCAGTGTAGATTTGGGTTTTGGCAGAAAATATTTGTTTGAGAAGACGACTAACACAGCTAAACTAGCATGAATGCTAAAGCAGCAAGCACAGGTTTGGCAGTAGAAGATGTCTTTTCTCAGATACAGACTACTTAAACCAGATCAAGCCATAACTGAGAAGTGAGGTTTTTTCCAACAGCATAAATACACTTATACTACACTCCTACTTCAAAGTAGCAGCTCCAGGGTGAGTGAGGAAGCAAACCCACTTCGATAAACCCTCTCAGATTCTCACCCAGCACACCTGCAGAGGCTCCCTGGGCTGAGGGACTGATGCTGCAGCTGGTCAGGATCACAACTCACTACAGGCACAGCTTCACAGCAACCCTGCGGACAATCTCAGACACAGCAGCAGCAGTAGTGTAGGCCAAGACAAGTGTTGTTTCAAGGGCAGTGTAAGGCATTAATCACATAAGGTATTCTACTTGAAGATTTGCTGCCTGAAAGAAAAAAGCAGATGAGGTTTCACAGTTGGTTTTAACCAAACTAGGAGCTAGCCACTGTCTAGGGAAATTGTTCTGGATTTCCTCCTAAATACATTCCCAAGTGCTCCCCAGGTGATGCCAAAAACACCTGTGCCGAGGAATACATGATCAAGGAGACAGAAACAACAGTGTGGTGGTAAACCTGTGTCCTGCATTCTGCTTCTGAAGTGCAGTGATTGCCTGTACTTAGTGCAGCTCTCCCTGGCCTTCATTCTGTCAATGTACCTGCATGAACTGAGCCTAAGGAATCAGAAAAGAGAAAGTCACAACAATGGTAAAAAGCTGCAACTATCAGCCAAGGATATGCAGATAAAGGCAAGGAAACAGATTCCAGACAGTGACTTGTATCACTCTTGACTTCATAAAACCAAAGCAAAACCTTTCCAAAAGTTACAGTGAAGAATAGTAAGAAGCTACTTACAAGAGTGCATCACTTAAAAACACAGATTGGAAAATCCTACAAGTAACAGGAGTCCTGTAATGCAAAGGCTACCATTACATGTTCTGTAGTCCTCTTTTTTTTCTATGTACAAAGCAATCCTGCTAATAGTCTTTTGCTTTTACCTGTTCCTTCAACCCAAATGCAAATGCTGAAATGTGACCAAAACCTATGATTAACAGGACAGGAGTTATTTGATAAAGGAATAAAAGCTGATGAGCTACTCTAAGAAACACAGAAGTAAATTTTGAATTAAGACAGATCAAACATCTCACCAATCTTCAGGAGAAGTAGTTTTGGAAAAGATGAAATAACCAAGATAGGAGAGAAACTAGACATTGAATTACAGATTATTCTGTAACCCTTTAGAGCTAACTTATTACTACAGCTAATTAAAATTAATAGGGACTCACTATTACTTCAAACAGAACAGTGTAGTAATAGCTTCCAGAAATAGAAAGGAAGAAAAACGGTTAAAGGGACACATTCTAAATTGAGGCATGCTGCCCTAGTCCCACCAACCTCAAGTAGGTACAGCAGTTTACATCAATTGGAGATTCCTCCCCTTCCACACCTAGGTGAAAAATAATTCACAGCCCATTCATGCAGAAGGATCATTCAAACCTTCCTCCAAAATATGCCTACACAAAACTTACCAACACATTATATGTTAGAGGGATTTTTTCCCTCTAACAATTCTTGGCACATCAACGCTTTCCACTGCTGCAATCCCACAATGTTATCAGCACAATACTTCATTCATACCTATGTTTAAAATTTTATAACAGCCTATCAAGCTAAGAGATTATGAATCATTCAAGCCATTAAAGTCCAATTACATCAACTGAAATCTGAGCTTCCCGGCATTATTCCAATTTCTCTTTCTGCTCACTCAGCCCCTTTACCCCTTCCTACACAACTTTCCCTTCTCTAACCTTGTGAAACTTCTCTTATAGAAGACCCAGGAGCTGGCCAATTTACACAGCATGCCTGTCACTCTTACCCTTCAATACATTTAACTACCACTTTTCTGTACTTGTGGCTTTGCCCTCTCCTCTCCCCCTACCCACATTCGTATGATTTCATGGATTGTCTGCTCCTGCTCCTCTGGATCAGGAGACATCCTACATCCAGGTCCCTTCTGCACCTACCCTTCATTTCTGCATGATTTTATCAGTTCAAATATGTTTCATTACCATGTACATACTGACACAGCTTCACGGTGGATTAATTCAAATTGAAGTGACTAAAATAATCAAATTTAGATTAGCAAATGAGGAAACTTATTTTTATGTCCTTAATGGTCATTCTCAAACACCAATAACCACTAAATCATGATGATCTGCAATATAACCTTTTAATTTAGCATTTAATATAGTGCCTAGTTAGACAATACTATTAGTGTATATTTATACAGATTCTTGACATGAAATTAATGACCAACATAGGTCACTATTTAGTAGCTGATTAAATTTTATATTATGACTTTTCAAGCTCTGTGTGAATGAAAAACAGGATGAAAACTAACAAAATCCCTGAACATCTAATGAAGTTACTTAACAAAATTAATGTTGCATTTAAAGACAATTTTTTCTTTTTTTGAGCCTCATGTCTCTTAAGTAGGTGAAACTGAGTGAACTTGGCTACTGTGGAATTCAAATTTTCTGATTTTGTAGAGTTCTTTGGGTTTTTTTACTAAAAAACTGAAGAAAGGAAAGCTGTTTTCCCATCTTTTCTGTTGATCTCATTCAGTTTTGAATAAATGTTAGGCTACTCACATTAAAATGAAAATAAATTTCTTTGGGTGTCTCCTGAAGCAGCTGCTGTTCTCAGAAATGAGGGTTTAGCACTTAAAACCCCATTCATGCTCACTAGAGCAACGGGTTTAATCCTCTAAACATTTGGTAGTTACACTGAGTCAAAGTTCTGTCTTAATTTAGGTAGTATTAATATATTACAGCATATTTAGTCCTGAATACAGGTTTATTTGTGAGAAAGCAAGACAAAAATTACTTCAACCTGAACCACCCCACTTTTTCAACTTCAGCTTGCCTTCTCCAGGGATGTGCTACCACCACCTCAGGGTCAAAACAGAATTTAAAAGAAATGTAAGTATTTGTTTTCTTCCTGGGAAAGCACTACATAGGGAAGAGGGGGAAAAGAGGGGATGTGCTTATGGGGAATTGCATCAGTATAATTAGAGAGTTTTAGCAAGCTAGTAACCGTCTGTGTAGGCAATCCCTTCACTCTAAAGGGTATTTCCTAATTAAAAATATGCACCCCATTTTCCGGAGCCTTCCTACTGAAGAAACATCTCACCACTGCCGCCCAATTAGATCAAATTGGGTGGCTGGCTCTTTTTGTTGTGTGCATGATAACACAAAGACTCTCCAAGTTCCTGCTCAACAAAGGCTTGTGTGAAACAGGCTTTGAAGACACAATAACATTCCTCTTGCGAGTTTCAAGCCCAGAGGCTAAAAGCACCAAGTAACTATTCATTCTTCCATCTTGAGACACATTCCTAACCTAGTTCAAAGGCCTGAAAAAACATGCCCTAGCTACATGCCTGCACACCTTCAGCAGAGCTTTTCCCTTCTATCACAACTTGCTAGAGAAAGAAGTTTCATACAGAAAAGAATTAAATACGTTTGAGAGATTTGTTTCACTCTTAAGAACTCTTAAATTGTTTAAAGGATTCAAGATTGCCTTGTGTATGAATTGATCAGCTATGTTCATCCATTGAAGAGTAAAGTTCACCATTTACGTGTTTAAAGTACAATGTTCATGCACAGTGCACCCGTTCTTTAACTTCTGCTCCCGAGATGCAGCTGTGGGAGGAGGGAGTGTGCACAGCAGCTGGAAAAGGACAAGGGATGATCTGGAGCTGTTTGGCTTCCATCACTGCTCTTCTATTTAGTTTCATCTGCCCCTGTTTTGATCTCAAACTGGTAAGATAGATGTAAATCACACATGGCTATCCATCCATATCAAGATATCCAAGGCATTCAAGAACATCACGCGTCGTGTTCACAAGGTGATAATAAAGTCAACAAATCACAAGATTATTTCCAAAATACTGACACTAGAACAAATATTAACTTTCAACAAGAAAAAATATTTACAGTTTTCAACATACAGCTTCCTAAACAAACTAAATTCCTCTTTATACATTTTATTTTGCTGTTCCTCAGAAATCTGAATGCCATTATGTGTAAAATGAAGGAAATAGAAACAATTACTAAAGAATAGGCTAGCCTAACTACAGTTCCCATTTCATGGTATGGAACCAGCACACAGAACCAGTGGAGCAGGCAGATGGGCTTAAGACAGCCCAGGTGAGACCCCCCTTTGCAGGAAGGTGAGCTGGTCCTGCAGGACCCTGCCCCAGATGTGCCAGCCAGCCTGCTTCTTGGGATTCCTGAACCACACACAGCAGATAAAAAGTTCCCTTTGTTTGCGATAGTTTTCACCTAAACGAAGGCTTCCTTATCTGTATTTCATTTTACATCTGGAATCAAGCAATTAACTATTAAATACTCCTGATTTTTTTTTTTAAAGAGAAACAATTTTTTTTTTTTATTTTGTAGTTTAGTTAACACTATTAAGAAAAAACAATGAACTGTGATCTGCAACACGGAAGAGTGGACCAAATGCTAAAAATACTGTAACATAGCAAATCGTGAAGGGATGGTACAGTGTGCCCTTGTTTTGCAAGCAAAGAAGTCAAAAAGAGAAACAGAGTAAATGTAACAGGTTAAAGAGAGGCAAATTTTTCAATTTCAACTATGGTGTTTCCACCTGTTTAAAATATATTTTTGTCCTCCTAAAGATTTCAGTTAGTCACTTTCACTGTCCCCAAATGAAAACGGTTCAGTTTGAATTTACCATCACTGCAAGTGCCCAGTATTGCTCATTTTTTCCTTCATGTAGCCATGGTACAGATCTTCATTCCCATCAAAACAAGGAACACATTACCTTACTGACATCTAAGAGTCATTTTGAATGCTGTGGCAAGCTGAGCTGCCCTACCTCTTTCAAGGACTGAGCAGCTGAGCTACCTGCTGTTGGTCATTTCCAGGAAATACAACTGTACTATGGAAGGAAAATCTTTGCGGATAAATTCCAAAATAGGAGAAAAAAGTACGATAACATTGTCTTAGCCTCAAATAAGTAAAAAACTTGTTAGTTTATGTCCTCATTATTACATAACATTCTGCTCCATAAATGCCCCATTTGCTATTTTGAAGTAACAAGTAATTCAGAAATTGTGATCAGGAATTGCAGGAGAGGAGTCACTAATTACAACAGCACAAACTTTTCTGAGGAAATGAAAAGTAATCCCATTTTTCAGAGAGCACTCAGCAAACACCACCATCACTTACCTAAAACACCTGCATGAGTCTGAAGTGGAACAGCCACCATCATTTCAGCACAGTACCCAGCCTTTATTTCTCTGGGTATCATCACAGAGAAATACCATGAAAAAGCACCTTGTACCACACAGGGAAGGCTGCAGACTCTACCAGCCCTATGACACAGCAGGCACAGCAAAGGACAAAGCTCCAGGAAGGAGAAGAGCTTCTGTATTTCTCCTATTTTAATATCTATGTGAAGGCTCTAGCACCACTGCTGACAGTGACTCCCAAACACCTTGTCAATCACTTGCACAGGAACCATCCAACCAAACTGGGAATTACTGGAAGACCACTGCCTCCTTGCTCTAGCAATTTTCCAGGTATTTCAGCCAAGTGCCTAAGCATCACTTACTGGGACACCAGCACTCCCCTGCAGCATGTACAGAAGGCTTTTGAGCTCTGAGTTTGTCTCTAAAGCCAAAATGTCTCCCCTGTCACTCATTTCCTGCTCTCTAGGGGTTAAAATTCTCTTTTCTAACACAGCAATCTTCTCTTCAAAATAAAGGCCAGCTGGCTGAAGATTAATTACCACCCAGTGTTTTAATCTAAAAGATTCCCTCACTGACACACATCAGCTGTCACTTGAGAGTCTTTGCATCTCTCACACAGCACAGGGCACGGGAAGCTCAGGTCAGACCTGACCCAAGTCACAGCTCCAGCCATGGTGGTTCAAGCTCCCCACCTCCCTTCCACTCCTTTGCAGTCACTTACAAACTGATGAACAGAAGACCTCAGGTGAGATGTGCTGTAAGAGGAGAAACAAACTCAATCTTCTACCTCTCATGTACATTTCTTGAGGTTCTTTTACTCTCTCAATGAAGACACACAACTCTCAGCACAGCACTTACATGAATGTTACTGGTGATGTACAGACATGCAGTATCTTGTGAGGAGGATGATGGGAGGGTTTGTTTTGGTTTGGTTTTAATTCCACAGTTCAGCGAAGTAAGGGCAGAAGGAACCCATACAATCAGACTGGCTTAGTCTTCTCCACTCCAGCTTCAAGCTCTTTATTCCTTCAGGGAACTGTGCAAACTGTGCCACTGAAGGAAAACTCTCATGCACAAACTAGTTAAGTATTTTATTGACTGGCAAATCCAGCTTATGGAGTTCCTACCCTATAGTTATGTCTTAACAAATATTTGTGCACCACACTGAAAGCCAGACCACTGAAACTAGACAGGAACCAAGGCTGATAGTTAATTCCCATTTTTTCTATTCACACAGATTCTGTGTTTCAAAGAAAGCATGTGCAGTCCTTAGGTGCCCTAGTGGTTAAAAATGTCCAACCTACACAGGCTGGAGGGGATGGGCTGAGGCAGAAGACGAAGAAGAAACGCAGTTAAAGCTGTAGATGTTCCCAGACTCTACATTCCTCCCTTATATAACACACATCATCAGAGAGTTCAAATGTGCAAGTACACTTCAACAGCTCTACCAGCTGTAAAGTGCACAACTAAAGTCCTCCTGAAGCATATCTTATGTGAACATTTAACAGGTCATTTCTTCCACATTCCTAGCTTCCAAAAAAATAGAATTTTACAACAGTTGACAAAATGCACCCAGGTAGATCTTCTGTGACACACCACGGAACAGTCCATTTCACCTTCCAGCTCAGGTGGCTGATGCTACACCTTCTAACTCCCAAATTATTACAAGCACTTGAACACACACAAACTTCCACTGTCTCATCTACTTGATCAAAAATTACTCTGAAGAAAATACACTTCACAATTACCCAAGGTTAAATCTCTAATAATAGTCTTCAGAGAACATGACCTAGATATGTCAAACATGATCAGAGAGACATATATCAAGACACCCTTTAGTTAGTTAAGAGTGCCAGGCTTATTTAAATCTCCTTTATCTGTTCACACCTTGGCTTTTGTTAAATTTCACATCATTTCTGTAATCGGAGAGTAAAGCTGTTAAACTTGTGAATTTTTTTTTTTTTTTTTAAGTTACCAATGTCTCTCCTTTACTGTCTCTATCTCACCTAGTCAAAATAATAATCACCATTTATCAAGGCCCCAGAATTATGTAAGAGCAGAATAATAGTATTCACGTTTATGAACAGGTACTCTAACACATGAGATCATGCAGAGATGACCAAAAGCCAGCTTTTACCATTCTGACAAGCTGGGAATTTACACGTATTTGTCAGTACTAATATATTTGTGTTACAGCTTTTACCACAAAATGAAAACCACATCTGCTGTAACAAGCCACAATAGCTTTGTCATTTGAAGTTTTCTTTTACAATATATTAAATAAATTATTTTAAATAAAAAAGCAACGGAATCTATACTTAATAATCAATAAGACAAATCATTGAATTAATGAACCCAAATCAAATTTATAACTACCCAAGTAGTAAAGTGTAAAGAAGAAAATGCTGCAGTTAAAAAAACTTGTGTGAATATAGGCCTCCTTTTATTGTATGTATCTTACAAAATCAATGGGTTTTAATGTTAAAATTCACTCGTTCTTATTTATCTTGTACTTAATTCAGATTTGTATCTGTGGTTTACTGCTGTGGTCATGACAGGGATACTACAAGATGAAGAATTCAGGAAAGAAGAGCTGGAGGTAAATTCTGCTTGCCTTACTAAGCAAATCAACCTGTTAAGGTCAGAAGAATATCCAAATACTAAAAAAAAAAAAATAAAAATCCAATAACAAACAAGGATTTTGTGCTTCCTAAGCAGTGTCTACCCCTGTAATAAAAATTTAAAAAATACAGGAGGAAAAACACCTTCAGAAAACTGCACTACCATGCAAAATAAGCACCTCTGCAACAAACTCTTGGTGTCTATCCAGGCTCTCCACATTCCTCTATACTCATCCTCAAACTTTCCAGTATCACCATCCCCTCAGATCACAAACACCTTGCAATTCTCTCGATCTACATCATCCTGCCATAGTTTCTGTGTCCCCCAAGTAATTTCTCTCTCATTTCCATCTCTTTCCCATACCAGTTTCTGCAAGTGCTGCCTGCCCTTTACCTCAAGTTCCCCATTATCTTATGTCAGCAGCCCCCAGTCTCTCCCAGTCACAGCACAGGTCCCATGAACAGCTTTCCCCTCCTNTGTCTCTCCTTTACTGTCTCTATCTCACCTAGTCAAAATAATAATCACCATTTATCAAGGCCCCAGAATTATGTAAGAGCAGAATAATAGTATTCACGTTTATGAACAGGTACTCTAACACATGAGATCATGCAGAGATGACCAAAAGCCAGCTTTTACCATTCTGACAAGCTGGGAATTTACACGTATTTGTCAGTACTAATATATTTGTGTTACAGCTTTTACCACAAAATGAAAACCACATCTGCTGTAACAAGCCACAATAGCTTTGTCATTTGAAGTTTTCTTTTACAATATATTAAATAAATTATTTTAAATAAAAAAGCAACGGAATCTATACTTAATAATCAATAAGACAAATCATTGAATTAATGAACCCAAATCAAATTTATAACTACCCAAGTAGTAAAGTGTAAAGAAGAAAATGCTGCAGTTAAAAAAACTTGTGTGAATATAGGCCTCCTTTTATTGTATGTATCTTACAAAATCAATGGGTTTTAATGTTAAAATTCACTCGTTCTTATTTATCTTGTACTTAATT
This sequence comes from Nicator chloris, assembly GCA_013400495.1. Lineage (NCBI taxonomy): Eukaryota > Metazoa > Chordata > Aves > Passeriformes > Pycnonotidae > Nicator > Nicator chloris. Next base: position 167,813 of record WAAE01016875.1, read on the forward strand.
CAGATTTGTATCTGTGGTTTACTGCTGTGGTCATGACAGGGATACTACAAGATGAAGAATTCAGGAAAGAAGAGCTGGAGGTAAATTCTGCTTGCCTTACTAAGCAAATCAACCTGTTAAGGTCAGAAGAATATCCAAATACTAAAAAAAAAAAAATAAAAATCCAATAACAAACAAGGATTTTGTGCTTCCTAAGCAGTGTCTACCCCTGTAATAAAAATTTAAAAAATACAGGAGGAAAAACACCTTCAGAAAACTGCACTACCATGCAAAATAAGCACCTCTGCAACAAACTCTTGGTGTCTATCCAGGCTCTCCACATTCCTCTATACTCATCCTCAAACTTTCCAGTATCACCATCCCCTCAGATCACAAACACCTTGCAATTCTCTCGATCTACATCATCCTGCCATAGTTTCTGTGTCCCCCAAGTAATTTCTCTCTCATTTCCATCTCTTTCCCATACCAGTTTCTGCAAGTGCTGCCTGCCCTTTACCTCAAGTTCCCCATTATCTTATGTCAGCAGCCCCCAGTCTCTCCCAGTCACAGCACAGGTCCCATGAACAGCTTTCCCCTCCTTTTTCCTCTTGTCTCTTAGGGGTACTTCATAACTCTGTCAATGCAGCACAATAACTAGTTTTCATTGAAACTTAGCACAGAGGTTAAACCTAAAATCAAATTAGTTTTGGAAAATAATATCTATTTCTCTTCCACATCACTGGACACCAAAATTATTTTTAAAGTTTATGTGACTTTATCACTTAATAATCAGTACTGAACAGATTCATTTTTAGAGCTTCAATAAACTCGAAAAAAACAACAACACTTTCTTCACAAACAAGCTATTATACAGTTCCTTGTTCAAAAGAATATTCAAGTACACTTGCTTTCAGTACTTGCACTCATGTATTTAGGAAGTCATGAAAATTGTACAGTCCTAATGAATATAAAATTTTAGCTATCATAAAGTGTTCCTGAAACAATGCAACATACTGAAGATAGTGGTCAAATAACATTCCCATTGCACAGCTGCTTGCTACATTTTATTTAAGAGCTGTAATTCTCTATTTAAAAGTGTTATTTAAGGAAATTTATGATCTCCCTACTGTTGCTATTAAAAATCAGCATCATCCTCACCCTGCAATGTCCTGTTTCACCTTCAAATTTAAGCCACATTCAAAAACCAGTTTAAACATTAACTAAATGGGAAAACCATGTGCTAAAGATGTCCAGCTAGTACCTCATAACCATATGAATTTGTTTATAAATCATTCTGTTTCAGTTTTTAAGCCAGGAAAACAAAAGAGAAACACCTAAACACATTAATTATAAGTTTGTGGTCTTGTTAAACAGGAGAACTGCAAATATGCAAGTATGTGGAGACATGGGCTCAATTTTGGCAAATAATTAGGTATGGGGGAAAACTGGTGTGTGCGTACAGTAAAAAATGCACTGTTTTGTCTACAGTAATACCCACAAAGCATGAAAAACTTTCAAAACATACTAGTATTTACCTTGGTGCTGACCCAAAACTACGGAAACTTCTGTTCTTCAGCTTGGGAAACAACATGCCCCTAGAAACTTAATTTAACTGTACAAGTCTTGTTTTGGCACCCTTGTGGGTCTCTTCCAACTCAGGATATCCTATGATTTTATGAATTGCTCTGTTTCTGTTGTTCCACGTTAAGTTTTTAACTTGAGAAAAAGAACACAACTATTGAAAACTATGAAAGAAATAAATTTACAAAGCAAGCAGTGTCCCAACAAAAATAAACCCCAGGTACATAGTACAAGAATGACATGAGTAATTTTCTATTTACCATCATGTGTATTTTCATGAGAACCACACACGAGTTTAGTTCTACCCTTAGAAGTGTTTTGCTTTAACTGGATACAGGCATAAGGTCTAACAACCCTATAGATGGCCTTGTGCTGAATTCCCATTGCACTGTTTTCCATTTTCTTACACCACCAAAAATCCCCAAACCATCCACGCAGTGGGTGAAATAGTCATCATCAAAGCTAGAGTGAACCAAGTTACCACTTGCTTGCACTACACATTCTATTCCATGTTATTAGCACTTACATTCAGGAGTTCTCAGAGTCATCAACAAAACAGAAATGAAGCTTTGGAGATCAAGGCAAGATACCTGGATTCATTCTACTATCCTGCTACAGCATTTCTCCAGAGCCAATATATAATGGTTTTCTTTCTGGAGTATTTTTTTGCCTATATACTCAGAACACAAGCTATCAGCAGTTCATCTTCAAAACCCCTGCTCATTTGAGGAGCCTTCTCACAGCAACCCCAAAAGCAGGATCCACAGCATACCCACAACATCTGCTCAGCTGTTGTCTTGGGTTTGTGTGCAGGGTTTTGGAGGGCTGCAGGGGTGGTTCCTCCAGCAAGCTGCTGGAAGCTTCCCCCATGTGTGACAGAGCCATTGCCAGTCAGCTCCAAGATGGACCTGCTGCTGGCCAAGGCCAAGCAGTGCCACTGACAGTGGCAGCATCTCTGGGATTAAGTATTTAGGAAAAAAAAAACCTGCACAACTGCAGCCAGAGAGAGGAGTGAGGATATCCGAGACCACCGTGGATATAGGAGACTCCTCTGCAGAGGAAGTAGCAGCAGAGACAACCTGCAGTGAACTGGCCAAAACCCCCATTCTCATACCCCTCTGCTGCTGTGAGGAAGAGGTAGAGAAACGGGGACTGTAAAGCTAAGCCCAGGAAGAAGGAAGGGGTGGGGGGGAAGTGTTTTAAGATTTAGGTTTTATTTCTTATTATCCTACTGTGATTTGCTTGGTAATAAATGAAACTAATTTGCCCAAGCTGAGTCTGTTTTGCCCGTGACAGTAACTGATGAGTGATCTCTCCCTGCCCTGATCTCGAGTCATGGGCCTTTTGTTATATTTTTTTCTCCCCTGTCTAGCTGAGGAGGAGAGTGATAGAGAGGCTCTGGTGGGCACTTGGTGTCTAGCCAGGACCAGCCCACCACATCTGTGCATGCAAAACTCTAAGCAGGAGGAAAACACCTTAGGGCTACACTGCTCTCTCCGCTCAATTTTTCTTTGTCATGGGCTGGTGTTTCCCAGCACAACTTGGCAATTGCAGCCACTGAGTCTTCCAGCTACAGCATGAAAGGCCACTCATCAGAGGATCCAAGCACCCAAGAGTGACCATCTAGGCTAGACACACACAACAGTACCCAGTTCTCTAAAGCAGAGGCAGAAGTTTGGGCAGGAGAGCATACACAACTGCTCTGAAACTACAGCACTTCTAACAGGAAACAAGAAGAGAGCTGGGGCAGGGCCAGCTGTTTGGAAAGAGCCAAGAGTACATGACAGGGAAGGCAATGGGATTGGAGAGTACAGAGGAATGCCGTGGGTGAGAGAGAAATGTTATTCAATTAAATCTGGGAAACAACATGGTTATTTCAGCCAGTATCTTTAATGTTAGGAGAAATAATTACACTTGAAAGAGATTAAAAATACTTCCAAATCTAATGCCTGAACAACTTGGAGGCAGCTGGCAGAGAAGGACAGAGGAGCAGGGAAAAGGACAGGAGTTAGCTAGTTTGCATCAAAGCAGCAATAATCATTTTACCCTGAATAGCCAACATTTGGGGTCATTGTCTTGTAGATGGCAACAACAGAAATTTCCAGAATGGATAGAACAAGCATTATCCAGATAGTTTTGGCCTTTGGGATGGGGTGGAAGAATTTTCTATGGAGACAAAAAAAGAAGCATGTGCAGTCCCTTTGCCATTTCTGAGATTAAAAGGGAAAATAATAATCCATGAAAGAGAGAGAGTAAAGAAAGAGTACTTAGTGCAGCCTTCCCCAGCCCTTGTTCTGATACCTGCAGCTTCACCTTTCCCTTCCCAGCTCCAGATGTTTTCTTCTCTCCGCTGTACCTGCAAACACACCAAGCAGCTTTTCCTTCATCTTTCACTTGGTCAGACACCAACAGGAGAAACCACAACCCCCTGCTCTCAGCTGCAGCATGAACAGCCTCAGCTGCCAGCAGGAGCACAGGGGAAGCTGGCCAAGGAGGCACAGCCCGCTCTGCTGCTCACTGGGAAAGGCAGGCAAAGCTTTGGGGAACTGCAGCACCCTTACTGCTTGTGGAGTTTTCAGGTGAATGGTTCAGCTGAAGGTGCTCAACAACTTTTTCAGGAATGTGCAAGGAGTCCCATAAATCACTCAGCTCCAGGCAGGTTTTCTTAGGAGTGGCATAAGGTACAACCTTACATGGAACAAGTCTCCTGCCAAACCTAAGTTTTACCTCCAAAGCAAAAAAGGTACGAGCACATGTTAAAAAATAGCTGTAAAATGGTTTAAAATGGACTTTGTTAGGTTTCTTTGCTTAGCACACTGAAGAGATGAGCTAGTCAGGCTGAATTTTGCAAGGGAAGTTTCAGTTGATGGCAAGAAATCTAGCCTGGGAAATAAGAGTCCCAAGAGTTAATTTCTGAGAAGGCTACAAGCAGCCAACAAAGCTTCACAGTGGGAAGGGAGAAGGAATATCCATGGCTCAAACTCCCCATATAATTACAATCTGATAGTTCCTTGCCTCCCAGAAGAAGCTGTGCCTCCTCAATCCAATCCTAATTTTGGGAAATAAGAATGAACTTCAAGTAACAATTACACTATTACACTCTATTTTACACAACACTGCCCCTAAAAACATCTGCATAGTATTTTTCAGTTCTTTGTATCAAATCTTCCACATCCTAATCTTTCACTGAACCGCATAATAACAGCAAGTATCTACCTAACACCACCATGGAGAGCATTGCCACAGCTTTTATGTTAAAGATGACACATAGTTCAATTAAACAAGTTGTCCACAGCAAAAGAAAAGCAGTGCATTTGGAAAAAAACTGCGTAAGCAAACAGTTATGATACTGCTCCCCTCCAGACCTGCCTTCTCATACCCTTCACATATTCTTTATTTACCCATATATTGACCAAGGATCTTCTCTCACACTTACTCCCCAGTCTCAGCACTGCACAGGTGGGAGGGAACAACGATGCTCCCAGCAAAGTGACTTAACTGCAGAACATGTTGCATCCTCTGGCAAAATCCCCTCCTGAAGAATTCATAACACCAATGCTGTCCTAAGCAGATATGGATTCCCAGGGTAACAAGAGCCATCTGCAAAAACATGGCTCTTGCAAGCACATGCCAGAACTGAGAAAAGGTGTGGCTGTGTAAATCTGTGTACGTTTAGTCACAAATAATGTATGGTGACACTCAGCACAGTCATGTCACCCACAAAAATTACCATTTCCTACCAGTTACCACTTGAACCAGACCGGCAATATTTGCACTGATCTTAAGTCCTACCTCGAACTTTCAAGTTAACCTGGTATTCATAGGTCACGTAAGACTAAGACTCAGTATTACTTTGCTCGAATGGGCAATAGCAGCAAGTCCCATACAGCAAATGTGAAGAGACTATTTTGCTTTTGCTCAGGTTATAAGGATGCAAACATTTAAAAATGAAAAACATATGATCCCAGGCATCACACCAACACCAGCCTCAGTGTTCCCTTCAGTGAAGCCACCAGACGACACAAATACTGAGATGATGTAAATAGTGATAGGAGATTCACCCCCCAATGGCATTGCATATATTCATAGTAGCTGCTTAAACTACTGTGATTGCTGCTGCTCAGGTATGTAGGAAACTTAAAATTGAGTGACAAAATTTACTAGACGACTATCTGCCAGTACTTGCCTGCACCAAAACAAAACACACTTCACCTTTCATGAAAGGACGTAGACAGGTGCACTGTACTTTGTGAGCTCTTAACAAGATTCATTGTTCTGTGCTGCCTGAAGTTCCCACTCAACAGAAACATCACACTGCTTCCTACAAGGCTTCTACTCATTATACATGTCTGTAATCAACGTGCAACAGGCTAGAAGAAAAATTAAAAGCTTCAGGAAGAAATGGAACACATAAGTCAATGCCAAAAACATCGTTCATTGGCTCATTTCTTGTGCTGTTTGTAAGACTGTAGCACGTGAGGGATAGCCACACAGTATCAACTGAAATGCAAGTATAAATACAATGCTCTAAAGGCTTTTCGAACTCAAAGCTCCTTTCAACAAAACTGAATTAACACCGGTCACAGCCCCGTGAGGCCACAACGGCAAGCCTCAGAGTGATGATTACGGACCAAACCAGGATTACACTGGGAGTTGCCCGTTTCCAGCCCAATACTAGAAGCGACTCGCTTTCACACCCCTCTCCCACACACTTCTGAAGCACTGCTAATTCTGAAAAGTAGAAAACCGTGGCAACACAGTAAGGAGAGTATTGTATCCCCGGCTGACCAGGAGCATCCGAAGCTGCTCTGGAAGCACTCCCCAGCCCGCGCAGGTGCGGGCCAGCGGCGAGACACTCCCAGGGATCCTGCTCTCCTGGACGCTTCTGCCACTAAAACGTGCTGCAGTGAGGCCAAAAGTCTCCAGGAAACCAACCCAACCCATGGCTGCCCCAGGGGGACGATGCCGCCCGCCCCCAGCCCGCGGGAAGGCACCGCCACGAGCAGTCGCGACCCCCGCCCCAGCCCCCTCCCCGCCGTCGTTCCACTCCCCGAGCGGAGCCGCACCCCGTCCCGCCCAGTCCCGGCTCACCTTCCCCGGCGGGTGCCCGGCTTCTACATCTCTTCCCGCTTCTGGAAGCTGATGCTGGCGTAGGCGCTCAGATCCTCGCCACAGTGGCCACTCCCGCGCTGCTGGCCCGGGGGCTTCGGCGGCAGCGGCTGCTTGGCCTCGGCTGGGGCGTGCGGGTGGTGGTGGCGGCGGTGGCCGCAGTCCCTCACCAAGTCCAAGTCGATGTAATTGAGCCCGTTCTCCAGCGCGGGCGCGGCACCCGGGTCCCGGCGGGCGGCCGCCTCCGCCGCGCCGGGCCGTAGCCACACGTTCTCGAAGGAGGCCGAGCTGTGCCGCTTCACCTCCTCGGAGCCCCCCGCGCCGCCGCACGGGAAGGGTGCCCCGAGCCCGCCCGCCGCTCCGCGGGCCGCACTCGGCGTGGAGGAGAAGGTCTCGGAGCTGTGCCGCCGCCGGCCGCCCTGCGGGTCGGCGCGGATCACCTTGGCGCTCTGGTTGCGGCCGGGGCTGAGGCTGACGCGGGTGAAGGCGCTGCCCGCGCCCAGGCCCCCCAGCAGGGAGGAGGAGCGCGGCGGCGCCGCCGCTAGCTCGGCCGGCGGCCGCGGCAGCTCCGGGGACGCAGCGGTGGCGGCCGCCGGCGGGGGCTTTTCGGGGCCGGCGCGGCCCCCCCGCGCCTCAGCGTAGCCGAGCAGGCGGGCGGGCGAGCCGGGGGACGGGCTGTCCGCGTAGTCCGAGCAGGAGCCCCCGCCGGCCGCGGCGCCCCCCCGCTGCATCGCCACGTAGTCCCGGCCGAACCGGGCGGCCCGCGCGGTGGCGAAGCCGGGCGGGCAGGGGGCTCGCGGCGGGCCCGGCTCCATGTTCATGTACTCCTCGGCGGCCTCGCTGCCCGGCGGCGGCAGGGCTATGCTTAGGGCAGCCGAGGGGAAGGGCGCCTTCTCGCCGGCGATGAACTCGATGTTCACGTACTCGCCGGGGCTCTTGGGCTCCGGGGGCAGCAGCACCGGCGGCTGCTCCCGCGCCCGCGGCAGGGTGCTGGCCTTAGGGCCACCCAGCGATAGCCGCGTGGGGCGCGCCAAGCGGCCCTTGGTCTGCACGGCCGTGTCCACCTTGCGTGGGGGCTGCGCTTGAGGCGGGGGGCCGCCCTCGGGGCCGCCGCCGCCGCCCAGGCTGTCGCTGCTGGTGGAGGAGGACGAGTCCTCGGCCGCGTAGAGGAGGCGGCTGGAGCCGAGCGCGATGCGGGGCTGAGGGCTGCCCTCCTCGGCTGTCCCCGGCGGCCTGCTGCCGCCCCGCCGGTGCACGTGCTTGAAGGAGCGTGGCAGCGAGAAGTAGGAGTAGATGGGCTTGTGGTGCGCGACGGTGGCCGCCTCCTCGACCCCCGGCTGCCCCGCAGCCCCGAAGTAGCAGTCCGGCGGAGTGCTGGTGGTGGAGCCGCTGGCTGGGGACATGTTGATATAGTCACTGCCGCTGCAGGGGAGCTTCCCTTCGTTGCTCTCCACTGAGAGTTTTGGGTGGTGACCGGCACCATTTGTCCAGATCTTGGCGTAGGCTGCAGAGCTGCTGTCGGGGGAGTAGCTGCCACTGGGGGACATCATCATGTAGCCATTAGAGTCCACTGTGGCTGGAGGGTGGCGGCCACCCCTGCCAGGGTTGATGATCTGCTGTGGGGCTGACACGCTCTTAGGACTCATGGGCATATAGTCACCACCCTTGGGAGGCCCCCCACCACTGGGCACAGGGGCTACACCTGGTGACATGGGCATGTAGCCATCATCTGTGTGCGGGGCAGAGTTGGTCCGATGACGGCCACTGTCCATGTGGTGCATCTCCAGGCACTCCTCTGGGTAGGAGTGAGTGGGCACAAAGGCTGAGTGGCGGTAGGAGGGCAGCCTGCTGCTGCCACAGGGGTAAGAAGGCAGCATCTCTGTGTACTCCTCAATGGAGGCCACCGAAGACTGTGAGGGTGTCTTCTGGTGGGAGATGGTGGGCGAAGTGCCTGCAGAGTGAGTCCGCTTTCTGAATGCCTTCTCTAAGTCGGCAACCTCCTCACTACCACCTCGAGGACAGCAGGGTGTATTAGGATAGCGGGGCTGCTGCTGAGGGTGGCAGGTGCGTGGCATGAAATGGCCATTGGGCGCTGCCAGGCTGCAGCAAGAAGAGGTGGCCTTCCCTCCCATGCAGATGTAGTTGAGGTCTTCATCACCCCGGGCAGGGGGGGTGTGTCCCAATGAATCAGGGGTTACACTGCGAAAAGAGCTGCGAAAGTCACACGGGCTTGAACCATACTCATCAGAAGAAATAAATCCACCATCACTAGGGGAGCCAGAAACTGAAGCACTAGACCTTCGTGGAAACAGGCAGTCTGAGGTGGAGCCATGGCCACTAGTGCTGCTGGATGACAGGCTGACTGGACTGGTGGCTGAAGGAGAGCAGCGCGAGGAAGGCATTGGGATGGACCGGCTGTGGTTGAGTGGAGGATGGAGTCTGGAGTTGCCACGGTGTCTGTGTGAATGAGTCCGCGTAGCACTGGGACTAACTGGGCTACCATCCACAGAGGCAGGTCTTGACATTGTGCCTTCCCCATCACTCGATGCTCGAACCCGGAAAGAGCTGGGTTTGCCACCTGTACCTCCACCACCAGCAGGAGAAGTGGCCGTGACACTTTCAGTCCTGGACCGCCGACTGAGCCCCACTTGGCTCGGTGGAGGGTTGTTGACATGGTGCCTGCGAAGGGGCACAGAGATGGGGTTGGAACAGTTTGAGGAGGACTGGCTCTTGCTGCGGGGCCGGAATTCCTCACTCATGGCTCGCATGGCCTCCAGGATAGTTTCATGCATATTCTGTGCCACCACTGAGTCATCCACTTGCATCCAGAACTCACCAGGTCCGGTGACAGCTGAGCGTCCCACCTCAATGAAGAAGAAGTTCTCAGAGTGACCACAGCGGCGGATATTGAGCAGCTGCAGCACCACAGCAGCCGCATCTGAATTCAGCTTTACAAAGCTGATGGTCTTGTTAGTCAGGCACAGGCGGTAGATGCCAATCAGGTTCTTTGTCTGGCCTAGGCCCTTAGGCTTCAGAATTACTTGCCAAACTTCCTTAAAAGCTGGACCAGGGGCTACCTCACCATAGCTGTCCTCACCTGCTTCCCCCAGTCCCGTGCTGCTGCCTCCAAAAGTGACATCGCTGTGGTGGTGGTGGTGATGGTGGTGGAGGTGGTGGTGGCCCTTGGCCCTATTGTGCAACTGCAGCAGTGCTTGGTACCAGCTCTCCTGCTCAGGTTCACTGTCAGCTGCAATGGCAAAGTGCTCGTCCTTGGTGTAGAGGGCCACCAGGTGCTTGTTCTTGGAGTCAGCCCGTTTGTTGATGTTGAAGCAGCTTTCTAGCGGGATGGAGCGCTTGGGGGCCCCTGACTTGTGTCTCCATTTCTTCTCATTCTCGTAATACTCCAGCCGGGCGGGTCCAGACTCACTGGCTGCCCTCAGCACGAAAAATCGTTTATGCATACTCTTGGGTTTGCGCAAGTAACCCACCTTTCTGACATCTGAGAAGAAGCCCTCGCTATTATCCGTGGGGCTGGCCATGATGAGAGGTGGTGGAGCTGTTACTGCAGCTCACAGTCTGCAAGACCCCAAAACAGCAAAGCCAGCCAGGAAAGGCAACCACCTAAAATAAAATTCATGCAACAACAATTAAAAAAAAAAGGGAAAAAAAAGGCAAAATAGCTCAGGATCCTCTTTTGCGAACGGGACGGGGGAGGGACTGAAGCAGGGTGAGAGCAGCTGTTCAGTGGCAGAGGCAGCTTCCAGCACCAAATCAGAGTTTGTGTTGCTGTTTATGCCCAAATCGCGCTTAGACGGGTAAGCTCGTCCTTTAAAAGTCCAGTCCCGATCAATCCAGACGAAAGTCTCGTCCCAAAATGAGCCGCCGGGAATGAAAAACGCATCTTCCCTTGCAGGGGTCGGGCTCCGGCGGGGCCGGGAGCGGGGCGGGGGTCCCTTTCCTCCGCTCCCTGCACCCCTTTCCCGGCTCAAGTTTGCCTCCGCGAGCAGCGACCTCTGTTGCAGATTAAATATCCTCTCGGGGGCGGAGATTGTTTTGCAAAGTCCGGGGTTTGCACCCAAAAACACACGCTGGTTTCCCCTCTCTCGCCCTCCCCCCAAAAATGAGAAAATTTAAAAAAATGCCGTCTACAAGACAACCCCCCCCTTCCCCAAATATCAGCGCCGATGCTGCTGCTCCCGCTCGTGCGTGCGGAGGAGGCTGGCGACCCCATTCAGTCCCATCTCGTTAGGCAGAGAAAGTGCCATTTCCACACGCGGCGCAGCCCGGCAGCGGCGGGAGGGGAGGCAAGCCCGAGTGCTGAAGGAACATCCTCTCTTCCTCCTCCTCTTCATTCCAGGCGGCAGCGCCTCAGCGGCCGGCGGCGCGGCCCCCTCCCGTGCCCCAGCCCGCCGGGGGAGCGGGCACCGCCACGGCGGCTCCTTCTCCGCCGGCTTCTCCTCGGAGTTTCCCGGCGCCCCGCACCAAAACAGGCGGCGGGGGCCGCGCTCGCCAGTCCAGCCCCCTCCGCTCGCCGCCGCGGCTCAGGCTCACTCCAAGGAGAACAACACGTGACGGCGCCAGTGCGTGGACCATCCCCGGAGCCGCCGCCGGGCTCCCGGCCAGCGCCGCCGCTCCGCCCTCCGCCCTGCCCTCATTCAGCGCGGCCGCGGGGCCGCCGCCGCCGCGCCACCATTGGTGCCGCCGCCCGTCCGTCACGACGGCGGCGGCGCCCGGCCGGGCTGGGGCGCGGCGCGTAGTAAAGAGGCGTAGACGCCATTCAGCGCCGTGTTATTTATACCCGCCGCCGGCGGCCTCTGCAGTGTGGCGGCTCCTGGGCCCGGCCGGGCGGGGAGCCATTCCCGCCTACCCGCAGCCCTTACTGCCGGCCTCGTGGGGAGGGGAGCGGGGAGCGCTGTGGCTGCGGCCGTGGGGCCGCGCCCGCCCCGCCCGGGGCTCGCTCCGCTCCTCGGGCTCAGAGCGGCCCCGGCGCTGCCAGCGCGGCCGGTCCCCCACAGGGGCCTGGCGGGAGGGGCGGCTGGGCACGGCGCTGCCTCCATGGCGGGCGAGGCCGGGCCGCAGCCGCGCTCCCGCCACCGGCTGTGCAGCGGGTCCCTTGTCTCTCCGCGCCGCTCTGTGCTGAATTAAACTGAGCCTGCAGCGGGAGCGGCCGTGCCGGCGCTGGACCTGCCGCGCCCGCAACTCTGCCCTGGGCCCCGGGAACAAGTGCGGGAGCGCTGCGGCCGCATCCGCTGCTCAATGCTGCCCTCTGCGGGACAGCGCCCGCCCCGCCGGGCGGGTTGCGGCTCCGGGGGCGGCGTGGGGGTTTGGGGATGCTTTCGGTGTTCCCTGGTGCCAGTTACCATGGGGGACCCTGGACAGGCAGCTGGGCTCTAATCGCCCGGAGCTGGCACTGCCCTACCCGAGCAGACTGCAGCTGGGCAGAGGTGCAAGCGCCGCAGCAGTGCTCTCATCTACTCTTCAGGTTAATATATATAAAATTATTCTCTCGTTTGGATTTGTGTAGGTCCAAACACGGGATAAATAAGGTGGAGGTTTTCTAATGCATCTGTACTACAAAGTTTGCTGCTGCACAGATCAGGGCCGTACAATTACTTGAGAGGAGCAGTTACTTGTTCAAAAGGTGAAAAATTCCCCTGAAACAGTTGAAACACATGGAGAATCCAGAAAGGACAACAGGCAGCAGCACAAACCACCCTTGCATATTATCCTGTAGAAAACACAGAAAGCACAGAATTGTTTACGATTTCTAATACAGGAGCAGAGTCTAGCTGGTTAGGAGTGAGAAAAAAAGACAATCCATGCTGTAACAATAACACATCATCACCTTCTTCTTTCTTCCGTACTGTAGCTCATCATTACAAAACCAGATATTTTTTATTGAAAATAAATCGGTTATACATACCTGGAGATAAAGATTGGTACAAATCAAGTGTATTTCTATCCTCCAACAAGTAGGACAGGAAATTGTTCCCCCAGTCCACACCATGGAGCTGTGGGATAGAATTGCAGCCCCAGGGCATATTAAGATCAGCTATCTTGGTGGTCATTAATGCCAAGGTATGTTTTGTGAGAAGAGGGCACCATCCCCATACATCCATGGCTAAAATGTCCTGTGGCAAGAGGATAGCTCCTAAACCTCCTCTGCTCGTCCCTTCACAAGCATGGGAATGCATGTTTGTGCACAGAATATATGTACTACTTTTTTAATTAAACAATCTGCACATAGTAGGTAAGATTATTCATATTAAATAATAACTTTTATTTGCTCTGCCCCATTCTTTCTCTTGGCACACTGTTCCACTGATGTGCACATGTAAGTGGAATGATCTCTTGATGGAGAAAAATCACCATCTCACTTGTATTGTGTTGCACCAGGGAACATGGATTTGAGAGTAAAAGCAGGAGACAGCCCTATAATCATAGAATTTCTTGAGCTGGAAAATATTTATATGGATGACCAAGGCCAAGTCCCTGCTCCTCACAGAACTACCTAAAACTAAACCATATGACAAAGGGCATTGTCCAAACTCTCCTTGAACTCTGACAGACTCGGTGTCCTGACCACTTCCCTGGAGAGCACGTTCCAGTGACTGACCACCCTGTCAGTGAAGAACCTTTTCCTAATGTCCAATCAACTTCCCGTAACAGTTTCCTTCAGTTCATTCCATGTCCTAGCCACAGCTTGTGGGCAGACAGTATATTTAAATGTGCTCCATTCATCCTGGGAACATTCTCTTCAATAATAGCTGCTTTTACAGATAAAATAAAATCTGGTTGTTCTTATCTGGTTATCAAGGGGATTCAGTAAATGTTCCAGAAGTGTGTTCAAACTTTATATATAGATTCATGTCCTTTGCCCAGCAGAAATAACAGGCAATAACATACTTCCAGCACATTCTGAAAATTATTTTTTAAAGTTAGTTTGCACCATGCCAGACCACATCTTGGAATTGTTTTCTTGCTCTTTGAGTTCCAAAACTCTGAAGCACTGTGCTTCTCTGTGAGGTACATAAGTGTGCTCACCTGCAGACCAAAGAGAAGAATATATCCTTACTGTTTCTATTTAAACACTCCCCCTGCCTTGACCATGAGTAACTGAGAATTCAGACTTTGTAACTAATTGCAAAGAGGTTCAAACCAAGACATTTAATTCCCTGTATAAATACCTATAGCTATCACATTACACCACTGTCTTCTCTATACAAGAAATTCAGCTTCAGTAAACAAAGAAGAACAAATTTGAGGTTGCTTTTCTAGCATCCATGTCCAAATCCTAAATTTCATTTCTGCAGTACCCTTCAACCATCCCCCTGTTCTAACCACACACCTCAGAATATATATATACATATATATATATCTATATCCATATCCATTCTCTTGGAGACAACATGATTATTTTATATAGAGAAGGGAAAGGAGTATAATACAACAGATAAGGATCAAAGTTCCTAGCTTTTATCTGCCCTAGTAAGTGGTTGAAAGATTAATTTAGCACAGGGTAATCTCATGAGGCATAAAGTGCTTGAGACAATTAGTTCTCACAGTGTCCCTCCTGAACGTAGCAGAGCAGAGCAGTAAGGACTGGGAGATAATCAAAACTTGTGCTTTGGTAATGCTCTGTTGGTGAAATGGCATTGCAGGAGGGCAACTGCAAGGATCCAAAAGTAAATGAGGAGGTAGTGCTGCTCTAAATTACAATGAAGATTGGTTTCTCTTGAAGCCACTTTTAGCTGTTCACATATAGATTCTCAGCTAGCTGTAAATATGACTAAAAGTAGAAGTTAAGACTCAACATACACCCTTAAAGCAGTAAGGAAAAAAAACACTGCTCATTTATCTTTTCAGGTGATTGCCATAGGCTCTTGATTTTTTTTTTTTGCCTCTGCCATCAACTGCTTTTATGTCTCCTTTTTCCCAACCTTTCTCTCCTCAGACACATCTCTATGCACTTTGCTCACTTTCCTATGTATCTGACTGGTCTGTTAAAAGGGTGTTAGACTTGTTATTACAATCTTCTAGAATTCTAGGGCCCACTAAAAAAAAATCTCTCACAAGGATGCAAACCAAAAAAAAAAAAAATTCCCCAAATGTGAAGTTACATCACTGTAAGAAAAGCAGAATGTAAGTCTCTAAGAAAAGCAGAATGACCCTTGTTCACCACGTTCCTCGATTCACCTTGCAGACACAACTGACCTACAAGGTGCTCCCTCTAACCCCAATTCCCAGTTGCTCCTAAAATGCTTGATCTCATTTTCCACACCCAACTCTTCAGTTAAAACAGAACTATTTCTAGGCAGAGTATCATGAAAAAAACCCCAAAACAACAGGTCAGGAAATCAAAACTTTCTGAATATTATTTTCTTTCATTTCCTACTAAGTTGGAATGAAGTTATCCAGGAGCAGGAAAAATGAGCTGCTCTGCCAGGGAAGGGGAGCCAGGTGCCAAGGAGCAGTGACCTCCCCAGTTGCAGCCCATTCCTATGGTACCCAAATAAGGTGAGCAGGGAACCCTGGTGCTTTTTTGGTGTAAAATTTCTCTTACATATAAATCGAATTTCCTATATTTCAGTTTGTGGCCGTTGCCTTTTGTCCTGGCACTGGGCACTACAGAGAAGTGTGCTACAGTTCTGTGTCCATCACACCAACACAGGTATGCTCTGGGCCTTGTCCCAGGGTTGAGTTGATTGCATATTTTATTTATTTTAAGCTCATTAGTAGTATTTACTTTTCTACAATCAACAGTAAGGATGAAATTTGCATAACTCCTTCAAAAATAGTGTGGCTGTCTCTAAACTAGTTAAATCATTACTTAAGTAAACAAGATATTTAATTTCTTTGTTAAAGGAATACCTTTGTTAAAGGTAGTAATATTATGATTATACATTTTGTATCACTGACTTCTACTGTCATCTCTTTGAAGCAAACCAAGAACAGATATGGAATGACTAATTAGAATCTCCAAGTGTATTATACTAGGTTGGTATGTTGACAGCTGTATCCCACAGTATCACAATAATGAGAACTAGAAAAGTTCAAGGCATCTTTTCTATACTTCTCTTATTAGGAATTTTTCTATCATGTATTCTCGAGTTCATGTGTAAAACACTGTTACTCATAACAGCATTTAGAGCACATTAATGATATGAAATATTTATGTTCTAGTGATCAAAATTAATTCATACAGATTATATTATTTTGTACGTTAGTACTCCCTATATAGCTTCACATGTCTTTGTTTAAAGAAGCCAGAAAAGATAAAACATCATTCCTAGGCTTTCCACTGGGGAATATGGGTATCCCAACTGAAGTATCACTAAACTAACAGGAAGCTCAGTAAGACTTTTGGATAATTCCCAGACTACACTGATCAACCTTCAGCTCTGCATCTATTATCTTTATATTTCCGAGCTGTAATAAGTTCAAAAACTGTAGTGATGCTTCACAGATTTTTTTTTTTTTGCCTGCTTTAATTCTGTCTCCTTCACCACAGACAAAACTGCCTGGAGCATGAATTTCAAAGGGCAAGTTACAGAATCTTTTATCTAATTTATAATAAGTTTTGTCTATGCATAGCTTAAAGAAATGGTCTTGAGCAGTTTTTGACTGAACGAGGGAGTTTCATAGGTCCACAGGGGTTCATTTTGGGTTTTTTACCACTGTGGCAAAGTCCACAGAGGTATGAAAATTAAAGCCAAATAGAAGGTTTTACCGTGGTTACTTGGTGACAGCAATAGTCTCAGTCTTGCTCAGTCAGCTTTATTTCATCTTTGAGGTGTCAGTGTTTAACCCTGAATGATAGATAAAGCAGCAGGAAATGTGCCTGCTGCTGCCCACAGTGCCATTTAACAGCTACAGAGGAAAAGGAGGAACATGATAATCCCTACAGGATCCCACGGGGGAGATCCCTCTGAGGCAAGAATCAGCTGCCTTTTCCCTTGCTTTGTTGGAGAAGAGTGAGGGGAGCCAGGCTGTGCTGAGCCCCTGCTCCAGCCCCTGCCATCGGCTGTTGGAAGCCAGGCTCTGGCAGAAGCACAGAAAGCTCATGGCCTGGAGTCAGAGCCCTGCCCTGGCCACCAGGACATTGCTGCCACCAGCTGCCTTTGCTCCTGGCCTTGCACTCAGTCTGCCCTCAGGGCTGCTGACTTCTCAGCAGGATGCGATGCAGGTGTTTGAACATGACTGATTCCTCAGTTGTGTTTGTCAGGAATGGGAGGCTGAAAAATGGGATAACAGAGCAAAAGAGTAAGCAATGGTTTCTAGAGAAAAAGGAGATTTACTCTGGTTTTCTTCAAAGGGTTTAGGAGTGGAGCTTATCTAAAGACCCGACTTATGTCCAGTGATAGTGGGCAGAATTTATTGATTTTTATCAACCTGAGAAGACATGGACTCATTTCACAGGCTCCAGCTGTGCTTCAGAATTCCTTGAGCTTTCCCTTGTGTGATATGATCAAGCTTAATCATGGCCTGCTGATCGTAAATGGAACATACTTCCTTGGTGTTTGCTCTTTCAAAGAATTACCAAAGGTTCAAAGAGTTGCAGAAAAGCCTCCTTGCACTATGTGATGCTGGGCAATAAAATAGTGAGCTTAAATGCATGCAGAAAAAAGCAATTCTGACTTTACATACTTATTGACATGCTCCAAGTTAGTTACACCTACTTTCGAGCATGGTCTTGGAATTGTAAGAGTTAGCTCTTTAAAAATATCAGCTCAACATTTTTGCGGTCAAAAAGCAAATAGAAGATTAGAAATTACCATGTAAAAGAGAGAAAACAAAATAGAGAACTGTTTTTTTCATGTGCAACCTATTGTGCATCTTGTCCCTGCCTACTGTGGAAAAATTCTGCTTTCTGGACTTGAAAACAATAATAAAGAATTGCAAAAAGATAACAGTAAATGATTAAAATAGCGTGAACTGAGCTAGCAGACTGAGATTTTTCAGACTGGATAAAGAGTGTCTGAGAAGAGATGTGACAGATACCTAGAAATATCATTACTGGCATGGAGAAGGTGAAAAGGATTGATTGTTCCAATACAAAAGATAGAGAACATGGACTAAAACTAGAACGTTCAAAACAAAGTTACTTCTTTAATGTCAATGAACCTGTGACATCATTGCCACAGGATGCTGTGACTTGTAAAATCAGTGGACAAGTGCTTGGCAAAGTCTGTCCGTGCAAGAGAAAGACATGCCAGCCAGCTCCAGGACTGCAGAAGCTGGAGTACGCTCAGGGAAGTGCCACTGCTTGTGGACCCTACTCCTGTCCATGTCTTTGACACCAAGGAGCACCTAAATGGGCCTTGGTATGATGCAGCACACATGGTTACACTTTTAAGATTAATTTCACTTGGTCCTGTAAGAGTACTTCGATAACTGTTCACACGTTCTGTGATTGAATCCATAGCCTGGGCTATTCTATTTAAGAAACACTCAGGGTTCTAGACAGTGATGTTAATTCTGCATTATTTAAACAGGAACATTTAGGTACCTGCCAAATATCCTATTCAGTTACTGCAGTAAGAATGTCAGTGATCTTTTAAAAAAAAAGGCTGTTGGACAGAGAATGATTCAGTGACTTGCTTAGAATCCCACACCTCTCCTAAACCATAATATCTCAACAGTTTCTGGGACAAGACCCAGAGAATATCCATATGCTTGTGTGTGATGCAAGCAGCACTGGGTAGTAATTGCACTATTTATACACTGGTTTTCATTACACCTTTCACACAAAATGCCTTTGCATATTGGACTAAATCTCCCAGAAAAGGTAATTAGGACACCTTCCATAGCAAAGGACTTTTCAGGGATGGTCTAAACTGGACTCATCTTCAAACCATCTGAACTGGAAGGAATTGTTGCCAGTCTTCCTCTATCATCGCTTCCATTTTGCAGATTTCTGCTGAACATTTTTAACCACTACCCCCATGAGGAGGCTTTACATCATGCTTTACATCATGTATGGTAAAGCACTCAGGGACAAGTTACCATCCAAAGCCTGTTTTCCCTTGATTTCTAGATGCACCTGATTCAAGGTCATCAGAGGCAGGTTTTCAGCGAGCCCCCTTTAAATTTTAAATATATGCACAGGCACACTTATGCATGTTAATTACTGTGCTTTATGTTTTAGTTCTCCTCAGTTGCCAGAAGGTTTTATCTGCATTTGGGGAGGATTTGCAGGGTGGATGGTAGGGGGGCGTGTATAAAACACTAAAAATATTTACTTTCATATATGCCCACCGATGAGTAAGTGTGCCTGCAAGTTCATACATTTTGACACAAAAAGGAAGGAACTAAAAGAATTTAAAACCCATTTTCATATTATTCAATTTTCTTCATACTTTCAGGACTCAACAATTTCTTGACTGATGTCAGACAAAAAGCAAATTTAGCAAATCTTAGACAAAATCCTATAAATTGTTTTGAGTTCTGTCTGCATGAAAGAGCAACCCAAACTACATTTATTTTTTTAACACTATGCAAATTTTTCCTTTTCTAGCCTGTTCTGAATAGTCTAGTCAAAATCCATTAATTTCTCTCAACTTCTACCTCTATTTGCTGCAGGTTTGCTATTTAAAATGAAAGGCACCCTATGCATTTAAAATGTTACCACAGTAATTACTTCTCAAACAATACATGCCAAATTAGAACAGTCATTTTTAGGGACATCACTGAAGAAATTGTTTTCAGCCTAATGGAAGTTAATAACTGCTACTTACCTGGAACATCATTACTATTGTTGCTTAAATAAGGTCACATTTAATTAGTAAGTCAAGAGCAAGAATATTCTTTAAAGCCTGATCTTGGCTCCTGCAAATATTTCATAGACTCAGTTGAAGGTGCAAACCAGCAGAAGGAGGGAGGTCCTGCACGGACTGGGGATGCTTCCCACCAGTCCTGTGCAAACCCTTCAGCTGTGGGGGCACCTCAAAGGGCAGGAGTCACTCAGAACTGCCCACCTGCTCCATAACACTTGAGTGTCTTGGTTGCTCCAAAGAGCTGGTTAGAAAACGCTGATTTCTCAGATAGAAATACTAACCTGATTCAAGGGATAGAATAGCTAATTGTGTATTAAGCAAGGGGGTTTAAAGTTTTGAAGATCAGGAATGTGGATTATATTTCCATAAACATATCCATCAATGGGGCTGAAATCAATGGGGATCTGCTCTTTTCAATGGAGGATTCAGTAACGGTAATAACAACTTCAAAAACCAATGAGGAAGAATGTGGAAAAGTCCAGACAGCCAAATCACTGTGTTGTAGTCTAGGCAGCCACAACACTCAGAGTGCTTCTTCAAAAACTTCAGGGGGCTCCAAGCATCAGCACCTTGTTAGCTAACGGTCTCTCATACCTTTCAGAAGGCTTCACACACCAGCACGTTGTTATTCAAAAGTCTCCACGTTGCCTCCCATGGGTAGCTCCTCACAGCTCTCAGGGTCTGGCTATTTATGCCAGCAGCCAGTCTGTAAACTCAATGTCTCAGCTCTTCTTCTCTCTTCCTTCTG
This sequence comes from Nicator chloris, assembly GCA_013400495.1. NCBI lineage: Eukaryota > Metazoa > Chordata > Aves > Passeriformes > Pycnonotidae > Nicator > Nicator chloris. The sequence continues at coordinate 188,006 of WAAE01016875.1, forward strand.
CTGGCCACACTGGTCCCAGGAAGCCAGTGGTCTTACCCTGTAAGCAACAATTTGGTTATGGGTTTTGTTAGGTGGTTGTTGTTTTTTTGTTTTTTTGTTTTTTTTTCAATTAGTGTAGAATTTTACATAGATTATCTTACTGAAATACTCAGAATTTGGTTTATTATATGTCTAATATGTGCCAGGCTCAAAAATAGACTGTGATAAAATAATGGAGTTTGGTTTTCATCTTCTTTCCTCCATCTGATGTGGTTTGCATTAGAAATTACTTTAGGACTGCCATAAAAAAAGGTCCAATTTTTGTCTTTTAGGGGCAAAACAAACAACTTGAATGTAAGCAACTAAAAGCTGTTTACCAAACCAGTATGTGTGTTTATCCCTAAATACATCTGTCACAGGGCTGTTACATAATTTGTTTCTAGTGAGTACTTTGAAAAATTGCTATTTAACAGATACTGTAACTTCCTTCCAAAAATTATCTATTGAGATTTTTGTGAACTTAATAGAGAAACATCTCTTTTCTGAATATGAGAAATAAGGAGATAGGAAACAGTCTGCCATCCCAGTACAATGTTGATCTGGCCACAAAACAGTTATTCAGCTCATTTTAAATTTTTTTTGTTTTACAGTATCAGTTAAAACTATTTTATTAGTAAAGTGAGGAGATCCAAGTTACTGTTAATTCCAGGGCCAAGATAAACTGTTCCTATTTACAGTGAAAATATTCCAACAGAAAGAAAAGAGTAAATATAGAAAGAAAAGGAAATACTAATGTATGTACATATGTTTATATAGAAAAGCTGTTTTAGTTGAATGAAGGAAAATCTTATTGAGTAGAATGAGACAAAAGCCACTAACTGAGAACAAAGATTACAAATGAAACATTGCCCCAGGAGTTAAATTTTCTGAATTCTGATAACTCCTTTAGAAGACATGGACAATGTCATGTCCAATTGGCAGAGCCTCTGAAGTTACAGAACAGGGATCAAGGGTTCTGCTCTTTCTGTGTGGGAGTCCTCAGGCTCTTCTGCTCCTCAGCCAGGGTACCCACCCCAAGACCTGCATCTTTACAGACCCTACAGCTACAAATAAAAAGTAATCTGACTAGCTGTTAGCATTGTCAACTGTAGCCACTTCTCTCTAAAATTAAGCCAAATTATGGAAACTACATGACATCTGGTCTCCTTCGTGTGCATGCTAATATTAGAAAAAACTATTTGCTGCTCCAATACTGCACACAGCATGGCGCAGGTAATAGAAACAGAGCAGGATTTCTGCCTCTTTCAGACTGCTCCTCTAAATTGAAATTTAAAAAATTATCTGCCACAATTTCATTTTCTTAAAATAGCATTTTTTGTCAATTTTGGACATCAAAAGTCAGACTTATAAAGAAATGCAGGTATCTAATTCTCTTCAGCTTCATAGAGAACAAAGAGTTTGTTGCCAGAAAGATTGCCCATGAAAATGCTAATATTCATGTGTGAAACAGTTTATTTTGCTATGTCCTTACATGCCAGCACACACAAGTATTAATGATATTCATACATTTGAGTTAAATACAACATATTACTTGAGTTACTGGTATCAAGTGATTTTGTAGTGCTGACAATTATTTTGTATCTGCTTGGCATGCACAGAGCTACAGCAGCTTCAGCCATTTCCCAGTCTCTGCTGACAAACAGGAGAAGGTCTCCACACCTGTTATTCACTGCTGGCTTTCCTAACTACTTTAACGCATTAATTCTTGAGGCTGTTTTAGTTGATTTACATAAATACATCCTCCCCTCCTATTATGTTATTACATGCATTGGATTATTTTTTACAAAGCATTACTGGGGATTATTTGCAGCCAGCAGATTCAGAGAGTACTGTCCTTGCCATACAGGCCAGAAAAACAGAGTTGACAACCACCCTGTTTCCATGGGCTCCCTGTACAGATGGACACGCTGGTGTTCACACTCAAAGTACAACAAGCAGCTTTTTACCCAAGACATGAGCCCAGCTGTGGAGAGGAGGGTCTCACAGTAGTAACAGAAGCATTTGGTTTGCTGATATAGACAGGAAGAAAACATTTATCTGTTGGTGGATTTAGGTAGACTGAAAAGAGCCAGTAAAGCCTAATTGTAAAATCTGGGAAAATCAGCATGGTTATTAAAGGGGAGAGAGAGAGTGGTAAAACAGATCGCTTATATTTGTTTGATTTGCAGAGTTTCCCTTCATGTAACCCCTAGTGATTAGGAGATGTGCTGCTCAGCCCACTGCACAGACTGGCAGGGCCACACTCTTGACTTCCCATCCTGTATTTGCAGAAATCCAGAGCTAAAGGCCCAAAACTCAAGGGCTGAGGTGCAGAACACAAAGCTGAGGTTTCCTCATTCTATAGAGGTTTTTACATACAAAGCTGCAGGAGTCTTATCTTTGTTCTTTTCTGTGAGGGCTTAGTCCAAGGTCCAGATTTCAAGTAGTAAATTTGAAGTAATTTCACTTATTTTCACACCCAAGATCTCCTAGTTTTGCAGCAGTTAGATTTATCTGGCTGTTTGGATCACTTCTGTATTTATTGTTTCATGTTACAAGTACAAAACTAGTGTAAATACCATGAAGTAAAAAATTTGGCTTTATTTGGAATGTTTTTCACTCTCTCCTTTCCTTGCTGTTACTGTCAGCATCCAGACTGCTTTCAGACACCCCTTCTGTGCCCATTTGCAGTTCCTCTGCCTCTCAGAGAGAAATCTTTAAGGATCACACAACTTTCCAATGTTAATATTTTCACCAAAAAGAAAATGTGAACATGCTACTAAGCATATTCCAATTCCTACAGATTGCTACAATTGCCTTACTTATCCCCCTTTCATAGGATTAAACTATAAATATGAATATAGTTACTAGAATGATTTGTCTGGTTTTTCTGCTATTTCCAAAAATAGCACCCAGGAGATAGGAACAAATGAATTTGGTATTTCATCCAGGGACAGGATACCTCTTGGGCTTTTTAAGCCTTTAAAAATTATTTAGCAGTGATGACAGATGCAAGACTGACATCTCAATACAATGACAACCTCAATTTATCCGTGCTATCAGCAAGGCTCCAGTTATTGCATGATTCTATAGCTATGCAGTTTGTTACCGAATTAAATCCTTCCTATAGGATAGTGATTAATAATCCCTGCTTTTGTTGTTTAAAACAGATGTTTCAGGCCACAGAATGACAAAGATCAACTTAAATACATGAAGAGAGTATAAATGTCTTCCTGAGTCTGCAGAACAACCTGAAAAATTTTAATGGAGAGGTCTGCTTCCCCCTAATCACCTGAAAGGGTTGTCACGTCTGGAATGGAAAGATAAGTTACAGCACTGCCCTCAGTAATTATTTCTAGATGGAGAATTCCAGCAGAAGCATCCAGCTTTTGTTCTTAACCTCCAGTCCAAAGCTGGCCATGCAGTAGAAAAAGTAATAAAAAATAGTATCTCAGAGGAATTAATTCTCCTTATGAAACAGTTTCATATTTAACTAACTTCAAATGTCTTAACATTAATTAAGCTACTGCAGAATGCTCAGTTTCTTCTGGTGCATTAGAGTTCTGTAGCAAATTTGGTGTAAAACATGGGTCCAGTTTGCAGAATGACATTCGTGTCCTAAACACACGTGCACTAAGGTCCTGCAGGTATGTGCTACAGCAGAGCACAGCATCCTCAACCAGCACAGCCGTGCTCTGGGGTTGGCAGGAATTCCCCTTGCTGCCTTGTTTTAGTGGCAGAGGGAACTTTAAAACCAAGGTGTGAAAAGGTACATCAGGCCTTCCTTCTCAGCTGAGCCTGCTGGCTGATCCTAGCACCAGTCACTTCAGAAAGAGAATAAACCAGCAGTTACTTTTTTGGTCTCATTCATGAGGATTACAGCTGAGAGATTGCAATGTCTCCCCCTTCTATGCAGCTGGAGATTCATGCAGGGCTTCTTGTCCCAGCAGAGTAATGGAACAACATGGATGCCTTTCCCATGGTTTATAAATCCTGTATTTTATATCCATGACCTTTGCAAATCAAGCCTCAAAGAGAAAGCACAGCCTATATAAACTAAGTTTAAACTTTGAAGACTTAAGACTTGCAAGTGAAATATATCTGTTTAGAGGAGCAAAGTCTTCACCAAAAAGTAGAGGCTTCTCAGGCAGCTAGAAGCTGTCTCTGTGAAAGCAGCATTAAAGAGTCATTTTCTTTTAATCTGTGATGACAAACTTCCTCAACAGCTGCATTTCTCAGAAATGAAGTGACCAAACTCCTGGGTGAAACTCCTGTGAGAAGACAAAATCACCCAACCCCACTGGCTTGAAACTCCTCATACAAATGAAATAAGGACCACAAATTCAGGTATAAGTGCTAAAGGAATTCAACTGTGCTTTCCCACAGCAACAGTTAATAGGAATAAAGGATGGAATACAAAAGTAAGACTGAAATAGGAGCTCAGAAAATCAGAAAGCACCCTAAAAACAGGCATGGGAAATGTCTGGCCCATACATGTGCCTTGCCTTGCGAACAGGAGACATCAGACCACTGAGTTCTGCCATTTCAGTACCTGAGAACTGGGATATTATGCTACTAGCTGTGATGGTAACATTTGATGTGGATTTCCAGGTCATTAAGGATGCCATCAGAGTCACCCACTGAAGGAACACACAATTCCCACTGAAGACACCTCACTGTAAGGTCAGATATTACTCAATGTAAGAAACAAGTCCTCTCTCTTGCATACCTGCCTTATTCAAGATGTGAGTTGCACAGTGAGGACTGCAAAGGGCATGAGCCCATTGGCCAGCTCCTGGCTAAATCCTTTCCCACAGCTGCATGAAAGGTAAGTAGCTTCAGGGGAATCAGCAATGAGTTTAGTGGTGCACTATTCAGTACATGTTGTCTCTAGTGCACAGTGTGAGAGACAGATCTGTTGCCATTGACCTTAATACTACCGATTACTGTGCGGTTTGTTGAGTAAGCACTGTGTAAGTGAGCAAGTCAGAAGCACAGCCTCTGAATAAAGATAACATTACATCAATATTGTGTTATTTTAAGCTTATATTAGCAACCCAAAAGTATTTGTTAAACTAACAGGAACTGCACCATGGGAAGCTCTCTTTCACTCCAGTTTTAATGCAAAAATATCCTGCAGAATAATCTCACAAGCTAAGACTGCAGAAGCATATAAAAGCAAAATGGAACAGTTAGGGTTTGCATATACATTTTTCACCTTGTTATTCCCAGACTTTAATCTTATTTTTTTTATTATTATTATTTCTTTAAACATTTCTGACCATGTTTAGTTCTAGTCCACTAGCACCTATGGCTTTGCAGGAACTATTGTCTCTTAAGAATGCATCCTCTGCAAAGCCAAAAACTTTGCACTGGTGCAGAAGCAGGGAACTTTCCTGAGAGTGCTGAATTAAATAGTTTTAAATAATTTTGCAAGAAGAAAAAAAATGTGGCAGATTACTATTCCCAGTTTTAATTCGTATACAAAAAACTAATGATCCAACATGACCTAAATGGGGAGTGCCACATTCTGTCCACCAAAAATGCAAATGGTTAAGGACCTTGAAAAGTGGCGCTCCTTGCAGAGGTCACCTCGCTGGTCTGTTATCAAAGCTTGCATAATGAAGTGGATGACACAGCCATTAACTTGCACATGGGCTTGTATATGTCAAAGCAGACCAGCTTAATCTAAAGGTGAATTCAATAATGTTATGCTGAATTGCAGTACACAAAAAGCCTCCAAAAGCCTATGATTAAGGGTCAGCACATCTGGCTTCTGATTTGATGTCAGCTGCTAACCCTTCTTTGACCTCATCCCCTGCAGACTTTCTAACTGCCTGTTACTAAGGATATTTTACAATGTCATCTTGCTGACTCTCACTGTGCACTGAGAAATACCATGTATCTTCACCTTTGCTAAGTTAATTTTCAAACCTCTTCAGCACACATGGAAAACTAACATTTAATTTCCTAAGCCTGCAGTAAATTGTCATCTCACATTGGGACACAATGAATGAAAATTGTAGGAAAGCTTATTTTTCCTTCCAAAATAACCATTCTGTCCATTAGCCAATGTGTTCTCTCAAATTTGCATGCTTTTCATAACAGCATTGGTGACAAAAATTTATTCATCCTTAGTGTAGCTGTGTGAAACAAACAGCAGAAAAAACTTGCTTACGCTATATAGAAAATCATTCACACCACATGAGATTTCCTACTTTACTGACTTTTATTGTTCTTCCATTTACTCATTTCCCTGTACTTGGCAGGTTGGTGTCCCATTTCTGTTGTTGATAGGCTGAGGCTTGTTTATGCTTTTGAGTAAGGCAGTCCAATTCTGCCAAAAAATAAGGACAAAGCCTGTTGAGAGGCTTCATCCTTCTGCATAAAAAAGAGAAACCTCTCTCAACTTGGCTTTCCATTTGCATCAGAAAACAATCAGTTCATTAGAAACAGTTCATAATCTTAAATGTTTTTCTAAGCTCCATACCAACTGATTCTTGTTTCAAAACAAACAAAAACGACAGTTTACAAAAGTGAAAGGTAGATAATTACAGCAGAGCACTCTGTTATTAGATCATTTCCAAGCACACAAAAGGAAGGAAATGAATGGTTTGTGAACACTCATATGCAATAGCAGACATTTCTCAGTGAGAATAAATGAAAAACTTTTCAGTACAATGAATGCCCCAAGGCACCACAAGAATTTACTTCATAGGTGTAAAAAAGATACATAATTTGATATCTAAATATTTTAGGAACACCAATCAGTTAGAACACACCTTGCAATTATTTGCAACTCAATTTTGAGAAGTATGTGCTGTAGGCTGACATACAGGAAGAAAGAATTCCATTATTTCAAGTAATACACAAGCATTCACACATTTTTTAATCTATTCAGATTTATAAAAGCTTCAAAAAAAGTAGCTATCCAATATTTGAGTTTTTACATGCATCAAGATACATAACATAAAAGATTTCTTTTGGAATTTTACCAGTGATCAGCATTTCTCACTTATTTTACCCTTTCCACCACATTTAGGGAAAATGGGGCTTAATTATGGAAGCCAGCAGCTGTTGTAGCTCCACAGTGCATATAAATAAAACACCAAAAACTGCAGGGCCTCCTTTTGGGGTTACTATTTTAATGAAGCAGCATCACAGTTCTAGCTCATTCCACCCTTTCCACGGTGCATATCAGCAGTAAATCTCATCGACTGCACGCTACATCGCTGAATGAAAGGCAGAACCTACTGGGATGGAGCTGAAACCAATGGGAATTTAGAGCTGTAGCACATGTAGCAGGGACTGGGCTTGTTGCCCACACCATGGCTTTATCAAAGTATCAAGAAAATAATAAACGTAAAAAATAAAGTTCAATAACTTCGTTATCAGTATGACTAAACACAGCTTTCATAAACATATCAGGTCTATGCCTGCAAAGCCTTATAGTCACTTTTTCCTTTATGCCTCTCAGCCAAAAAGCAAACCTTCATTATCACTTAGAGTCCACCTGGTTTTCCAAACAGCGATTACACCACCTGCACTGCCATTCCACACTAGAACAAATGTAGTCCCACTTCCCTGGCATTTCTGCTAGACTCTAGCTGCCACCCAGCCTATCTGCCTCTTATTAGCAAGGCAGACCCCGGTAACAAGCAAAAGGACTCCTCATATATGGCAAAGAGACATTTGATGGACGCCACGCTGCCTCGGACTCCTATGTCCATCTCAGCAATGCAAGCCTTCTGTGAGCACCAGTAACTGTGCATGCACTGAATACACATTTCCCCTGCTTCCCGAGCAGCCTGGGGTTGGCACACGCAGCAACCTCATTCTGCTTGTGTGAAAGTTTCATATTTTTCCCCGTTATGAGTCCCCACAGCCCAGATTGATAGTAGACCCAGCTGTCCTTTATAATTACATTTTAATGACTTAGGATGGCTGTTTGCATTTTGGCAACTTGTTTAATAGTGATGACATTTAAATTGTCACAACTAGGCTTCAAAGTTATCAATTTATTAGATGATCAAGAAACTTCACACCTATGGTGGTGAGGTTTTTGGCTGCAAAATCAGTAATCCATCAGCACACTGATTTATATAATGAGGGTTATTTCATAGGGATATGCTTTAGTTAATTCAGCCCTGAAAGGGATTTACTTGAACGAATTAAAAAGGTTCTGTTTACTTATTTATTACTTTAGATTGACAGATACTCTAAAAACACACATATTGTGTTTTGTCTTCTGTTGCTTTTTCATTTCAGTACACTGACTTTTTGTGCACATTTCCATTTATTTCTCCTCCTTCTGCAAATGAACCTGGGATTTGCACAATCACATATGATTCCTTCAGAGAAACACTTCTCTGATACAGCAACAGCAGCACTCAAATATTGCATAGTTTACGTCCTTGGTAGATTTTTTTGCTAAATATTTCAACACCCATCCCCCAATTGTGCATCAAAACAGTTGTCCAACTCCTTATAGATGTAGAAGTCATGAATAGCAGAAAAATTAACCCTGGTTGCCTGGTCTGACTATCAGGTTTAATCATAGTACTGTCAGCTGCCTGGCACGTTCCCTACACGCTGCTTGTTTACCCATCAGGTTCCCTGCTTCCCATTCTCAACCCAGGGGTTCCAAGTCTCCCACGCAGCCCTATTTGACCTGCAGTTCAGAAAAGAACCAGCACATAGTAGGGGCAGGTAAAGCTCATGAGTTTCCTCACAAACCCACTGCTGCACAGCCCCAGCTGTGGAGGGGGCACAGCTACAAATGAGCAGTGCTGGCCAGGCCCTTTGGAGAAAATTTGTATCCTGCCATGTCTCCAGAATGGGGGCTCAGCTCCAGGACTGGCAAGCACACCCCAGCCATTGCCATCAGCAGCACAGAGCAGCTCTCCTCACCAGGCACACTGACCACGGATGGCAGCTGCAGGAGGTGGTAGGGCTGCAGCCCACAAGCAATCCACGCTTCTGGCAGAGGAGACTCCAACTGGTCAGTTGATTCCAAAGTTACTGGGGCAGCAGCATGCAGGTCAAATAGTCACATGTCGATTTTTTAGGAAATCAACTAAAATCTGTTCATACACCTGACTGGTGATTGATATCAACAGGGATATGCCAGTCATCACAGAGAAAAGTAGCTCTGGGAGGGGCAGGAGGGGGATTACTGCCCACTGCCAAGTCCCTGATGTACAAATGGCACTGCTGACAGGCACCATGCAGATGCAAGCGAACACCCTGTGAGCTCCCACCTACTTCAGGGACTTAGCCCAGCATAGGGCGTGCCATATAATCTTTCCTGCAAGAGAGAACTAGCAGTAATACTCAAGTAGGAGAAAAAAAAATCAAATGAATTTACTTCTCTTGACAATTTTGACTGCCTTTTCTTCCTTATCAGTGGTATTACCTTCATGCAAGCAATCATTAAGTAAACAGATCTCAAAGAAAAGTCATTTCAAGTACAGATTTCTTCCACTAAACTCCCTGGAGTGCCCACTCTGTAGCCCTTGGGCAAAATCCAGCATGAATTTATCTCAAGAACAGGCCAATGCTCATTAATCAAGCAAAGGCCTGGCTGAAGTCCTCACAGGCGGCTGTGCAGAACGCCAAGTCACCTTGTTGTAAATGATCTAGGTACTCTGCAGCACCAAAAACCAGAAAGCTGCCAGAGACCATTATGTTACAGACAGAAAGCCAGTACAGAGAACAAGGAAAGTAATTAAAAAATATATTTCTCAAGCTCATTGGACATGGACCAAAATTTGAACACAGAATGAATAATCAAAATAAATGTGACAGGTAGCAGAAATACACATTAGTGAGCTGCTGAAAGAAAAAAGCTTCACATAGACTCTCACAAGTTTTTAGAAGAGGAGGAAGAGGTCCCCAGGGCAATCCCCATGGGAATTCTTTGACTCTGGGAAGTGGGAGGGTTCATCTAACTAATGGTTGAAAAACTTGCCCTTCTACCTAGAAAGCTGGAAGATCCCCAGAAACCTGAACAAGTCCTAGAAAGTTTGCATAAACACCCCTGCAGATGGCTGAGCACTATCTTAATGCCCTTGCCGGTGCTCATTCCTTGCCAATCGCAAGCCCTCTGCCCTGACCTCTGCTCTGTTTCCAGGGGTGGCCTTTGAAGTGGGTGATTGCTGCAGTGGAGATGGATTGCGGGACAGGGCAGCCCGGGGCTGTTACTTGTTCTAGCTGGGAGCTGTGCTGGCTCTCAGCATATGCAGAGTACGATGTGAATCCTACCTGCTCCAGCCTCACCCAGCCCCTGGAGACAGCCTCAACCCGATCCCAAGCACCTCGCTGATTTTGTTTAAAGAAGATTAGAGAGCACTATCAGCAGAGGACTGACAGGCAATCATCTTCAGCAAAATGAAAAATAAACTGGAGTAGTAAGACAGCAACCTGTTGCAGCTGTTTGCTCAGTGAGTGCACTGCATCAGAGCATTTCTCAGATGCATGTCACAACAAGCAGTCACAGGAGGACAGCACAGAGTCATCTCCTGCTGCTGCTCCAGGTCTGAAGGAAGGCTTCCACCTGTTTTTCTTGGGCCAACAACAAACAGCACATTTGTCTTTGTCCTGAGGCAATCATTATGGCCGCAATAGCACTACCACAAAAATGGGAGTGAAAGCTGCTATTTGAAACCAAGGTAAAGACTGAGGCTTATTTCCTACACATATACAGCAAAAAGCATCATCCCCAGCAGGCTCACCAGTTATTTCCACTATCTGCTTTCAGTAGTTGCCAGTGCTCTAAAGGCAGTTTAAAGAAAAATACACCTCAATTTTTATTGAGCTTTGAAAACCAGTGCTTCTAGTTCAGATCTGAATAAAGCATTCTGCTCCTGAAGGCTTGTCTGCTTTTCCCATCTATATTAGCTGATCAAATACAATATATTGTGTTTGCCAGAAAATTCTACTCTATCAGGTTAGAGTGAAATTTCTCCTGAGCTGAACCTGAGTAACACTCAGCTACAAAATATAAGCTCTCAGGTTTGGTGATATTGAGTAGTTTTATGGAGTCTGATTATAACTCATACATTACTTTCTATGCTAAAAAATGCTTAAGTGCTTCAAAAACCCAATTTGATCTTCATTTACTTAACTGCTATTTACAACAGCCTTATAATTTCTGCTGAATATTGTAAAAATGAACAACGAAAAAGGTGAAAATAATCTTCAATAGAGCTTACCAGCTTTGAATTGCCACTTTCAGATTCACTGCCTTGAATACCGTCCTTCTCCTTCCTTACTCTGGAACAATGTCTGTGAAGGGGACCCAGCCTCAATGTACCTGAGCAAGGGGCAGGAAAGGTCCAGGGACCTCGAGCTGCTTCAGCCAAGAGTCCAAAGCACAAGGCAGCCCATGAGGACAAAGCAGGGCAAAGACAAGGGCAGGAAGGCAACATCCAGGCATTGCACCTGGAGGGAGCCGTTTGGAGACAGAACCATCAACCAAGGGCCCAGGGCAAGGCTGGGGGGCAGCTAGAGACCAACCCTGCTCCAGGCCTGCTTAGGGAAGGAGACAAGGCCTCGGCCTGACCTTAAATGGGGCTCTGGGGCCTCGAGGCGGGGGTGTGGCTGTGGGGACCCAGATGAGGCTGGTCAGGGACTATTAAGGCCTAATTAAGGTCGATCAATGCACTCTGAGCTGTGACAGATGCCTTCATTAGGCTTAGTTTTGTTAAATAAAAATATGTCAAAGACAGCTTTAGGAAGCTGAAACCAACAAACAAAACCCCCAAACAAATAATAATGCCCATTTCAATATTAATGCATACTATGTCTCCTCATAACTTCTGGGATTCAAACTTCCAAGGGACATAAAGCTTCCCTTTTTGTATGAAAACAGAAATAAAAAGACCAAATTGTGAAGTAACATTTTTGAAGTGGCCTTCTGCTGGTATCAGCCCCTCTTCCAAATGCTTCCTCACCCCTGCCTCTCAGCCTCTCTGCAGGGAACAGGAGTCAGGCTAGAGAGCATATACGATGTAGGACCAAGGTCAGAATAAACAACAAAAACATGCAGCATGAATACTATTCATATATCCAGAAGAAAATACAGAGCAAGAAAATACTTCCAAGAAGGGTCCTAATGTAATTTTTGGTGAAATTACCATACTATCTTTGACAAATCCTCCTTTACAAGAAGTGCCAGATAAAGGCCTCTGGCATTGCCTCTGTATTAGCCCAACTTTGAGAGCTGGGAACCTGGGAGTACAGCAAAGTGACATTTCATCTCCCTTGGGAAGGGCATTGCTTCCACTGTCCTGGCATCCTGCAGGCCAATGGAGCACACAAATGTCACCAGAATACTGACACATCCTTGTTATAAAGAAGTTCAAATTTCATAAAAAATTGGATCAAAATCCCTGTTTCCATAACGGAAAACATTATCTGAATGCTTGATAGAAATGGGAAATAATCACGAATTTTCACAGCTAAGAGTATTAAGGAAAATTCCCTGCCAGCAGCAGAACATACTTCATGATTTTTATAAACTGTGAATGATGAGTTGTAAATTATGCTGCCACTGAAAAAAACCCAAACAACTGTATTCAACAGAGTATTTTCTGCCTACAGTATTATTACAAGTAACAACTTCTTGACTGTTATTCCTGTGATCAAGCAAAAGAAAGATAAATGTTTACAAACACAGCTTTTAAAATCAGTTTTAGATGACAGCAGGTTACTCTTTTGTTACTTCATACCAAATAACTTTTTACATTATAGTGTGTTTTCATCAGTGATGTCACATCCTATTCTCTTTTGACACCTTTTTTAGAAAGCCCTTCAGTTTCAGAAGGATTGGCATAGTTCAGACATTCATTTCTTTAATACTGCCTTTTGGTCTACTCTGTTCTCTTCTGGTTACATACAGCAGGTCAGGCTTTTGAGCTTTTTCAAAATACTTTAGCTTAACTGAAGTGTCTCACTGCAGCATGGAAGTATCTGGATAAGCAGGAGGTGACTGATCATCGGATCAGATGCCTTTGGCTGTAAGTGTTGGGAAACCTTTTTGATACTGGTCCATTTCTTCCAGCCCACATGAAGACCTAGACACTCCTTTAGTTTCCATCCAGTTGTTTCACCTATGTCTTCTGGGAGTCTATATGGACAAATCAAGAACCTCCAGGACATACTGTTTACCTCTGTAAGTTGGAGAGAAAGCATGTCTTTTTTTCCCTCCTTTTGTCCATATTGTATAATATAGTTACTTTGTTAGTGCTGCTGGCAGCTGAACTGGAGAAAGTAACCTGCCAGTGAAGAAGTTGTTAGCAGAGGTGGACTGTGTAGTAAAAGGAGGGTTAATGTCAGATCAAAGACTCCGGAAGAGTAAGCCCTGAATTCATACAAAACCTTCACTATCAGATCTTATTTCTATCTGTCTCTCTCAGAAGGGCTTGTCTCCACAGTTTCCAAGGCATTATGTTGTTTTCAGAATCAGAATGGTAGCAGTGGTACAACAGCTGTATATAAACTAATAACATGTTTAAATGGATCCTTTGATCGTCTGTATTTTGTTAATTTTCTGACAGACATAATATTCGGTGTATCAAATTCTGGGTTACCACTTTTCTACTTTCTGTAAACACTGTCATGTACTGACAGTCTAGGAAAGCCACAGTTCCTGTACCATAACTACACTCTGACATTCTTACATTTGCAGGCTAGTCCTAACTAGTTCCTTCAATATTAACATAAACAGTGTTTCAAATGTGCTGCTATCAGATTCCCAGCATTAATTAGAAAAATAACCTTCAGATATGGATTTAATTTGCATCCATGCATTCATAGCAGGATGTTTCTTTGCAATTGTTACATGTTGAGAAGCCTCCATATAACCCTCAGAAAAAGTGAGTATTTTGAGATCTCTCTATTGCTTCTAAAACATGTTTAAACCTTGCACTTTTAAGCAAAGATCTCAATGTCACTTTTTCATTATGGGTCAACAAATGACTAAGCTGTATGTTTACACTGATAATAGCTGTATGATAAATATTTACATGGATTATATAGTTAGCAGTAAGGCGTAAGCAGTGCTGACTGAATGCGTCACTCCTGTACCAGGAGTACCCGGGTTACGAAAATGATGGGTTTGGTTTTTTCTTCTTTATTTTCCTTCCAAGTATTGAATTCTCTTTCTAATCAGGCCAGACATAACCAGGAAACAGAACCTATACTGTTAATAGGTGCTTAAATGGAAAGGGATATTATCTTAAATTAATTCAACCAACCTTTTATGTGTCAGCCCTTCAGTTATTCTTACTCAAGAACATTATTCATGTTGAGGAAAGCTGAGTAATAGCTTGTATGGCACACATATATCAAATGTAGAATTTGTAAAAATAAAAGTTGTAATATGTGAACAGTGTTTCTCATTTCATTCCATTTTATTGGTAAGAAAAATTAACATTCAAACAAAAAAGTAAAAGAAATCTGTGAGGTGAATGGTGGCATGGCATTAAAGAAAGAGAGCAGCAGGTGTTTCTTTTTTTCTTCTAAGCAGCTATTTACGTAAGTATAAATTAACCCAGATGATCTGGTGGGATATTAGTAAAATTTGTGTAGAAAAAGGAAAAAAACCCCAACTTTTAAGAACTTAATGGGTATAAAGTCCCACACAAGTAAAGAGTACAAGAAAAATGGTGGGCTATTTTAAAACCTAGCTACATATGTGGCCCATTAATTATACCATTAGAACATATTATTCATTTCCTTAGCCTCCCATTGTTCCTGTGACTTTTGTTATCCCTGCCATATCATTAAGGATCTGAAAAGAGAGAATAGTAATATACAATTGCTCAGATTGACCCACAAAGGAAACTATGATCTTCTAGGTCCCAGAAAGGAACCACAGCCTAAGGACTTGCACATCCAGTAATAAGATCTGGACCTGTATTGAGGCAATAAATATGGCATCTTTAAGAATTATGGACTGAAGTTATGATTGCCTGAAAATGGAATATGCTGTTATAGGAAATTGTGCCAATTGTAGAAAACCTGGTGTATGATAAAAAAAATCTATCAGTTCAGGCACTTTTAACTGCCACATCCTGAGATTTCTATGAATTATTATGATTAGCATTAATTGAGGTAACAGATCTAAATGTGCCAAAAGTAAGGAGCTTAAGGTAATGTGTCGAAATGGTGGCACACACTGAGCCCTGCCCGCCTCTTTTGGCTTCTGTCCTTTCTTGGAAGCGAGGACTATGCTGAAGTTGCTTGTTTTGGCAAAGCTTGCTCCTTTAACTTGATCTCCACCCTATTTCTAGGAATTCAGCCCCTTTCACGCCTGCCAGTCTGCTGAGCTGTGTGCTGTTTTTGGAAGGGCAGAATGCAATTTTCTTATAAATTCTATGACATACTTGTACGAGTTGCCAAAATGTTCTATGAAACCTAAGTGCCACATAAATGACAGCAAAATCAGGCGGTCTACATGTAGCTTTGGCTATGGGTTTTGTACGATTCATTTCTAGTCACATATTTGTGCCATCAGCTTGCCAACATTTCTGTGAGAACCTATTATTTCAGGCATTTATAATTTGTTCAGTGTATTCCCTACTGAATATTAATAACAAAGCTCAGAGTCTGGATATCTGTGTCAAATTTGGGGAATAATACAGTGACATCAGTGACTATACTCTACAAAAGTGAAACTAATAGAGTCTTTAGCTGCACCAGGGGCGGTTTAGGTTAGACTCTAGGATGACATTCTTTACAGAAAGGGTGATTAGGCAGTGGAATGGGCTGCCAAGGGAGGTCGAGTCACCGCCCCTGGAGATGTTTAAGAAAAGACTGGACGTGGCACTCAACGCCAGGGTCTGTTTAACACTGTAGTGTTTAGTCGCAGGTTGGATTTGATGATCTCAGAGGTCTTTCCCAACCTTGTTCATCCTGCGATTCTCCAATGTCTTCATCTAATTGCTTTTAACGCTTGAAAAAAAAAAGTCCTCGAACTACTAAACTTACAGAACTAGTTACTGTTTTGCATGTGCAGTAAAACGCTTTCAAAGGAATCCTGATTATGTATTTTAATAGTGGGCAGTGCCAGCAACCAATACCCGCCCCGAGACTCGCCTCAGCCGCGCCGCCTCAGCTTTCCCGCCTCCGCCCTCAGCCAGCCCGTGCACAGCGCCCCCGGCGGCGCGGCCACCCCGGCGCAGGCGCGGAGCGCTCCCCGGGCGGGGCCGGCCGCGCTCCCCTCGCCGCGGAGTGGCGGCCGCGGGTCACGTGGGGCGCGCGAGGTTCCGGGTGCTGCCGCGGCCGGAGAACGTGAGTGCAGGGGCGGGGGGTGTTGGAGCAGCTGTCGCCACCTCCTCCCCGTCCCTGCGCGGCTCCTCCTGCCGTGTTCTCCTATTCTGCTTTCCTGCCCTCCTTCGCTCTTGCCTTTGCCGCCGCCTCCCGGCGGAGAGCGGCCCCCCGGCCGTGAGGGGCGCGGCCCACACCCAGGGAGCGCCGCCCTGCTGAGCGGGGGATGCCCGGTGCAAGCCCCAGCAAGCGGGGTCTGGGCTGGGTAAGCTGCCTTCAAGCTGCCTCCAAGCTGCACGCTGTAGGAAGTTTTAGCTCGTTCCCGCCGCTGCAGTGAGTGGTGGTGGGAATTGCGGGAGTGAAGCGGCCTGAGAAGTCGAATCCCCAATATTTCACGGTTCCACAGTTGTTATCTTTATACACACACCCAGCGGCGTGTGTGGGGGACTCGGTTCCTGGGAGCGCTCTCGGAGCGCAGGAGGAGCCCAGCGTCGGGAACGCGCGGGGTTATCCGCAGCCACACCTGCACATGTGCTGTGCTCCTCACGGCCTCCGCACTTTGGGGTTAGTGCTTTCATTTACCCCATTTTCTGCAGTGGTATTTTTTACAAATCCTATAGACAGCTTCTTAAAAAAATCAATAACTGGCCAGAACTATACCCCTTCCTTTGTTAATACTGCGAAACAAAATAACCTACCCCCAAAAACTGCAAATAACTTGCAGCTATATCAAAGAAGAAGCAATGGCAAGTATATCTTGACTGTGTTTGGTAAGCCTTTTTACAGCTGTTAAAACACTGAGTTTTAAGTAATTCTGATGCCTATAAAATGTACTTAATAATACCTGAGCTGGTTTGATTTTCTGAAATAAAATAGTGATATTCTTCCTGAAACTGGTTTTTTATTGACATAGATTGGAGGTGTTGACAACAGTAGTATAATGCTAATACGAGAAAGTATATGTTGGATTGTTTGTATATTTAACCAGTATTATTTTAAAAGGATTTCTTCATAAAGTGAGTTTCCTGTTCTTCCTTTCTCCTACACACTGCAGACAAATTTTCCCTCAAAGCTACCAGGGAATGCTAAAATTGTAAGAAGTGTTGAGCTTCACATTTCTGAAGTAGAGTCAGGCAATCTTTCATAGTTTCAGTTTCTATAATACTAAAAAATTCTTCAGATAAAAGAGGATGCTCTTCTAGTGTGATTACCCAGTTTTAACATTATACAGGTGTAACAATTGCAATCAAATGGGGGGAAAAAAAACCAAAATCAACAAACCCCAACCAAAACCCAAATCCCTGACCCTGAGTTAAATATCTGTGAAGTTAAAATTCAGCTGTGGCCTTATCTGAAGTTCGTTATTGTTTTGATGTATTTTTATTTTAAGCTGGGACACCCTCTTACCTTTACTAGTACAGTGATATTAAATTTTTTTGACTATTTCATTTCTCCAGCTTCAATTAGTATAGATGTATCCTGGTGTTTTGAGAGGCAGTTAGTAATTACTGTCTGTTATGAGAATCATTTGACCTAGCCCCTTGGGTTCTCTCCTGTGAAAGGTGTCTCATTTATTTTGGGATAAGGTGGCTAAAATGATTCTTGGCATGTATTGTTTAACCTGTGTATATTTTATTGTGAACAGTAATTGTTACGCCCTTCAGAACACAATTTTCACGTTTAAGTTGAATTTTTTAGTTTAAAAGTTTATTTTGTTAAGGACTTCCTCTTGAAGTGGTACCAAAGAGGATTAAAAATCTATAAAAGATTTTCAGTTTTCGTGCCAAAGCAGATGTGAGGCTAAAGAACTTCTTTATTCTCACAGAGAACTTTGAATGAAATTTAAAATGTTGTATAATAAAAAAAAAGACTGTGATATAGCCATTTATGAAGTCATTGAATGTTGATATTTAACTTTGAATTGTCTCAGCAAGGGAGTTATTGACTTAAATTGTTTTAAAACATTTTTATTGCAGATATATGACTTCTCTCACCAAATTCTGAAATGCTGTGTCTTTTCAGATCACCATTCAGTATTCCTTTCTGAAGGAAACTCCTTTAAAGGCACATCTGATGAATCCAGTTGTTGTTCTTTGTGAAATAATTAATTTTATGATTAAGTCAGAACCTTGTCTTTGCTATGAACATAATTGACTGGACATTTGAAGCTTATTGTACCTGACAGCTTATGGCTGACCTTCTCCTTGCATACTTATTAAGCAGGATGATTCCTTATGTTTCAAATTTTTAGTTTCTTTTTCCTTGCATTGGTGGTTTTTTCTGCTAGGGCTTTCCCCCACCCCTTTCCAAAGTTTGAGGGTCACTGTAAAAGTGTTTACAGTTGGCTCCTGCTTCCTTTGCCCTCCTCTTTTGCCCTAAAAACACTGTTTCTGCTTTACCTGGAGAACCTGTTGTATCCTGAGACTGTATCTTCACAGACAGTGGTGTGGGCCTGTTGAGGCTTATCTGTATTGTGGAATGCTTTGTGCTTAGGATCTGATACTCACCCTTTATGTTTCAAGTGGTTTTGACATTGGTCTAGCTCTAATCTGGACATGTAGGCTGAATGCACTTTTTTTTTTTCCCAGAGTGTACTTGGCTTTGCATAAACGTAAATCAAAATTTCAAGGTAGTTATGTCTGTTTTAGTGGGAGCAAGGGTACAGGGAGATTCTTTTCCTCTAAATTCAAATTAGAGCTATAGGAATAGACAGTAGAACATTTCATTTTAACTGGTATTTACTAAAATATTTACTTTATTACATGTTTTTTTTAGTAATGTGAAGTCATATTTTATGGTTTTCAAGTGAGGGGGTTGTCACAGTAAAAATAAGTTTAAATGCGTTTTACTTGGTTAGTACAAAACAAACAAATTCCAAGAATGTTTAGTTCAGACATTTATCTTGAGTAGGTGACAAAAATGCAGACACGTGGCAGCCTGGATGCAAGACAAATGTCCATTTCAAGCCTATTCTGGAAATTTGTACATTTTGAAGTAGGTGACATGTTTTCAAAAAAAAAAAAAAAGAAAAAGGAAAAAAGTGCTTCATTGTTTCAAGCCTCATTAGACTTTTAAGAAACAGTGGAGGCTGAGGAGGAATGTTCAAACAGTTGAAAGCTCTATATGTCTTAAGGGAGTTGCATTCTAGAAGGCTCTCAAATAACTACTGTTCTCTTTCTTGTATCTTTTTCCCTTCGACTCAAACACATAATGTGTTTTGGCTGACATTTTTGGTTGCTCCCAGTAATGGGAATGGTTTGTGATAACTAGCACTGCTGTAATCATGATGGAAAGCATTCCTTGTCTTGTTCTGTGATTATTGTCTGGCTATGTGCTGGATGAGGGTTTCTTTTTGTAGGTGCATGGGTGTTGAAAGTACTTAAATTGGGAATTTAAGGGTATCAGAAGCAGAGATGGAAACTTTAAAACACAAGATTATTTGACAATTTGAACAATGTGGTATGGCAAGATTTTCATGTTTCCACGTAACTTGCATTTAAAGGATGCTAACTTCTAAATTCTAAGAGTTTTTGTGTGAGACTCAGACTGTTTTGTGATGAAAAAGATGTTTCTGTGTATGTGGTACAAGAAAAGCCAGAGGTCTGGGCAGAAGATTGTAAGAATGTTGGGGGATGTTGTCTACCTGATATCAGTGCTAGTGTGGAAAAAGAGAATAACATTGATTAAACTTTGGATTAACTATCTTTTGTGGTAATACTGACTTTAAAGTCAAAGACTGACAGTGTAATTATCTGCAACGTCCAGTTTGCAGTTTAACAGGTTGGTTCATTTCAGCTTTGTGAGGGCCACAGCTGTGGTCTCTGCAGTTAAATTGTGATCGTTAGAAACCGGTTTTGGAAGGCACCAGTGTAGGAAGTGACATGTTCAAGAGGCCTGATATAAAGCACATTTCTGTTGTTTTCACTGGTTTGGACAAGGCTCAGGCATTATGTAGCATCTCCAAGATAATAACGTGGGGAAAATGTAGTGACTTTCCTTGTAATCTAGCAAATACATTTTAGATGCATTCTGGTTTACTGCAGTTGTTTTCAGGATAAAAAACCATAACCAATTTGGTTTTTTCTTCTCTTAAATTGCTATAATAGATGTGATTTCAAGAGAAATACAGAGACTAAAAAAATACTTAATTATAAGAAGTGACATCGAATAATTCTGTGTGTTAACTAGCATGGAACTGTGTGCTCCCCTCACTTCAGGAGAAGCAGAGAAGGTAGTCTGGCACCTGTGTGGCTGTCTTTGATGTTCTACCCCGTGCAGGTCTCCCAGGTCCTTTTGCTGTTACAGGATAACATCATCCAGAGATGCTTTCCTTCTTTTCCATGTGCTCACTGACTTTGTGGAATGCAACCCAATCAAATTATTAAGAATACTCTGAATACCTGAATAAAAATGTTTAGTGAAGTGTTTGCAGGCAGAGCAATGGTCTGTAGAAATGTGAAACTTAGTAAATCCTAACAGACATAATGGGGAAGGTTAAATTTTGCAACTTGAGCTGTCCTGTAAATGCATAATTTTTCCTCCTGTCCGCTAGAAGAATTAGATTGTTGCTTGTTTTTCTAATGAAAATATTGAAGAGGAATAATTTCATATGAATTGGAAAGGCATTTAAATAAAAAAATTAGTATATTATCAACTTTAACTATTTTGTGTGTAGTGACAACGAAGGTGAGTGGAGTGTTTAGATGAGAATTTTTTGTATAGCTTAATATTTCAGCCGGTTTCATTTGAAACCTGGTGGACAAGTTTTGAAAAGTAATTGTGTTTGGTGGCTCTACATAGCTCACACTTGCACGTGGAATAATGTGTTGTGTATCTTCAGTAGTTCCACAAAGAAGGGACACCCTGGAGGGGAGGAGAGGCTGTACTGTTGTGGGGCCACCTTGCAGAGTTTTCAGAGGTAAAAGCAAGACTGGCCAAGTTGGGGTAGCCCTCAGAACCAGCTTGAAATCCTGGGTCTCTTCCTGTCTTCCACAGGTGGTTCCACACTCTGAGAACTCCCCATCCCCCTGTGCTGTGTTAGCCAGCGCAGCTTCCTCCCTCCTCTCTGTCAGTCTCTGTCAGAGTAACTCTGTTTCTAGCTAGATCTATTTCTCTAGCTCTCTTTAATCCCCTGGGTTTTTCTGGCATAAATAAGGCAGAGATGAAAATTTATTATAACTCTTTAGATTTTATATGCTGATTTTGTATATGACTTCCCCCTATAGTTTTCTTTTCTCCATCACTTACTTCTAAACTAAACTCTTTATTCTCATTCCTAAGAAAGCAGTAACAATTTTCAAATTGCATCCAGGAGTACTTAGCTGTGTCTCTCTTCCTTTTTTAAAAATAGTAACTTTTAGTTTTCAAGCTTAGCTTGTTTTGAATATTTGTAAAAGTTGAAAAAAATGGTAATTAAAAAAATTTAAATGTATGGCAAAGATAGGAATCCTAGAAACTGAGACTCTAGAGAAGAACTTGGAACTGTTTTCCCTCCTGAAATCTTAATTATTCTGACTGGATCAGAATTAATGAAAGCATGTCTAGAATACCCAAGCATTTTAATGGATTAAGTACAGCCTGTCCAGGGATGTGAAGGAGAGGTTGCAGACTGCTTTTTCTCTCAAGGCTTGTCTGGATTACCTGCATGAATCTCTTTTATTTGTGTTTTATATCAGTTTACAAGTTCTAGGATTTTTTCCTCACTTGAATTTTTGTTTTGATGTATAAAAGGTCTCAGCCGATTACCTTGATGAGTTGTTCATGTTTAAAAACTGACAAAAACCAGTGATGAGCTTCAAAACACTGCAATATGTATATAACAAGTTATCTTTTTCTTTCAGAATTTCCAAAACTTGTATGGTTTTGAATTGAACAAAAGACTGGAAATCAGAATAATCTTCAGTTTCTTTGAATAAGTAAGAATGGAACGAAGGCAAAGAGGAGTCAGTGCTGGACTGCTTTTGCTGCTTTATCAAATTTCTCAAGTTGGACTCCAGAACATTCCTTCTGTTACCCTTGGGGTACTTGTACTGAATATTTTTCTCTTTCTGAGTCCTTTGAGGCCACTGTCTGAAGTGTGTCTCAGTGTAAATGAAGCTGTCCACAGAAAGAATTGGCCACGTTTACTGCTTGCTCCTTTCCACCACGCAGATGATTGGCATTTGTATTATAACATGATTTCCATGCTTTGGAAGGGCATAATGCTGGAAAGGAAGCTGAAAAGCATATGGTTTGCCTACATAATTGCAGTATTTTCAGTACTGATTGGAGTAGTTTACATGGTGCTGGAAGTCCTGCTTGTGATAGTTCTGGATGATCCTTCCTATGAAATGAATTGTGCTGTAGGTTTTTCAGGTAAGACACGGAGTTGGTCCAATTTATGTATGCAAAATTAATATGTCTAGTTGCCATATAACAATAACTGTTAATTGCAGAAAGGTGTACATCTGTATATATGTATGATTGTCTTGTCCTATTTTTCGATTTAAAGCATGTATTCTGGACATGAACGTAAAGTAATTCAGTTCATGTTCTTGTGACTGACAGACTTTACCTAAGAACATGAAAATATCATCATCCTGGTAGAACTGTGTTTTCTCTTTAATATCACTGGTTAATTGAAGTCTGAACTCTTAATTTTTTGATGTCATATAAGCATTTCAATAATGCTGCTTAGGTGGCTTCTAGAAAAGCCTGCCAGTTTAAAATTACTCCTGCCTGTCTGGAGAGATTCCCCTAGATTGGCTTCTGCTAGCAACATCCAAACACCTGATTTTGGTCACCCTCCTTCCAGTAATGGTCTTGTCTCCTCTTTTAGCAGATCATTTTCAAGTCAATAAACTCCTCTTTAAAAAAAATCCGCAGTCAGTGCAAAGGTGGCTGTCATTGGGACCTAGCCTTAGAAGGCAAGCCCTGTTTTTCAGCCGTTAAGAAAGGTGTTCCAACACCTCTGAGATTTTCTTGGGATATTCCAGTGGGTAAGAGCTGGAACATCCTGGGAATTGCTCCTCTGAGCCTCCAGATATTTTTTGGTCACCCCTCTTTGGTAACAAGACATGCCCAGTTCTAATATCGGCCTTTCTGGGGGCTGTAGAGGCCCTGAGTGCAGCCCCTTTCCCCGAGTGGTTTGGCTGCCTGTGCCAGCCTCGATGTGACCATGTCAAAACTTTTACTTGTTCATTTTTCAGCCTTTTTTTCAGACCACTGTGAGCTTTCTCTTGAGAGGAACTTTTTCGTAAATACTTCCAATAAGTTCTCTGAATTCATTCCATCGTATCGGCTGGCAGTTGCATGATAAGAGTTGCAGTCAGTTAGAAATTAATATTATTTACGGTGATTAAAGGTGATTTATCTACTTTTTTTTTCAGAAACAAGTGATTCTGGAGTATGTGTAAGATGATTTTCCATTAATTCAGTATTTGAACCTACTGTTGAGCTTTACACGTCTTTGTTTGTCTTGTTTTCAGTAGTGGCTTTTCTCAAGTCACGGAACATTTTTTTGAGTTCACTAATTTTGTCAATTATTTCAACTAGAACTCCCATTTTAAATTATGTTTGTATTGTTTTGAGTACCTGAATAGCTACAGTGAGCAGACACATTAAAAAGCAGCTTAGATTTGGCTGTTATATAAACATGTAATTTTTGTACCTTTTTTTTTAAGTCACTGG
Organism: Nicator chloris; assembly: GCA_013400495.1. NCBI lineage: Eukaryota > Metazoa > Chordata > Aves > Passeriformes > Pycnonotidae > Nicator > Nicator chloris. Next base: position 211,964 of record WAAE01016875.1, read on the forward strand.
AAAGTATCACTGAAAGAACAGAACTGTTCTAGCATGCAGCAATATCCCTCGTGGTGCTTTGAAATTGCATGGTACTTCAAATTGTTTGCATTTCTTTATTATTTGTGCACAAGTATTTCTCTCTTCATGTGATTTCTTCTTGTTTGCAGGAGTCTTGTTCGCTTTGAAAGTTCTGAACAACCATTATAATCCAGGCAGAGTGAGCAGTGTCTTTGGATTGCCCATATCCAGTAAATACGCTTGTTGGGTGGAGCTGGTGGCTATTCATTTAATCTCCCCAGGGTAAGTGCATTTAATATTTCTAAGACAGAAGAGATTTGGGCTATCTGGAGTAGTTGGGACTGTCTCATGAAGTGTGAGTAGTGTTAGCTGGTATCCCAGTGCAGTGTTGGGGCTACAGTCTGCTTTTTCCTTAAAACCCTTCATTTTGAGTACATCTCAAATTAAAAACCTGAAATACTCTTCCCAGAAGGTATAATTGAGTATTTGAGGGAAGATGACAAAAGTTGATGGACAAGGAAAAGGGCTGTGCCTTTTTAAAAAGGTAACTGAGCTACTCCACCCAAGGGCTTCATTAGCTGAGCAGCATTCCACTGTTTGCTTGCCATGTCTGTCCTAGCCCACTCTGGCTTAGTCACTCCTCTGATTTATGATCAAACTATCATCCAGTATTCTGCCAATTGTGTCACTGTCAGTGTCACTGCCCTGCAGTGCTGCTGGTCATCTCCCTCAGTTTCCCTGTGTGCTCTGTGCCAGCACAGTACATCTGCTCCTAGCTCTGGGAGAACAGGGCCTTGCTCTTCTTTGGCAGTTGATTTTTGTAGTCCTATTTGCAAATGAATAATTTTCTTATGTAATATTTTGTAACTGTGAATCACATTGCTGAATATATGCAAAGTAGAGACACAAAACCTATGAACTTTCAAATCACAGTTTATGTACAATTTCTCACTTTTCAGAAAGATTAAAAAAGAAGAGCTCAGCAATACTGAGATATTCCTTGTCAGATACTATGATATAGCTGATAGAACATTTCCTAGTGCAGAAGGAGAATTCAAATATTGCTTAGGTTAAGTGCTGCTTTTATTGCTTTATGCCTGGCTGCTCAATTGACTGCAGTGAGGATTAAAGGCAGAAGAGTGCTCTGCCCAAATGCCATTTTATTTGTGAGTTGCATGGCATTGCTACAAGTATAAAACTAAAGCTTTCAGTGCATTAAAAACGTTTTTCTGAAAAATATAAACTGCTGTTTTAGCTGAACAAAGGTTTTATTTGGTGATATGTTTAACAATACTGTTTTTAATTAAAGAATAGTGGAGGAGCATTATGTATGAAGTAAAACCATGTCATACTGCTTATGGTAGAGGAAAAACATGATTTCAGATATTGTGTGCTGTTCTTTTTCAGTTGCATTACTGTAGAAATGTCTTTGGATAGAGAGTGGATAGGAAGTCCAGAAATAATATCAAAAGATATTTTATAATTTCGTGGAAGTTTAGGTTGCTGCCTCATCTAAACCTGTACAGTAACCTCTACTGAGGGCAATTTCACAGCACTTAAATGATAATGGGGGCTACAGAAAACAAGTAGTGATCTCCAGAATTTCGTGTCCTAGAACACAACATGTTTAATTAGGAGCTGCCAATTGCCTTGCAATGAACCATAGCAATTGCAGCTCTCACAGCATTGCTCTTAGATGCTCATCTGTGTGCTCAGGGCAGGTTATAATATTTGAAGTCTATGTTTAACTGGTTCCTTTTGTAGACTGAGTTACATAATTTAGTTGTGAATAGAAAAGAGGTCAGTAATTGGAGCAGAGTTCTGTCCAGTCAGAAAGCCATGTGGTAAATTTGGACCTGCCTTATTGGACTGATGTAGCAGATTCACCTGAGAATCCATAACCAATGAAAGGTCCAAAAGTTATATTGAGCCTTTTGAAAACCTTGATTTGTGTGCTGGGAGAGGATTTAGGAGTTTACTGACATCTTATTATTTTCTTTCTCATTAATGATTTTGTTTTGGAAAAATTTTAAAGTGCTTTCAGTATCCTTCTAATCTTCACCTTCCATAAAGAATATTGGGATGTTGTAAGCTTTGCTACCAGTCCTTGGGATTATCTGTGTAACGGAAGAACAGACATGTGAAAAGTTACTTTCTGTTTCATCTGTGCCTCTTCCAGAATTGGACAGATATCTTGAGTCTTAGGTGAACCAATATGTTGGTGATTTCTAGAGTCGATGATTTTTAATTTTTTTTTATTTTCTGAAGTCAGGCATTTTCCAAGTCAGGCATGCATTTTTCATAAATTTGGAAAATCTGTTACCAAAAATCTCTTTGGAAAATTAGTTCCTTATAGATACTTTATTTTGGTAACTACCTTTTATCTATAAATGCTCACATCAGCATCTATGTTACTCTTTAGAGAGCTGTTGGTTACTGACAAGAGACAATTTCAGGTCTCCATTGCAGGATACCAGTTTGTTAAGTAGGTGGCAAGAATGAATTCAGATTTGATCTTTACCTCCCTCTAGTGACACGTGCATTTTCCTGTCTCCTTGTACCACTGGTGTCTGGAAGTGGTCTTGGCTTGAGTGGTTGTGCCATCATCTGTATAACTCCTGTGTGTAAAAATTGATGCAAACATTACACTTGGTGTATTAAACAGGTTTCATTTCTACTTTATCAAGGGAAAAAAAAGCTAATTTGAGCTCATATTACTTAAATTTTTTGACAACCAGTATAAATTAGTTATTTCTACATACAAGGAAGTTTTAATGTTTAGTGTATTGGCTTCTGTAACTTCATAATATGAAAATGAAGTTTTGCAATGAAATGAAAAATTTGCAAATAATGTTTACACCTGCTTGAATTCAGATGATTTTCCCTTAATTTATGTTTAAACACAAAAGAGTTTAACTCTTAATTTGAATGCTGGAAATTAATTTTTGAATTTATAGAGCAGCCCATAGTCATGTCAGTAACTGGAGCAAATCTCCTTATTTACTGTAAACATGTGCTTCTGGGTTGATTTCTCAAAAGACTCCAGAGCTTTTCATTCTGTATGCAAATGGTAATGATATTTTTAAAAGAAATTGTTGGTATGCATAGAAAAGAATTTGGGTCTCAGCATTTCAATTGTTCTTTCCATTTTGAAGGTGGTGTATTACAAAGATTGCAGTGGATCTGCTTTCAGACTAACTGTAGGATTGCATGGATAGTGCAGTAGAAAGTATTGTGTTTGTGCTTTCACTCAGAACTGTACGTGGTTTTGGTAGGATCTACCCAGACATTACAATGTAAGTTACTTTTCTAAAGCTTGAAACCAGTTTACTCCTTTGGTAAGTCTTTAAATGCTTTTAGGGAAAGCATATTCTGTAGCAACTAAAATGATCTCTCCAGTTAGTTGTTCCAGGATGTTTGTTAAATACTTCTGTAACTGTGTAACTCCCAATTTTAAGGCAGTTACAAAGAAAGAAAATTTGGCCTTATATCCTTGCAGGCAGGTAATGTCTGTGTGCTTGGTCTCACTCAGGGACTTTCTCAGGGAAGTCTCAGAGACTTTCTCTTTACAACAAATTCTACACTCTCCCTTTTGTATTCCTACCACAAACAGTCTCCTTTTCCATTACTCAAGATTTTTTTTATTTTCTAGGACTTCTTTCGCTGGGCATCTGTCAGGGATTCTTGTTGGATTGATGTACACTATGGGGCCTCTGAAAAAGATCATGCAAGCTGGTGCAGGTATATAATTTTGTTGAATTTTAAAAATCTGCATAAGGAATACTTTTATTTTGAAAATTCAGTAAACCTTGCAAATGGAAATTCAGGCCATTCCAGCAAGCTTTTAGACAATTAAAGGTATGCTCATTTTATCAAAGTGGATGCAGAAGAAAAAAATTTAAATTTTTTCTTGAATATGGATAAGAAAAATTACAAATAAATGTGACTTTCAGAGATTTTTACTTAGAGGAATACCTTTTACTCTTCTTTGTAAGTATTTATTTAGAGTATACTCTTTCAATTAAAATGTCACTTCAAATGAAGTGTGCTGAAGCCATAAACATATGTCAGAACAAAATGTTTCTATCTTGATTTCTAGTGTTGTGTCGATTCTAATGGAAATCTCTATAGTTTAAAAAAAGGTAGTGAGATGCTTAAGAAATTGTCACTGGATTTCTTGAGCTTTCCAACAGTGTGTTATTACAGCTTTTCATACTGCAGTAATAATTTTTTTTAAAAGGTTATAGCTTTAGACATCTTTGATCTTGACAGTTGTTTTAAATACAGCCCTGCAAACTTTTAAATGAACATTCCCATAAATGTCAGTGTTTTAATTGGAAGTGTAAGCCCTGACACAACAGCTGTGCTGGGGTTGGTTGGCAGAATATTTGACTTTTTATGTCTGACTACTTGATAGGCTGAGTACTTTATTCATGACTGTTCCATCAAATTGAGCGTGGATACAGCGTTTGTATAGTGGGGAATTATTTGTTCAAATGTGGGCGCTCTCGCTGGGGCTTTGATCACCATTTGGGGATAGTCTGGAAGTCATGTGTGTTCAGCAGCTGGAAGGGGAAACAGGACACCAAAGCATCAGCTTTCCTGCCCTGCTGGAGGGAACAGACGTCAGGTGTCCCGTTAGTTAAAGGTTAACCTTGTGTGTTTCTGTGCCATGGGGGAACTACCTGATGACTATAGAACAGGCAGGCATCAGCTCAGCTGCCAGGGCAGCTTCAGGGTCTCCAGCCCTGGGCTTGGCAGGGTGCAGCCCTGACTGGGTAATCTGCTCTGATCTCCCCACTAACCCTGCTCAGGTTTGGAGTTGGACTGGGAACCTTCTGAGGTCCCTTCCAATGAATTTCTCTGGATTCAGTGATAACTCCACAGTACTGTGAATGAAACCTGCCCTGGAGACCAGGCTGGTGTGCAGGTTCTGTGTGACTGACAGCTGACAGCTGCAGGAAGCAATCTTCAGTACAAGGGCATTTTTCTTCTCCCGTGGAGCAAAGCAGGAATAATGCAGTGTTGCTCCAGTCCTCAGATTTCTGTGCATTAAAATTATTACTAGTGAATACTCTGAGTACAGAAATTGGTCATTATGTGTTCTGGGGAGAACATTATAGGTTGGTTTGCTTTTTTTCTAGTTTGCATGGGTATCTTGCTTGAACATGGCACACTACTCTAAAATCTGGAACAACATAGAAGTTTGCAATAGTATATTCTCTCACTCGTGCCAAAACAATCCACAGATACCCATGACTGATTTCCTGCCTGTATCTTATCAAACAGACGCTTAAAGAAAGGGTACTTTAAATTTGAATTTTATATTCTATAAAGAAAATATGATTATTCTAACAGTATTTTTCTTTTATTTAGCTGGCATTTCTTTCTTCACTGAGCCTGACAGGCCTAGGGACTACTACTCAGGTAAGTACTCTTGTCTACTTAACCAAAAACTTATTCCAGCTTTAAAAATAGTTTTTCCTAATGATTAGAAAACCTATAAGAGACCTATGTAAATGGAAACATACATAGTATACAAAATATTCTGCACATGTGTACTTGCTAAACTTATATTACTTCTCTGGGCATGTCTCACCTTTCCTCTTCAGGCAGGTGTGTGGATGGATTTTGTACAAGCGGCTTAAGCCTCAAATTAAGGTCATGATTTCCTAAAATGCCACCTTAGGGAAACATCATCCCTTTTGCACAAGGTGTAGCAATGGGGAAATTGTGTCTACTGAAAGCAGCCTTTTGGACCTTGGTAAATATGCCCTCAGCTGGCAAATTTCTTTGGTCCGTTCTAGGGTGGTTTTTCCCTTCTAACAAGGATCTTCCTTTGAACACTCTTCAAATTTAATGCACAGTAATTTTGCACAGTAATTTATGTGCAAAATCCCCTCCTCAGCAGACTAAATTTTGGCCATCTTCAGTTTGTAGATGGATGGTTGGAATGCTGGCACACTGAGCGGAGCACATTTGATTCACTTCTTCTGCAGAATATTCAATCATTGCTTGTGGAGTGTACACAAATAATAGGTGGAGTCCTTGTCTGAGGGCTAGGAGAGGGGCTCTGAGTGTTGGATCTGAGCTAAGGGATGCATATCCTGGCATCTCTTATCTCCTGCAGTGATTTATGCTCTTTCCTAGGCATCTGCTGGAAGAACAGGATAAATGCATAGTGATAACTCTCTCAGATATCTGCCAGTGTGCAGTGGCTTGTGGCTTAAAGATGTTCTCAGCAGAAAGTTTTATGGGAGAATTTTGTCTTTAATAGCCTGTGGTAGATCCTTCTTCCATCAATTTGTCAAAAGCTCTTTGAATCCACATGAACACTTTTAACACCTACATCATCAGAAAAGACCCATAGTTTGTTTCCTGGTTTAGAATCTCTCTTTTTTTGGTTTGGCTTGAACCTGCTAGCTGCTAATTTCATTAGATGCACATTAATTCTTCTTTGGGGAGGGAGACTAAACCTTCATTCTTTATGTGCTTCCTTCCTTAGTGGTTTTTTAGGCTTCAGTCCTGTACTCACAAGGGTCATCTTTTCCCTCCATTCAGAAAGTCTGGTTGCTTATAAGGAAACTGTTTCACACGTTTGATCATTCTTACTGTTCTTTGATGTTTCGTCAGGCAGGGGTTTTTATTTTGTGTAATCTTCTATAATTGAGATGTGCTTACTTTGAGCCAAGCTTATAGCTGCTTGTATTCTCCCTGATGGACTTTGTCTTCCATGATCTATCTCCAGTTTTATTATTACGTTAAATAATTCCCACAAGCAGGATTCTGGGCCCTTAAGTATTTTTGAAACATCTGTTTTGTAATTCCTAAACAAAAGATCTTAGCCTGGTTTCCTCAACAACAGCAACAGGGATTGTTCCTACTTAAAAGTATATTTACCCAGGGTTTTCATTACTCTAATTTACTCTCAAGTCAAAAAACATTTGATCTAAAGGCCAGTAAAGAAAACAGTTACTGCTGTGAAGTGAAATGAGAGGTGAACACGGCGTGTGCAGCAAGCACCAGTCACCTGTTCCCATGGCTGGCAGTCCCAGCCCAGGTCAAGGTGCTCCCCCAGCTACAGATGCTGCTCAGCCCAGCTGCTCACAGACACTGAACCTTCCTCCAGTATCCCAGAACAGCAGGGTGGATGGAAACTCAAAAGATTTATATTGGGAAAAGTCCTTTAATAGCTAATGAAGATAAGAATTTGTACTTGACATTTGAACTCTGTGATCTGTTACAGCCCCTGTACAAACACCAGCTGCTGGGAGCTTGGGTGGGTGTATGAGACCACCCTTGTGGAGGAGCAGCAGAGAGATTCTGAACAGCCCTTTCTGTTTGCTTTTCCAGCTCTTTTCAAATAGGGAAAATGGAAGAGATTTCATGTAGATCTGCCATGATGGGGAGGGGAAAAAAAAGCTTTAGTATGCTGACAACAAGGAAATCTGGGCGCTTTTTTTTCATGTGTTGGGCAGTCCCCAAATGCTGTTACTTTGAGTTCTTTTGGACAAAGGGGAGATAGAGAGTTAACCTGAATTATCCTGTCTTCCAAGTTCATCTTTAGATATAACCAGTTAATTTTTTCTTTGTACTAAATTCATTTCTCTAAAATGACTTACAACTGCAGTTAAGAAAATATATATTTGCTATGTTCATTCCCTGTTCATATACTTTGTAATTGTCTTTCATCCTATTTGCAGAAGTCTTAATGGAAGATTTAACCTTTTGCTTGGTGTATGATATATGGAATGAATTTGGCCATCTGTGAATGAAGAAAACTCGCTCTAGTGTCATAGGCTAATGATGCATATCTTGATTAGTTTTTCACTTTCTGGCATTGCTGATTTATTACTATGTGCCTTTAAATACCAATTTAAATGGAAAAATAGATGCTGTTATGGTCAGAACAGATTTTATGAAACAGCACAAGGAAACAGCTTTAAAAGAAAAAAGGTTTCAAGTGTAATTTTAACACATTTAGTATTTAGTAGGTGAATTAGGTTTTCTCTAAGTGCAGTTCATGAATAAAGTATTAGGACATTTATTTTGATTAATAGGAACACCTTGAACATGTCAATGTTACCAAACTGTGTCTCTTTTTAAAATAAAAGATTACAGCTTTCTGACCACTTACAACTTGCTGGCAGTTGTGAAACATAAAAACAGAAAAAAACTACAGCAATGGAACAAACCTAAAATACAGCATCCTTTTGCTTTCATCAGTTAATTTCATGCTTTTAGTACCAGGAGTTTTACACTCTTCATGCATGTAGTTGTGAAGCCTCCAGAAGATAAATTTACAGCTGAGAAAATGTTCGTTCAGATTAACATAAAGGAGAGGAGAGTGAGGGGAGTGTATGAAGATTGCATCCAGAGTGTACAGCTAAATGCTGTCCCTCAGTCAGATTTCACTGCAGGTGTAGGAAAAATCTTCCAGTGTCAGCTGTGTTCCAAGACAAGAAGGAATTAGAAACAGGGTGTGTGTGTTTAATGTGTATGTGTACACAGACATCTGTGCACACGTATTTGTGTACATAAAATCAATGTAGGGATATTTGCAAATGCAGAGGAATATATGTAATTCTATGTAGAATTTTGTGCAGTTACTCTGTTCAGTTTTGCCTGCTTTTCCTGTCTAACTTTCAAGACAGAGTATTGCTGGTTTTATTTGTCTAAAGGTTCTGGAGCTTGGGATGTTTTTCTTTAGCAAAATCATTTTTAAAAAGAAATTACTTATTCGTCCTCACTTTGTCATCTGTATTTGTTATTAACCACAGAACCTTCACAAGTTTCACCTGGAACTGATAGAACCAGTGAGAAAACACAAGACTATCATTGATGCTAATAATCTGAAGAAAAAGGGAATAGCCTGCTGTACATTTCATACAAAAATATTTCCACTTCATTAATTTTGAAAAACTTTTGTATAATTTTCTTGCGTTTGGAAGAAACTGGCGACCTTTATATACTTTGGTTGTTCAAAATATATACTTTGGTTCTTCAAAATCCCTTGTTCAGCTGTCTGGAAATGAACACATCACAAAAGCTTCACATTTTGAGAATACAGAAATGGAATAGAAAAACGGGACTTTTCTCCATAGCTTTCCTCAGTTGAAAAGTGTCTTTTTTCCATAATTTTTCTCAGTTTAGGTTTTCTATGCTCAGGCAAAATCAGATTGTGTTGTGAACAGGAAGAGAGTCTTGCTCAATTCTTTAGCCAAGTCATTTCTTTCCTTTGAATCCCATGTGTTTGGGTGGATGATGGCCTGTGCTTGGTTTTGGCCAGCCTTGCAAAGGCCAGAAAGGGTTGTCAGCAGTGCAGCAGCAGAGAGTGGGACACTGATCAGATCTCTGCTGTGCTGGCTTTTTGCAGGGCAGGTTGAGCTGTGCCAGAGCACAACATGAGCTGTGTACAGCACTGCAGGAATTTGCAGGAATCTTTCCCTATGACTTCTCTAGGTCCAAAGATGACTGGAATTTATGATGACATTGTTTTATGGGCCCTGGGGGAAAGGGGAAGACAGGTGTGGAAAAAAAGCCTGAAAAGTACCTGGTTTGTGTTCTAGTGATAGCAGTAAGATGTCCAAATATTGACAACTAAGTGTTAAAAGGAGATGATGAAAACTGTCTTTAAGTTTCTGTGTGAATCTTCTTAATAATAGCAATTCTGTGACACTTACTTTTAACAGTTATAAAAAATTGAGATGTTTGGCCCATCTTTCTTCTGTTGTTTTTTTTTTCCTATTACCATGCTGTGGCTTTGTAAATTAGAATTTAATTCATGGCATATATTGAATAAGTAATTGAACCCTAATAATTTTGTTTCCCAAATTAAAACAATTTGTGGAAGAAAGATAGCAATAAGATAATATCTGATTTCACACTTGCTGAGTAGCAGCAATTTATTTTATTTTTTGATTCATTTTCCAGAGTATTATGGCTATTATCCAGATTATCAATACAGAACTCCAAGGAGCTACTTTGATTATACAGGTGGGCTCACTGAAGAGGAACAGCTTGAAAGGGCAGTGCTAAACAGTCTTAATGAAAGAGGTAGGAATTTTATTGCATTTTTATCTCTTAAGCTATGATTCATACTGAAAGGGGCTCAGGCAGGAAAACAAGATGTATCCCTCATGACTTATTTTTGGACATATCTTGTAACTTTGAGAAGGAATGGATATAAAATGGGTTTTATTGTAAGGGATATTGTCTATTTTACTGTCTTTTTAAGATGTTATTTTGCATAATTTTTAACATTGACTTTGAGAAAGAAATCATTCAAAGCTTCTAATATTAAGCATTTTGAGATGTTACTTGAAAGAATGAGGCATTTTTGTGGCATTTTTTGAAACTATCAAGAAAACAGAATACAAATAACAGTGATAAGATTATAATACAAATAAGTAGACAGTATGCACTTTAAAAGCTTACATGTATCACTGTGAAACATCTGCAACTGTCATTTGTAGCCTTAAGTAACCTCCAACACTCCAAGTAAGATGTATTTTTTGTTGGCTTGTGTTTTTGAACAAAGGTAACTTTTGTGCTATAAGAGGGAATATGTTATTTTGGAGAATGTTCTTTGATGAAACACAGAAATGAATTTCAATAGTACCTCACTTGTAGATTGGTGTGGCAAACCAAGTTTCACTTTAAACTTCCCTGCCAAAAGCAGTGTTTCTTAGCACTCTGATAGTGCCTGGTTTCAGTGCTGGTTATAGTTTTTAAGCCTCACAGACAAGTTAAGCAGGAAAAAGGTATCATCCTGCATTGTTTCCAGTATAATTTGGTGTGATAAAATAGATAGGGATCTTGCTTTATTTTGCCCCTCTTTCTTCTGCCTGCTGGAACATTTTGTTCGGACAAGCAAGACCTAAGATTTGAGCTCTTAAAGTACTTGTTTGAACAAACTGTGTAAAGGTTCAATTTGCCTATAGGCAGATGTCTTATTTCACAAAGAAGGTAATACAGAGCGTGTCACTGATCACACCTGTTTCAGGGACACAGAGGATGAGGTGAAATTTATTGTGCTAATGGGCAATTAGGATATTCTTCCCTGTCAGTTAGTTTGAAAAATAATTAGCTTGAATGAGCACTATCCTTTGGACATGATACATTTTCCCTAAAGCATGAACATTCAGACATTCTTGCAATTACATGGATGATGAAACAGGTACTTAACATGACAAAAAATTATATAAAACAATTTGAAATAGCTTGTAATAGCAGATACCACAATCAATTTAGTGCTTTCTTATTAATTTTTTTCCCCCCAACCATGACATTTAAACCATTGCAGCTGCTCTGTAACTTGGACAACAGAGTACTCCAATGATTTCAATTGATTAATAGTATTTTTTTCATCCTTATTTGGACAAGCACATTTGTTATGGCTTCTAGGCCACAAAATGTACCATTAGGGATATAGAATGTTGATCCATTCCTATAAATTGCTGTGATAGTATCCTGCTAAGTTAATAAAAGAATTAATGAGATCATACAGAATTTCCTGGTATCAGCTGTTGTCCACAACTGAAAACTAATTTGTATTAAGACATGCACTGAATTTAAGCTGAGTAGATACTGTTTCTAAACTCATACATGGGTTATCTAAACACAGCCTAAAGATACAGCATTTTTGTTTATTCCACATTCAGGCATTCCTCAACTGCAGATCTGATTTTATGCAATATCCTGAAAATTTCTATAATAATAGTAATTAGAGTCTAGTGCAAGAAAAGAAATTACTAGGCTTGTTTGAGATCTATGGAGGCATCAATTTTAAGACTACCAAACTATTTTAGTGAGTTAGGTCCCTTTGCTGAAAGGAACTGCTACTTTCCTTTTTTCCATTCTCAGTTGGTTATGTTGTTGCCTCAAACAAGAAAGCATTTAAACAACACTACTTGGTTTTCTCTCCCGAGTTTGTTGGTTTAGTTTGGTTTGGGGGTTTCTTGAATTTTTATTGTTATTCTCATCATTTTATATTGGTTTCAAATTCCAATAATTCTTCCTTAAGAAAGTAATTTTGGATTTTAAAAACTCATAGCCTTTGATATTTAAACTCCTTTTACTATGAAGTTCAAATATGTGGCTGACATTTTTGTTTAATACTGGTGTTAGCAGCCACACTTAATGTAACCCCAGTATAACCAAGTCTCTGACCTATTGTGTGCTTGCTATTCTGCTCAGAAGAAATATCTTGATTAGTGTGGGATGTGGGTTTGGATTTTTGTTATGGTGGGTGTTGGGATTTTTTGTGAATTGAACTTCTAAGTGTCTGACTTTCAATGTCAATAATGTTAATAATCCTTTGTAAGCTGGTGTTTCTCCACAAAAAACCAAGCTTTTTAAACATGGAGGTGATAATCTTTATAGTTTGTGATTGAAGAGAAATACCTACAAGTATCAGGTATAGACATTCCTCTTACATTGTACCATGAATTGTCTGCATTTCTTTGCTTTTGATTTAAAACTAAACCAATAAATACCTCTCCACTCAAAAGCTTTTAGATGGCCAGGTATGGGCTGGTCAGTCATTTGGAGCAGTTAGGAAATACCTGGGCATCTGGCTTACCTGTTCCCTGGAAGGCTTCCCATGTCTGTTTGCTGCTACTGAGACAGGACTTTTTACTGGAGTCTTTGAAATTTGCCAGCCCATGGAAGATTTTAATATAAGAATGGAATTTGTGGGAGGCAACTGGAGAAATGCTGTATATTTTATTTCCAGTGTTATCTGTTCTTTCCACAATTATAGAAATGCCAGTCATTGCACTTGAATATGGTGGATTTCTGTAGAAATACCTTAAAGCAGATGATGTTCTCAAATATGCAGGGCATTGTTTCAGATTAAAATACATATCATGAAATCATATGCTAGGATTTAGAGTTTGAGAATGAGATGCAGCGTTTGTGATGGATTTCCTTTTGGTTGTGTTCTTTCAAATTCATTCTGTGGTACCCAACACACCTCTTTGAAAACCCATTGTGCAGACCTCATGTTCTAAATACCTTTCTAAAACTGCAGCTGTGTTCTATGATCTGATCACCAGGACTTTCTTAAGCAAATTTCTGGGAAAATAAATCAGTGAATTTTTATCATTTCCACACAGTTTTGGTACCAGTGTAAGAAGCAGACCACTTGCAACAAGAAGTGTAGTCATAATTATTTTAGAAGTGTTTAATGAATTCTCTTCCCTCTGTCTCTTCATAAATACAGTCATTGATGTAGGGTAAGAGGTTTGCAGACAATTAGAACCAAAAAACTCCCGATTCTCTTTACAATGGTGATTAAAGCTCACCAAAGGAGGTAAATGAACCACTGAGCCTTTCACCATGGGTTTCTCTTTCAAACCACTACCACAACCAGTTAGCACCTCTGAAATACTGTGGGATAAAGACCAGTTCTGCAGAGCAGGGATTTTTGGAAATACTGCCTAAAGGCTTGGCGTCATTTGCTCTTTAGGCAACAGGTTGACAGTGGCATAGTTGGTGACATAGGTTCCTGCTATTGCTACAATGGATTTTGAGATAAGAATTTATTCAGATTTTCATGCTGAAATGTAGACAGAATGCTGAGTATTTTTTTCTGGGAGCTCCTAAATATGCAAATACACTTGCAATACTGCCAATTCTTTTGGATGGTTTTCTTCTTGCAATTGTTTCAACTGCTGAAGACAATTAAAATAGGAGGAAAACGCTAAAAATACTTAAATCTTGGATGTAGCTAGATATGGTTTGCATACATACACACATTACAGCTATTTTAAAAGCATGATTTGCATATGGAAGTAGAGACCTCTTGGTGTTTTGATCCAAGACCCAGTGATACAAATGGGAGTCGTTTCTCTGACTTCAGTGGTCTCTGGAAATGCTATTTTTTCCCTCAGAAACTTGAACTTGTTCATAAAGGAATGAAAGTTGTTCCTTTACAGTGGGTTTGGCAGGGTCACCTTGCTGGAGAACAGCACTTCTGCTTCCCAGCTGTGGGCATCTTTAGCAGGAGCCGTGTGTAGGCTGCACAAAAGCATCCCTTACCCTTGGAGAAAGTGGGAGCTGCTGGGGAGTGGCTCCAGTGTGCACTGGTATCTCCATCCACCCATCTGGGCTTCTCAGGCTTGGCACTGGGAAAGGGATATTGTTCAGAGTTCCTTTGTTGCTGTGGGTCTTTGTTACGCAAGCAGAAATGCAGTAACGGGAAAACAAAGTGGGTTTTTATATTGTAAGATTCTTGCAGATGTTAACAAACTTAGTCTGGTAAACTGAGGTCACTGAATATTCCTGATCTTGGATTTACCCATAATTTACTGTTTTAACTTTGGTTTATCATTGGATTAATTCTATAGATTATGTATATAGTTTACATTTTTTTCATTGGGACCATTTAAAAAATTACATTCTGAACTTTTTTTTGTCTGACTTAATAGTCATTTTCTAAAGAAAAGCATACCTTGCTATTTGCAGCCCAACCAAATACTTCTACTACATTATGATAAATATACAGCCCACCTGAATTTATTCTTTTAACTGAAGTTATTGATAGCTTTCTTACTCTCAGGAGAGACTGTCAGTCTCTCTTAGCCTAGGGACTGGTTAAGCAGCATGTTTATGTAGGGTTTTTAGAGTTGGTTAGTAAATTCCTTTCAGTACTTGGGAAAGAAAGACATAATTAATTTAATGTATCAACCATTTTCAGTTAATAATGACTTTAGCCTTGTTTTAGGTGAATTAATATCTGGAGAATTATGAAATGATTGGGAAATGCAGTGAGATTATTTTATGCCATCTCTCCTGTAGTATTTTCAGTATCCAGCTAAATGTTAGCTGGAGGTAGCTGGAAAACTAATCTCCTTAATTGTTTGCAGAAGAGCATCAAGTCCAGCAGTGGTCTCTATCCTCTTACTTCCGCATTGTAGCGTTGATTATTTGTAGCAAATGGATGATCTGAGTGTGCAGTAAGATTTTGATGTATGAGGTGGTGATTGATGGTTTCTAAAAATGTTACCAGTGTGCTTTTAACAATTTCTTACTTTAAAAAGAGTTTATTGTGGTGATGCTGATACAGGAAAGATGAGATTTTGAGGCATGATTAAAAGAAATATAAAAATCCTCAAATATGAAGGGATTAAATGTTAAGTCTTCAGCCGTCTCCTCTCCTAACCAAAACACATTATCAGACTTTTGAGAGGGAATGGGTTTGTGTATTTCTCAATTTTACCATCTCCTTTTAAAAACAAGAGAGAGACAGAGGCTGTTCAAGATTGTTCTGGCTTGCCCTTGTAACAATCCAGCTGTGTCTGGATTCATTGTATGTTACTTGCCTTCTAAATTCATTACCCTCAGCTACTTTCCTGCTAGTTTGATTTTTCATTTGTCAGCTGTTCCAAAGCATAGCACAGAAACAGTAGTTACTTCATTTCTCTTCTTCACCAGTTTATGTTCAAGTCTGTAGATGGGACATATTGGTATCATCACCAGGAAGAGTAGTTTGCTTCATAGCATGACAAAATTCTTTTCATACATTGACAGAAACTCAAAGGGCTGTGTTAGAAACAATAGCAAAGGCTAATGAATGTGGTCTACTTGGAGCTGAGTAGGAAAAAATGGGGCAGTGATAAGTACGAAAAGCCAAAGCTCTCAGACTGTATAGCGTGTCTGCATTTTGCAGAGGGAGGTACAGGGAAGAATAAAAGCAGTTTTGCCATTTTATATTTTTTATTCAGTTGTAGTTTCTGTCTGACTTCTAGTGAAACACAAAACAGTGAAAAGGTTGCTGTGTTCTGTGTGTTACCTCTTTCTGGAAGCCTCCTAGTCCTTCTAAAATATGAAAGGAGGAAAAATGCCTGCACTGCCTTTCCTTAGGATTCTCTGTACAACTCAGTAAATCATAAGGGAGTTGGATTAAACCAAAAGCATTGACTACTCATTGGCTGGGAGAGATGAAATGAATAGAGCAACACTGGGCTTTTGACTCTGGCTTCTTGCTGCCCTCCAGTTTGCTGCTTCTAACTCAAATGCATCAAAAATACCTTGGAATGAGCTGTCCAGGGAGGACAGGGAGTCATCGTCCCTGGAGGTGTTGAAGAAAAGGCTGGATGTGGCACTCAGTGCCAGTGTCTGCCTGGCAAGGCCATGTTGGGTCATAGGCTGGACTTGATGATCCCAAAGGTCTTTTCCAACCTCTGATTGATTGATTCTGTGGAAAAAAAAAATTTGGATGTTTATAAACTAAGAGAACTCCCATTTTGTCAAATAGAACACTTTAAATATTGGTATTTTTGCATTAAAATGGTGGTGTTTTGGTAATGTTTTTTTTTTAAGTTTTCTGTACTACATCCTTTAGTTTTGTCTATAATCCAGTGTTTGCAGTTTTCCATATCTTTAAATGCAGTCTTAGATTCCATTAATCTTTGTTTTTGCTGATGTGTTGAAAAGCCTGTGCTATTTTCTTGCACAGACATCAGGTGGTGTTTCAGTAGTAGCAGTGGCCTAATTACCATTTCTGAACACTGTGGCTTATAAATATTTTGATAAGATAAAGGTGTTATTTCATTAATATTTCTGTTGTAATTAAAAGAAAAAAGGTGTCAGGGAACTATTTTAGGTAACAGGATAATTTAAATATCCACATGCAGATACAAATACATGTATTTAAAATGTCCAGCCTTTGCTGTTCACCATATTGTTTGATAAAAAATAAGCTCTTTTCTTCAACCTAAAGCTTTTCAAAATATATTATCTAGCCTTTTATTTTTGGGTCAATATATAAAAGAGCATTTTTTCTCTTTTTTTAACACCTCATTCTATTACTAGTGATTATTAAAGCACATGTATATTTGAAGTGTTGAGCATATTTTATGGGGACTGTGCAAGGACTTGTCTTAACTGTGTAAGTGGCATCTGTTTTCTTAAATAAAAATTAACCTGGGATGCTATATAGAAAAATAAATGTTTTTATAAGAAACTTTGATATTTAGTTGACAATTTCACTACTAAGAAGAATTTTTTAAAAAATGCAAGTAGTTTAATTATGATGATTTAAAAATCAATTATTAAACTACAGCATTATGATGCCTTTTTGACCCTATGTGGGGCAGATGAAAGCTTAAGAAATGCTGAATGTTACAAAGGTTTTATTACTAATTTGCTTGTCCTTAACGCTGTCATTCTGCTCAGAAGGCAGACTGTGAGTTTTGTTTCCCAGAGCCCCTCAGCTGAGCTGGTGTGTACCAAGCCTTGCGCTGTTTCTTTGCTGGGTGACTCGATGGGAGTTCTGCAGAGCTGCTGGAATTGCCTGTCCTGGCTCCTCTCAGTGCCAGGGCCCAGACCTGTGGGGCT
The DNA here is from genome assembly GCA_013400495.1 of Nicator chloris. Lineage (NCBI taxonomy): Eukaryota > Metazoa > Chordata > Aves > Passeriformes > Pycnonotidae > Nicator > Nicator chloris. The sequence goes on from WAAE01016875.1 coordinate 229,307, forward strand.
GGCTGTGCTCTTGCTGCTCAGATTATTTTGCTTACAGTTGGTCTGGTTGGGCTGCCACTTGTCCTTCCCTTGTGAGGCTGCTGCCAGCCGGGGCTGGGAGCTGGGTGTGCGTCGGCTGTGGGTCTGCACATGTTGGACTCGGTACCGAAAGCAAACACAAAAGCTGCTTTTGCCAGAAGCAACTGCTGAGGACACTGAAATAGTTGAACATTCTGGAGTTTACTGTGTAAAGTAGGGATCGTGAAAAATGTGAATACTTGTTAATACTTGTTATTCTTAACTTGTTAGATGTTCTTTTGGTTGTGGTTTGTTGTTTGGTTTGGTTTTGTTGTTGGGTTGGGGTGGTTTTTTGGGTGGTGGTAGCTTTATTGTTTGGGGGCGGTTTTCTGGTTTGGGTTTTTCTTTGTATTTAACTGTCTTTCTGGAAGTTGTAATTGCCCTGAAACCATCAGAATTGAAAACATTCAATCCCCTGTCTCCTTTGCGTTGTGATGCTTTGGCTTACAGGATATATGTGCATTTTTTCCTATTACAGACCAAAATAACAGTTGTCTTTCATTGTGTCTTGTAGGTTTTGGTGGAGGAACACACAATAATGAGCAGCGACCTTATGGGTTTTGGTTCCCACCTGAGAGCTCAGAAGAGGACATGAGAAGGCGAAGGCTTCGTAGGTTTGACAGATGATGAAGTTGGCAGGTGTTGATGTAAATTGTAAAGTGCTATTCAGACTTCTCAAAATATTTACAGATATACTTGTAATCTGTAATTTACAGAATAATTTATAATCTTTCTTCCATTATTTTTAGTACTTGTTGCAAAACTGCTTAGGATTTTGTGAGTTCAGACTCAAAGTTGGAACTTGGATAAGAAATGTGAGATAAGAATCAAAATGTGATCTTTGGCTGTCTCCATCTTAATGCACCTTAAATGGAAGAAGACTGAAGGTTTTACCAACCTGTCTTTTTTTCCTTAAATTATTTTGTATAGTTTTAAGAATTCCTTGGCTTCTTGACTGCTGATGTTCTCAGACAACAGGTTTTCTTCATCCATTGCAACTGAAACGTTATATTTTCTATGTAACTTGAAAACTATGCAATTTTTCCTTACAAACCTTTCTCAGTTGTCTGTGATGACCAGGTCATTTTTTGGGATTGCCATGTGAAATGACACTTGAAAAGATTGCCTAGATGACAGTGGCTGGGCCATGTGAGTCTAGGCTTGAAAGCTTTTGAGCAGACAGATGGTTGCAGCTGTCTTTCCCCTGCTGTCCTTACCAAGGAATTATTTAATACCAACTTCAGTGTTGCAGTCTTCCTCACACCACGTTATCTAGAGCTTGGATGTGATAAAACTGAATTGTAACTACTTATGTTTTCCTAAACCCTTTCTTAGTATTTATGTTTTAAATCGAAAACTGCTGCCCTTTCCAGAGCTGAAATAATTTGTTAGGAGTTTTCTGTCAAGGTATGTGGCTATGCCATACAAAGCATATATTTATTTAATAATATACTTTTGTAAAGCGTCTATTTCCCTTTCTAAGAAGGCTTGGAAATTTTATTTCGTATATGCTGTTCATGCAGCTTTAAAAATTCCACTATTTCTCAATATTAATCTTGTTTGAAGACTAATATCAGGCCTGAGAGTTTGTAGACTTGTGGAGATCATGCCTAAACACAGGCTACCTTGAACTCTGTTTTTGAGAACTTCCTTACCCAACTGGAGGAGTTGACAGGAGACCTGAGAGCTCAGTTGTCCCTCTGGCCACCCCCTCCACACAAGGCTGTCCTGCCTGTGGCACTGCTGCCTGTTAATGTTAACTGATGAACCTCGAGGAGTTTGGTTCCAGTATTGCCCTGAAAAATCACTCCTTGTCCAGGCATTCTATCCTCAGAATGAAAGAATTTGGGGATGTTCCTCTAAAACTGTTGGAGAGATGTGTGACTGCAGAATAATTTGGTTATTGGGTTTTGACACAGCCCTGTTGGAATCTCCTCAGCAGCACTGATGGAGTAGAGGATTAGGATAAGCAGTTTAAGGGTTTCACCAACCTGTGCTTTATGAAGTCTACTTTTCTATGAGGTTATTTTTTGAATATAAAAACCAGTGCTGTATATTTAATACAGAAAAATATCCTGAAAGGAAATTTTTTTACTGTGTTTAAATAAATACCACTTACCCTTTCTGTTTGTAGCTAATGTATGGAGAGGAAGCTCTTGTTCGCTGGGAAAAGCACAATATCAGGATGCAGACTTTGGGCTCAGGGTTTTGGGACACAACAGGCACAACTGCAATGGGATTCCAGGTACAGACAGTGCTAATTTTTGGTGTGTTTTTGGGCTTGGTTGGTTTTGTATATATGCAATAGCCATAGAATAAAACAGCAGACACTTTTATAGAAGGCTAACTTTATGTTCACTGAAAATAAGTCTCAAAAACCTGCGTGTTTTTCTCAGCAGGTAATAATTGGATGTAAATGAGAAGGATGTAGCATTGGTTCCTCAGAAATCCTTTAATGCTCAGGTCAAAAGTTGCCGTGTAACATACTGTGTGTGTTAAGCTCTGATATTTTACTTACTGAAAAGCACAGAATGTGCTGCCAGTCAGACAAAAAAAGATACTTCAATGAAAATCAAAAACCTGATTGCAATTCTATAAACACTTGGTTTTGTAAAGTGAGCTTAGACATACATGCCATTAAATATTCACAAAAATTGTCAGTACTAATAAATGTTCAGTTATTTTTACTTTTTTTTGTATACAGAATTGAAATAAATATTTTTTTAACATTTAAAGCTGTTTGGTTTTAATTGTAGTAATTAATAAGGTGTATATTTTAACTGACAGAGCTGCTGCCATGTTGTTAGAAATGAAGACTTGTGATACCAAGGGGGCACATTGATTGTATTGGGACTAACTTTGTTTAATGTAGGGGAAGTTTTGGAGTTAGATTATTGTAAAGTTCTGCTGCTTTCAGTATTTGGAAGGTTTATTAACATCTGCTCATTGCAGGTGGGTTGGACTGGATGGCCTTTAAAGGCCCAAGCCAAACTGTTCTGTGAGTCCTCAGCAGGATTTTTGCCATTAAAGCCCCCATCAGTTTAGGGTTCAGAGAACTGCTGAGGGCAGATGAATCCCCAGTGTGCCCTGTTGAACTTGATCTCTTCAGGGACAAAAGTTAAGGGCAGTTACCCAGGTGGGTGTTGGAACTTTGCTTATTCTCTGGCCCTGGTCACTGCCTGACTGCCTCAAGTAAAGGCTCTTGAAGCAAACATAGCTTTGTATAAAATATTTCAGCATCTGCAGTTTGATTCCTTTGTTGTAAGAGCTGTGATTTCTTGTGAGTTTTTTATACTTCCTCTAAACTCTCTGATCAGGTACCATGTAAGAAATTCCACTCCCTAATTAATCCTAATCAGCAGACTTGTTAATGGGCACATTCTTGAAATTTAATGGTTGAACGACCTAACATATTACTGTTAATAAATAAGGGTTTCTCACAGCCCAGAATTAAGATGTGATGAAAGAACAGTGTTCAGCTTTTAAAATTCTTTTCCCTCTTCCATCTTGTCTTTAAGCACAGGCAAATTCTGTGGTTTTGTGTCATTGTGCTGTTTTCCCTGGCAGCACCACTTCTCCTAAAGGGAAAAAATGCCTCCTAAAATACCAAGCAAACAGACATATAGGGTGTAGTAGGAGATAGTGAAGGGACTGGCCACTTTAGGCCAGTAGTTTTTTTTTTTTTTTTTTCTTTTTTTTTGCCTGCAGGACTAAAGTAACTTTCTCTGGCCATCCCTTGCTCAGTTTAATTAGGATACCCCTATGTACCAAGTGTATATATGCTGGTATATAGTAACAGAGAACTGCTGGACCTTTGAAGCTGCTGCTTCGTGTGAGCATGGAGATGGCCCAGCACGGCGTGGTGACAGCAGGAGTGGACAGCTGGGGAAGGAGTTTGGGTCCAGCTGCCCTCCCTGCTGTTGGGAGGGGATGGGAATGGGGCTTGCTCTCATTTTCTCCTCTGATTCCATGGCTGGGGAATCGTGCCCATTTTGGTTCAGCACTGAGGCACTGAGTGTGGATTGCGCTTCCACACAACAGCTGGCAAGCAGATTCTGGTGTTGTGGCTTCTGGAGTGTGCAGACATGAAGGACAGAATCATTGCATGGGTTTATTATAAGCTTCTCATTGTTCCCTATATAAAAAAAAAAATTGCTTATTTCTTTCTTGTTACCAGATTTCAGAAGGCAAGAAAATATTAACACTTCTGAGCTTTCAGTTGTAGAAGCCTTTTCTGAAGGAGTGTCAAGCTTTCTAAAAAGTCTTAGAATAAATTCTGATATCCATTTACTCTTTCAGGAGCTGGGAAAACTGGAGGAAGACAGACAGTTTTTCACACAAATCTAATATGGTTTGGGCATTTTTGTTTATATGATCTGCTGGGATGGGTAAAGCAATTGGGTTAGTGAAAGAGCAGATCAAGGATACGTATTGACAGCATTCTGCTGCACAAGAACAGCAGTAAGCTCAGCTCTCTTGTCTGTTTACCAGCAGAAATTGGCCTAATTTGCAGCAAAAGGAATGCAGGCAAAAGATTTCTAAACATGTAGACAGTGAACTTTCCTAATAAACCAGAGATACTCCAGAATTTCCTTCTTCTGTCTCCTCAGAGCAGGTTAAACAAGTACCCCTTCAGGACTGCTGGGCAGGTCAGCAGTAAATGTGCTTGCCTTGGTGCAGAATGTCAGATTCAGTCTGGTCCTTCAGCAAACCGTTCTTTCCAGTGATCATTTAAGAGAGATTGGTGTGCAGCCACTTCTGTGAATCCCTGTTTTCCTTCCTTACCCATGAAACAATTGAAAGAATGGCCTCTAAGTCCATGCCATGACCTCTTTGCTGACTTAAAAACTATAAAGTATTTATGTATGAAGTTCTGCAGCTGAGAAGGCTGTTGTGACATCATTCATGCAGAGATACAACCTGTCTGTGGCCAAAACTTCTGTAGCATCTGGTACCATTTATTGCATCTATTTCACTTTTTTTACATACACCTTAAATGTTTAAGCACAATAGAATTAAAACTCTAAAATACTAGTTTGTTTTTTAGTTTTTAAAATGCAAATGTGCAGAGTCTAACAAACTACAGCTACAACTGCCTCAGAGTAGCCATTTTTAATTTTTTCACTTCCCATTAGAATTTAATTAATTTCTGCCTATGAGAAAGTTTAATCTCCACTTCAATGAAAGCACCCCTTTGGAGTGGTGTTTGTCATGTGCATGGAAGACTAAATTCTGGAAAAGTTCTTGTTTTCCTGTGTACTGAAACTTTGTTTGCCAAGCTGAACCTGATGTCAGTTTGGGACTTGAGTGCTTCATTCCAATTCTTGCTATAAACCAACCAGGAGTAACACACAGGGACACAACAGAGAGTCTGTAGGGTGGTACCTTCCTGTGGGTCTTCCTTTAGGAGACTTGGCCTGGATTTTGTCTCACATGTTCTGCATTTCTCCTTCAGTGAATCTCTGGAAAACATTTAAATATGTGGAATTTCAAATCCCATGAAGCTCAAGCCTGTCTTCTTTTGTGAAACAGTGGGGCAGTGTGTGGTCAAGCACAAGGTGAGCTCTGCTGTGAGGTGTGTGAGCTGCCTTACATGGAGGAACTGTGTTTGTTGGACAGCTGCACTCCAGAATGATAAATATGGAGTTGTTTTTACTTTGCACTTATAAAATGTCACCTCTAATTGAACTTCCAGTACCTTCTGGAACATCTGGATGAATTGACTAGGAAAGGAGAAAGCTGTTAAATATGAATATGGAGCAGCATCTGTTGGAGTGCTGATGGGGATTTTTTTCTCCACCTGGCTAGTTTTCCAGATGGTTCAGGTAGGCAGAATTTCAGCAGCTGTTTTTGTTGTTTGGTCAGTTTAAAATGCTGATTTCTGAAATCAGATCCAGTCATGAAATAGATCCCCAGTTTGATGAAGCAATTGCTTCACCTGCTGGAAAGTTCTTACCAGACCTGACAGAAGTTTTTTATTGTTTTGAAGACTGATGGGCTCTGTCCTTGCATGACTGCTGCTTCTCACAGCTGGCTTTGGAGAGATCCTTTTTCTGGCAAACAACTGTTCCCCATTACAGCTCTCCCCCATGGCCTTGGATGGTGGTTTTCTGTCTTGCTCAGACGATTCTAATGCGAGCCAAGCCTTAGAAGAGAAGTCCTCATGTGTGCAGCATTGGTCAGTGCATGGCCAGTGAGGGGAGTTACAGTAAGTCCTGGCAGGGCCAGCAGTCAGTCTGGGACATGGGTCTGAAGTGGCCACGTGGGGTAACATAGACAGACTCCCAGATGGCTGTGGTTCATGTTCTGAGTCTGGGTGATGGTACAAGTCAGAGCATTGCTGAGGGCTGCTGCTGTGGCCCCACACGCTGTGCTGGCACAGTCCCTGCAGGCTGGCCCTGTGTGCCCAGAGCAGGTGTGTGCAGAGCACATTCAGTCTGCTCCAGTGTGCTTTAAAGCTTTAGGGGATCCTTTTCAAACAAGTGAGCTGCCTCAGGATAAAAAGTTCGCTTAATTTCCTTAAATACAGGCAAAAAATGTATGGACTGCAGGAATTCTGGAGTTTGACTGTTTTGATACTACTTTTGTTTTCCTCTGGTGCTCATGAACCAGCCAAAATAGGAAAGAGGGTTTTTTGGTTAAGAGTGTACCCTGGACCAGTTTTGCTCTAACCTTGTTGCACATAATCCTGTGATTCTGGGAATGACCCATGCCAGTGCAGGTACTCCCACAAAAGGGCTGCAGCCCACGGAGGAACAATGTCAGAGCACAGGAAGAGAGTGAGAGGGAATGTGCAGCACAGAGAAGCCACTTTGTACCTAGAACAACACCTGCCCCAAGAAGCTTCTGGCTGCCCCTGCCTCACTGAAGAGACTGACTGGCACTTGCTGAGGTAACAGGAGAGCAGAGCCTCAAGTGAGCTGACCCTGGGAAACTTGGAGGAAAGGTATGTTAAGGTTTGTCAACTTTTTCCCAAAAATAATAAATTGAATTCCCCGAGCTGAGTCTGTTTAGCCCCCAGCTGTACTTGGTAAGTGATTGTCCCCATCTGTATTCCAACCAATGAGTTTTCTTGCTCTTTCTCCTGTTTGCTCTCCTGTCCTGCTGGGGGGGCAGCAGCTGGGCAGATGTGTGGCTGCCAGCCAGGGCCAGCTCCCCACCCTTGGCAGCTGGCAGCACGTGACAGCAGGGACCTGGGGCAGCCAGGCCTGGCCACTGCCCCTGCACTGCTGCTGTAGGAGGCTGTGGCAGCTCACAGGCCCCAGCCAAGCACCACCTCTGTCTGGAGCTGGAGCAGCTTTGCTGTCTTCTCATTCTGATAGCTGTTCCATGCATGGGGATTGTGGACTTTGAATCCAGAAGCTCTGTTGTACACAGATGAATTTGATGTACTCTTTAAAAATACCATTTTTACAGCATAGCACCATTATGATAAAATGAGTGATAGCAGTTTTAAGTTCTGCTTTAGTCTCTCCCCTTGACACGCTCTGTATACACCAAAAGATGACTTTCAAGAGACATTTTCAGTTTTGGGCATGTGCATCTCCTTCCTTGTAATGAAAACCATCAAATGAAGAAAAAATGGCCACATTTCTTGTGAGCAGATCAGGTTTCAGGCCATGCAGTGTTTTTCTTCCACCTTTTATCCTCTAGAAATCCTGATGCACAGGGATGTGAGGGACAAGAATCTGCCATCTACCCTGAGGATTTGCCTTGAGTTAGAACCAGGACCTTCCCTGTATCCTGGCCATGGTTTGCCAGGGTGATGGGCAAGAAAATCTCCATGGAAATCACTGGCTCTGAATTTAATTCCAGGGCAGTTCACCCCAAATGGCTCCAATTTCAGTGACCTCGAAGTGCAGCCAGCTTCATTTTCTCTGTTGCTCTTAATATCCTGCCTGCTGTTGAGGATAAAATTCACTTCTTGACTGGGCTTACACAAGATCCAAACTCTGGAGTGGCATAGTAAGGGTAATTTGGACTTCAGGGGCCAGCACAAGGCTGCTTTTAGTCGTGTTTTCACTCTTAACAGTTTCAGCTATGCCTTTCACACTTAATTTCATAAAGAGATTCCCTATGAATAATTTACCAATTATTTTTCTGCTTATAGTTACTGGACAATTGATTGCAGAGTTAAAGCATCTGCTGCTTTAAACTTTGATCTGTTTTACTTGGTGTGTAATATTAAGCAATTCATCTGCAATTCCATTTGAATTAGTACATTTCTGACAAATACCTTCTGGAGTTAGCTGAGCACGGAACAGGAATTTACACACTTACAAAGTATCTGACCTATCAGTAGTGCTTAAAAATACATTTCCTATACATGTTCTGAGAGACCATAGTAAAATGGTAAAATGGCACAGTTGCAAAAACTGCATCAAAATGATACATGAATATGGGGCGTTTGTGTGATGTTTTTAAAGCAACAAAAGAGCAACATGATAAAATGTTGTGAAATGGCCTATTTAAATTATTGATGAGGCTTTTTGCTGATGTTTTAAAGATTTTTTGGTGCATGTGTTCAAGTTAGGTGAACACAGATGCAATTCCAAAAACCGTTTTTATTCCCTTGTCTTCACCTTGTCCCTATGACCTGGTTTGCTGTAACACAATATGTAAGGCTTTGTTTATTGTTTACCTCACTGCAGTTGATACCAACAGCCCCACTTTGCTTTCCAGGAAAGCCACAGCCCCTCTCCAGCATTTCTCACCTGAAAAGAGGCTGCAGATGAGTGATGGAGGAGCTGGTGAGCACTGTCAGGTGAGGCTCATAAACAAGACCTCAGTGTGGAATCAGCTAAATCCACTCAGGAAATGGGGCCATCACCTGAGCCACTGGGTGTTCCTGTGACTGAGCAGCAGCTGCCAGCCCCGTGGGGCTTTGGCTGAGGCCTTTTTGGAAACACAGCTTGCACACCTTGGAGAACAGGTGGCCTAAGTACTGGTGCTCCTCTCCACCCGCTGCTTTCTTCCCGCAGGAAGCTCCTGAGCTGTTCAGCACCTCACACAGTCGAGACTTTGGGGTTCGTATCAGACTGGAGAGCTCTCTCCCCTGCTCGTGGGATGCTGCCTGAATCAGGAGGAGGTGGAATTCCTGCACAGAGGCCAATGGCAGGGATTGGCCCCTGCTCCAGTGTCAGATCTGACAGGTGCAGTCAGGATCACCCAGGAGTGACCTGAGGTGTGCCCTGTCCCAGCGGGCACAGGACCAGAGGGAAATGTTCCCTGGCACAGGTGGGAATGGCACGTGCCCCAGGAGGGCTCCTGACCCTTGCCCAGGTGAAAGGGCAGAGTCAGTTGACCACCACGTAGAAACAGCACATTGGAGAGGTTTGGTTGGTTGTGTCAGGAGGAAGTTGCACAGTCAGATGTATTTACACTTGACTGGAGTTATCCTCTGACTGTTTTATTTTCCTCTGGCTGAGCCTGGAATGTCTGGCTTTCCTGCTCTTTGAGTTTGTGTATCCAGCTTTTAAATTGGCTGATCAGCCTGTTGTACTCGTGATGGCTTCGGAGGGAGCTTGCTTTGAATTAGGACCCTTGGATGAGGATTGCAGTTTCCTTGAAAATCCTTTTGCTGGGGGCACCTCACTGAACACAAATTGAAATGAAAAGTGCTGGAAAAAGCATTTGATTCCATTCTAGTAAAATGTAGCTTATTTAAGTGGTAAAAGGAGCATTTGTGGCCCTTCTGCACATGATGGATTCTCCATTTGCAATCTGTGTTTTCAGATGTTTCCCCATGATACAGAACCATTGAATTGTTCTGGTTTTACAGATGAATGAAGGAGGTGCAAATGTGTTTTCATTTTTTCAAAAGGTGATTAGTGCTTTAGGATATGAACATTTTTACAACTAGTGCTCTAAAAAGTAAAAAGAATCTTCAGAGCTGTCATGTCATTCCATAAGGATCTTAATGATGACGGTTCTTTTTTTTATGGTGTATTTACAAACAAGGAAGCAAAAAATGAATGCAATTTATTTTCTTAGCACTTCTTCTATTCATCACTCAGATAAGTTTACCCATGTTATCACCATGGCACTGTTTCATTTCAATTAATATTAGAAATTGCTTTGTTTCTTTAGCAACTTGGATTAAAGTTTAATAATTTAATGTAAATGCTCTTAGAAATTAATTGTAAATATAAATACAGGTTTTTAAGGATTTGTTATCTCAGCTAATTTTATTTTCTTACATAATCTCTGTTAAATGGATTTGCAGCTTTTTGTTGCTTATGAAAGCCCAATTAACAGTTCTTTCAGAGTGTGGTTCAGTACTGCAGCAGTAAAAGACTTTGATCTTCATTGTTTTTATTATTAGATTATTTTTTAACAATTACATTTTTCCTTCCCTTGGAAACAGTAAGTGCAAGTTTCTTGAGCTTGGGAGATTCAGCTAGAGGGCTTTGACATTTGAGTGTTTGCACATTTCTATCGGTATGGATAAATATTTATAATATGCCATGTAAATGAACATATTCTTCCTGCTGTAAATGCTATTTCTAACAGGAAATCCATTCTCTTGCACAACAGGTATGGTGTCCTTGGTCTTCCCAGCTTGACTCAATCCTCCAAGCTCACCTTGTTCATTACAGCAATGGACTCCAATGGGACAGAGTTTTGTCTTTTCTTAATTAATTATTTTATATGAGATTTTACTGCCTGTGGATGTGTGTACATGGGTGGATGAGGCTCAACAGATCCCTCATCTTTGTCTCATTTTTCCATTCCAGCAAAGAGAACAGTGCTGCATACTTTCACACAGATTCAAACACGAGCTGCTGTTTAGGTCTTTAGCACATTGCTCATCATCCCGCAAGCGTCTCTGTAGCTGCCTGCTTTTGGTTTGCTTCTTAGCCATGCTTCAAGCAAACCTGGCATCTACTGATCTTTTTCCTCTGCTCTTGTCCTTCTTTAAGAGTCCCTGACAGGGGGGCTGATGCAAACTGCAGCTCAGGCATCACAGTGGTCAGCCAGAAACTGTACTCATTAGCAAAGAACTGACACGTTCCCCGCTGGCCCTGGCACTCGATGAATGGCGCTGATCTGAAATCTTCCAGGCAGCTTCCGGGTGACATAAGGGACTGTCCACCACCCTGGTCACCAGATCCAGTGTGCTGGAAAGAACAAAGACACAACTTGGTAACTGTGCATGAAAAATAGGTAAATGATGTTCATCTTTTTCCCTACTTGCTTTTAACTGTGCTGTTTTTTTGTAATCCTAAATTGGAGTAGACTTCTTTTGCTGGAGAAAATCTTAATTTGCTCTGTAATAAATTAGTCTCAAGGTCTAGAGCCAGCTCACTTAACTTTCAGGTATTTCTAAACTGCAGGAAGGAGTAGTCTGGGTTGATTCAGAACGACACCGTTGTCCAAACTGCTGCAAATGTAACTTGAGGATGGCATTAAAAAGACCGAGAGCTCTAATTCTGAAAACTATGTCTTTGTACATAAAAATCCCGTTGTGTTTTATAGACAAGGAGGGCAAAACCTTTGTAATTTTAAGAAATGTGTGTCTTAAGTCTCTGAGTACAGTATATATAGCTACAGCCAGGTTCTGGAGTTTGGACCTTTGTCTTGTTTCTTGTGAATTTTCCTCTTTAATGTTTGCTAGACATTGAATAATTTACTTTTCAGAGCTAAAAATCCTTGAACCTTTCGAATACGAAAGTTGGATGAAAGAAACGTGTCTATACAATCGTGCACCCGCTTTCTTACCATCAAAAAGGAGTATCCTATCCAAAGGCTCCTCCAGTTCAGTGGGCAGGGAGGAATGGACTGGTCCTGGCTGTGCAGTGCCACCGCCTGTGCTGGGGCCTCGCACACAGCGCACCTGCTGATGTAGGGCCGGATCTCCTCCTCGGCCAGCGGCGCCATGGGCAGCGCGGCCGCGCTGGACAGCCAGTAGGACTTGTCATTGCGGCTGGCGTAGTAACACACCTGGTTGATGTTGCAGTAGGCAAATGGCATGGTACTAAACACAGGCAGGCAGGATCCTGCCAGACCTGGAAATAACAGCAAGCGATGCCAATTATTCCACTTCCTAGGTAAGTTGAAAATTGTATTCTGGCCAACGTTGCTACAAAAGGACGTATTTTAGCAGGACTTAGGTAATCCACAGCTCTTAAACCTCCCAAGCCCTTCACCAAAATGTCTACGTGAAAAACAGAGACCTATTACCACTATCTTCCTTTGACCAGTAATAATTAATTGTGTCGATCTGATATTTAAACATGATGTAGTTTGTCACCATGAGAAACAGTTATGATAACAAATTTCTTAGCTGTGCCAACACTGAAAAATAAATCAGGCAAGAGGTGGCGGCTGGTTTAAAAGGAGAGCAGCTATTTACAAACTCATTAGGAGCAGTGAGAAACCAAATGACAATGCTGATAAACAGAAACATTTTTGTGAAGTATGACAAGCCATTGCTAGCAGTGCATTAAGCTGAAGTCTCAGCGGCTGTCCTACTGCCTTCCAGAAAGGTTTCACAGACTCCCATAGTGAAATAAAAGGATTGAGAGATTTTGCAGAACCAATCCTGCAAAATTCTTTTCAGGCAGACATCAGTGGGAACCAAGAAGTGACAGGTGCATACTTCTGTGGTGAACTTCTTCCAGAACTGAATTTAGAACAGTTTCATGATGGTCTATTTAGTTAGCAATAATCACTGCACAAAGTTCTGCCTTGAACTTGGTGTGTGAAGTGTTATTTCTGTAATGCCCCCAAACCCAAACACCTTCATTAAAGATGTGACATTTCTGTACAGAAGCCAGTTTTGTTTATCACTGATAATATTCCATTCCAGTACTAATGAAGGATCTGGAGCAGCCTGAGCAGGAAAAATGCCTGCAAAATCACACAGGAGACATGGACTCTGTTTTCTTTGAATCTTATTTTCACTGCTGTTATGAGGCATTCTGTTAGCAACTGGCTCTCCTGGGGAATGCCAAACACACAGTAGTGAACACATTCTAAAACATCACTGCTATTCTAAAAATAGCTCTTTTTATTGCTCTTTTAAACACTTCTTTTTTGTTCATCTTATTAGGTCCTTGATCTTTCCTCCTCAGAGACTTCTCTGACTTTTGTATAACAAGTCAGCAAGGATTTAGGAAACCTTTTCTGTGCAAATTGCCACCAATCAGTTCCTCAGGCTGCAAGTCAGGCAGCTTATTTAGACATCTAATTTTAGTCAGAATTGTAGAAGACAGGGAAGAAATTACCCAAGGCACCAAAAGGAGCTGTCTCTGGAAGAAATTTTGCTTTGGCTTTTCCAAAAAATATTAGCTTCTGACTCTGAAAAGCACAGGACTCTGCTGTACACATGATGGATAATTTACTTGTAAAGCTTACTTATACTGTCCAACTGTACTTACCCAACTTAACCAGCTCTTTCCCAAGCTGTGTCTACAGTAAAAAAGAAGCAGATCTTCCACAGTGTTATTTCAGAGTGGCCAAATGAGATTTCTGACCTAGGAAAATCTCTCCAGTGACTTCAAAGACAGCCTAAAATGAGCTGGGATAAGTGAAATAAGCCACTCATCTCTCCAACTTCAAGTCAAAATTACTTAGAAGTACTTTTTCATTCAATTGCAGAGCAGCAGCAAGCCATTTTAAATGGGTGACAATCGGGCAGCATAACCAAGTTCATTATCATCAGTGTAAATTAGTTTTGAGTCTGTAGAAAATAAGTAACTGACAGTTCTATAGCTTGCTCCATGTGACTTGCCTTTCCTTGTATAGATAACACCATATTATCCCTTAGCTGGAGAGCAATTATGTACAATACATACCAAGATCTTGATTATGGGCTTTCTCTTGTCCTTCCAGGTACAGCAAGCTGTAGCCAGTCCATAACTTTGGCATGCCCTGTGGGCAGAGTGGTTCTCTGTCTGACTGACTGTGAAGCACGAGCAAGAATCCACTTGCAGATCTAATCTGGGGGCCTGGTTGTCCTGGGACACCGGTCTGGCCAGGTGGACCTTGGAGAAAGGTAAAAGACATTTACTTGTATAACATACAGTAAAAGTTCACACCAGCTGTGTGTTAAACATTCAATAAGAAGTTCCCAGCTGAATATAATACAACTTCAAGGCTGGCATGGGCAATAAAGACACAAGTAGACTGCTGTTATCCTTCTTCTGGGACAGAAATGAACTAGATTGCCACTGAATGCTTGGCACTTGGCTTTTCTATTGTGCCTCTGTCTTGTGGTGTATGGATGAAGAAATGAACTGAAGTGGGCAATGATTTCCCAGACTTACTCACGAGGATGAACAGAATGTCTGGACTCAATTTGAATCCTTGCAGTAACAGTCGATGCCCCTTGCTCACATATGTGTTAAACCCTTAATTTATTAGAGAGCAGTCACAGTTAAAATACAGCTTTAATTACTGCCAGACAGTTGCCCCATTAGCCCTGGCTCAAAGATGCATGCCTATTGATATATGCTGTCTGAGCATGGGTTCTTAATTGCCTTTCTGCTTAATAATGGATGCTGAGATAAATTTTCTTCCAACAGGTCTTGTTACAAAATCATTCACAAATGTCACTGTCAGTGCTTGAACTGAGAGGGGGCAAGAGGTGTCATGGAATCTCAGGCTAGGGGTGGATGTATCCATGTGGGAATTGGGGGAGCAGGGAGAAAACTGAGGCCGTGCATCATCTCACACATCTCCCCCCTGCAGTCATGCTCCATTCTTACCTTGTGGCCCAGCATATCCTTGCTCTCCTCGGCTCCCTTGGTCACCTGGTGGTCCAGGTGCCCCAGGTAACCCATCTTGACCTGGCAGGCCACATGATCCTTCTTCACCTTTTATGCCTAGATAAATACAAAGTACGTGCTTGTTCTTTCATGGGGCTGCATTTAAGGTTCTGCACTGTCCAAACACAAAGGGGCAGTCAGTGAAGTGGACACTGGGACAGGGAGGTGCAGAACTGCTTCTGCTGGGAATTCTCTTCACCACTTATTCACCCTGTGAGCACAGCAGTAGCTCAGAGGCATGACTTGGAACAGCAGCTCCTGGTAAGATTTTCCATCCTCTCCAGAGATCTTGTGTGATTTACAGTTGAAATCAAAGCATTCCCCAACAAACATTATCATGCAAGCCTTGTGCAGAATTGCCATCAGGATCTGTACCATGGAGTGAGCTGTAACTCCTCCTGAGGCAAGCCAAGCTGTCAGCTTTGAGAACCCCATTCAGCAAAGTCTTAGAACACATAATGAACTCCCTTTGAAGTAATGGATGTATTGCAGTACTTAGAGAACAGGGAGGGATTGCAGAAATGGACATTTTAAGGCTCCTGATGGCCTCACCTTTTTGTATTTCTCACATGTCCATGCATTTTATACATTAGCAGGGAAGGTGTGGCTGTGATAATAAAAGATAATCTCATGTAGGGTGCAGATAATAATGGGGCTGTTCACTGGCTACTTAAAACATAATCAGAATTGAGCAAAGTAACACTTATCAGGTATTGTTGCACTTAAAGTGGTTTTCCATTTTGATAAACACCAGTTTTCAGATGAGGTTGTTTCTCTAGCACCCACCACAGTTGTTTCTCAGTAATGGTGTTTAATTCCTTGCAGACTTTGCTATTTAACCTGCAGACTGAGTAATTCAAGGTTGTCTCACAACAATCAAACTTCCCCTTGTTACTTTTTACTAAGAAAGTCTGAACCAGTCAAAAAAATTAACAGCTTTTCTATGTTGGTCGCAGAGTTATTCTGCCAAAGCTTAAGTACACTGAGGGATTTTAATAAAATCTATTGATTTTGCCAGTAAAACTTCTGTTTTGCCTTCCAACCCAGGAAAAAATTGGATTCTCCTATCTTAAAGAAGGAAAAAGCATTACTATTTCTTTATTTCTTTCGTAAAACCAGTGCAAGTATGTGTATCACTGTATCACCTGGTTTTACAGAAACCCTTAATGATGTCTATAATGGAAACACAGCTGTGTAACCCCAGAAACCCCTTTTAGCTGGCAAATCAACTAAGATACCTAAAACTAGAGAGTTAACTGAACACTGCATTGTTTCCTTTCATGATGGGAATGACTGCTGCAGGGAATCTCCTGGGAGACAATCATGGATTTTTTTTCTCTGGACACACTGGATGTCCAGAGCAGCCAACACAACAAACTTTGGTTTCCCAAGAAGGAAATACCTAAAACCACACAAGGGATTCCACCATCTAAACTGAAGACACTCCACAATACAGCCTATGCTGTTTCTATCAATGTGGCCTCTCTTCTGGGATCAACAGTACCAGCATCACCCTTGTTTTCTTTCCATCTGTCAGAAGAATGTTTCAGTCTTTCATTACTTCCTTTTAAGATCTCTTTGGTCAGTTTTCTTTGGTGGTAACTTTTTCATGTTCAAACAGATAAAGACCTCTATTGTAGCCACTTCTCTGACTTCAGTGTCCTTTGAGGACTTTGGTTAGCAGAGCTTTGGGATTCATTATTGCAGATTTTAAAGCATGCATATTTTAACATCCTCCAAATAGGTCTAAACCACAGGGATGGTTTGAAGCATTGCTTTATAATTTGGTGGGGAAAAAGGAAAAATACCACTTGAAGAACTTGTTTCTCAACAGTGCCTTATGCTTTTGCCCTGCCTGGCCTAGGAAATGGGAATGTAGTGCAGGCAGGCTGAAACAGCCTGGTTCAGCTACAGTTATCTATCATCCTCAGCATAACTAGCCCTCTCTGTGTTTCTGGAGACTGTCAGTAAGTGTTTAAGGAGAAGGGAGAGGGTAAAACGCAGAGATGTACATCCAAGCTTTCAAAACAAGAGCTTACCTTGGGGTCCAGGGTGGCCTATTGGCCCTGGTAATCCTGCAGAGCCATCCTCTCCTCTTTGCCCTGTGTCCCCAGGAGGCCCTGGGATTTTAGGGCATGAATCATCTACTTTTCCTGGCTCACCAGGGTCACCTGGAATGTGTAAGAGGAAAGTGAATTGCAAGACTTGCTAATAGCTCCCATGCAAGAAGTCAACATAAATGTTAGCTGGTTTGGGTGTTCAAGAGTCAATACTTTTAAGTATTTCAAATCTTGAATTAATGAGTCCTACTGTTTGTAATTTTACTCGTAGTCTTTTAGCACAGTATTAACAGCATGGCAAGCCAGCGTTAGCAGGTTTATGTTAGCTGGTCTGTGATCTTTGCCCAAGTGGGCAAGAAGGCCAATGGCATCCCGGCCTGTGGCCAGCAGGATCAGGGCAGTGACTGTTCCCCTGTGCTCAGCACTGCTGAGGCTGCACCTTGAATCCTGTTTTGGGCTTCTCACTACCAGAAAGACATTGAGGTGCTGGAATGTGTCCAGAGAGAGGCAACAGAGCTGGGAAGGGTCTGGAGCACAAGTCTGGTGAGGAGCAGCTGAGGGAATTTAGTCTGGAGGAGACTATTGCTCTATTACAGTTACTTGAAAGGAGCTTGTAACAAGAGGAAATGGCCTTAAGTTTCATCAAGGGAGACTTATATTGGGTATTAGGAAATATGTCTTCATGGGAAGGGTTGTCAAGCCGTGAAACAGGCTGCCCAGGGACGTAGTGGTGTCACCATCCCTGGAGGTATTGAAAAGACGTGTAGGTGGGGCAGTTGGGGACACGGTGTAGGGGTGGCCTTGGCAGTGCTGGGTTAATGGTGGGATTTGATATCTTGAAGCTCTTTTCCAACTTAAAGAATTTAATGATTCCGTGTTTCACATATTTGGCATACAGCATCAGTCTTAATGTGCCCCAAACTGATTTGAGTTAAAGCCTAAAGTCTGCCTACCCAGCTTCAGTGCAAACACCTTAGCACATGGAAAATTTTGTAGCATTTTGCCTATTTTGTTTCTGCAAAACCATCAATAGGCAGGCCAAAAAAGCTAGCCCATAACAGCCATTTGAAGTAATTATAATACATAATAATAAAAGAATAGTTACATTTTATATTTTGAAAGTTACTGGCAGCTTTGCCTGTTTGCATTTTGGTTCAACATATAGTAAGATGGAGAGTTCAGTGTTTGTAGTAATCCACTGTTAGGATTCAAGCTTTTGCTACAATTTTGGTTAGAAATCAACTTGTGTGAAAACCAAAAAAAAAACCCAAATAAGAGCTAGAAACAAATGTTTCACAAGTCTAATTGACATCCTAGTCTGAGGGTTCTCAGCAGAGCATTCTCATGACATTGGTGCTGTTTGTGTGAAATATGTCCTGCTAGCAGTACCTACTATTCCTAGAAACCACACTAAGGATACCTTCTCAAGAGCTGAATGTTTCTATGCGTAAGGGAGCTCCCATGAAAAGAGCAGTAATCAAAAGTCATGAACTTACCTATGAAACCTGAAGGATTTGAAAAATGGAAAGCAGATTGTGGCCATTGAGGTGCAGGTGGTAGCAAGTTTCAGGCATGTAAATTAGAGTAAAGAATGGAATGAGAACTGAAATCACTTACATGAGGTGACATTAAAACAAACAGTTCAGAAATTTTTAATCAAATGAGAAATCATTTAGGTTGGCAACTGCAGGGGTCTTTTTTTCTGAGATTGTTTAAATTATTTGCATGCAAGTTAACATTAGTATGATTATATATGAACAGAAGGATCACAGTTACAGTTGAATGACAATGAGCAACAGGTTCATAAGTACCTGTGGGACCTCTGGGACCAGGTCTTCCTGGAAAACCTTGGTCTCCTGGCTGTCCTAAAGCACCAGGTGGACCCTGTGGGCCATGGACCCCCATAGGACCTGGAAATAAAACCAAACAAAAAATAAAATGCAGTCTGGATGCTTGAGTAACCAAAAATGCTTGGGAATCCTCAACTCTGTTGTGCTACAGAAAGAAATACGCATTTCTTCTTTCCCTGGTCTGGATCGGACTTAAAATTTATGGCTTTTCTTTTTGTAGGGATTGGAAGTGATTGGTGTAGATGGGATTTCTCTATAGTGTGTGAAAGAAACAGAGTATATAGATTTCTGTTTGCAAGCTAAAGAATCTGTTGAAAGCCCCAAGCTATTGATATGGGGCAGATGTGAGACTTTGTTAGTTCAAACACATCTGCATTTTCCATAGTTTCTCAAGACCCCTGAGGAGGGGTCACGGTTTGCTTATCTGGCAAACTCAAATGTTTTACTGCCTTATTCTCAGAGTGGCAGAGGTGTCTTCCAAGAAGCTGCTGTGAAGCAGTGCATGTGAATGTCTCTACTGTCACCTTCTGCCCCAACCCCATGGTGTCTGTAGGTCACCAGGCAGAGCTGTGGAATGTCCAGCCTCCACCCTTTCTGCCCAGCTCCATCTCCAATGGCCACCCCCTGGGCACAAGGCTCAGTCATAGGGGCTGGGCATAAGTGCACGCAGAACTTAAAAACAGCTCTGACCATACCCTTTGGGCCTTCTCTTCCTTGGCTCCCTGGAGGGCCTCTGGCTCCCTGTTGTCCTCGTGGCCCAGGATTACCTGGTGCCCCTCGAATGCCGGTATCACCTGGATCTCCTCGCACAAAGATCGTCTCTCCAGGAGGACCAGGATTCCCAGGATCACCTTTGGAAAACAAGTTTATTCTTAATGTATGCATGAAGTACAAACATCTAAAAATAGCCTTGTGCTGCTGCTGGGGTTGTTTTATTTTACTCTAGTGTATGGTAGTTTTGGTTTTTTTTGTTGTTTTTTTGGTTTTTTGGTTTTTTTTCTCTAGGATGTAGGACAGCCCTTGCATGTTTCTGGAAACACTAGTGTTAGCCTTTGTCCAAGGAAGACAATGTTAGGAATAGTTCCCAAAGTTATTTAACTTCTGTGCCAGCAGAAGAGGCAGCAAGTTACTGGTACATTCATTGAAACACTGTTTCTCTATATTTATATCTTATACATTTGTTACTGTATTGCTTAATCTGGAGATCTGCATTTTGTCCTTGCTCTGGTTATCCTACCTGGTGTTCACTTCTCTGTGTACTCACTGAGGTAGTGATGGGTTTCTTTATTCCCTATGCACTTCTGTATATTGTTTCACAGACAGTGACCCTGTTATTCCTGGTGGTTTTAGGGGATTTTTACATGGATAATTGGTATTTTTAGTTTTAATACCTCTGATGCCGTCTAAACCAGGTAATCCTTGATCACCTGGAGGACCAGGGGAAGCACTATCAGGAGATCTTCCCATAGGTCCAGTGGGTCCCACAGGTCCTCTTCTACCTAAGGGATCACATAAAAAAAAAGTCTGAGGTTTTGTTTTTTTTTAAGATTACAGACAGAAGTTAGTATATAAAAGAATGCTGCCATGAGAAGTCATGGAGGTAATGTATGCTCCCACTTGTACACCAAACATACCAGTCCCAGGCTAATGAGGCCATCTTGTCAAAGTGAAAGTATTTGTTATCTTTCAAAATTTCTAATTCTTCCCATAAAATCTATGTAACCTGAAGAACACATCATCACATGTTGGCACATTGGGAGAAATAGTAACAATGTAAGGTGAGTGGGGACTATGAAATGATTCTGCCTGGGGCAGGGTAAGTATTCACAGATTGTTCCTAGCAAAAGGAAGTCACGCTGATTCCTAAAAATCTCAGTGAACATGATGAATTTACTAGCCTTAAATGCATTTTTTTCCTAATCTTTAATCTGAAATTTTACACAATAAAACATTTATGCCCTTGCTTATGACAGGCAGAGTTGCAGGTTACCATCCTCTGCCCAACACTTTTGAACAGTTGCAGTTCACTTGTTAACGTGTGGGTTGAATTCTGTTGCCTTCTCTTTTCTACAAAAAAACAAATCTAGTTTCTTCAGTCTTGGTTTTGACCCCATCCTTCCATTTACTTTCTGGTGAGTTTTATTTGTCAAAGCTGGTCACAAGCACTGGAGACCTCGCCTATCCCATGTCAAACAATGTTAGTACATCTCAGAATTAAACCTTCCCTTTTTTCCTCAACAGCACCATTCTGTTGACTCCCTGAATTCACAAATTAGGAACCAAACTAAGAAAAATTTTTGTGTCTTCATCTTAGAGTAATTCATCTCACCAGATTTCACCTCCTGCTATTTTTCTTCCACGTGTTATGTGACTGTGGCAAGGTCTGGCAGCGTAAAGTTGATGTCACTTCTAATCACAGAATTGCTGAGGCTTGAGTGGGCCCCTGGAGGCTTCCTAGACCAACCCTGCCCTCAAAGCAGGAGCAGCTAGAGCAGGTTGCCTCAGGCTCTGTCCAGCTGGGGGTTGAGTATCTCCAATGACAGACACTTCATAACTTGTCCAGGCAACCTGTTCCCATGTTCAATTCCCTTCACAGGGAAAATAAAAGTTTTTCCTTTATTTAAGTAGAATGTTCTGCATGTCAATTTGTGCCCATTCCCTCTTGTCCCTTCACTGGATATCACTATGAAGGAGCTGTCTCCAGGTCCTTCCCATCAGGTACTTACACACATTAATAAACTCCCCCTGAGCCTTCTCTTCTGGAGCCAAAGTAATTCCTCCTCTTTCAGCCTCTCCTCATAGAACAGCTGCTCCAGTCCCTTCACTTTCTCAGTGGCCCTTCCTCAAACATTTGCTTTTTCCAATTTCTGTGCAGTTCCTATATCACCAAGCTCCAAAATAACCACTGCAGTCTTGTGAAGCAGTTCTATCTTGCACTTACATTAGAACAGCTGATAGATTTACTATAGTTCTGGGACCGCCAGATCTTCTGCACTTTTTTGCTTCAGGAATTTCTTCCCAAGTGGCAGTTACCTGAGTCTATTCAAGTCCATAATTTTCTATTTTCATTCTTTCCAATAACATAAACCAGAAATTCTGGAGTCTCTGTATCTCTACTCAGGAAACATCAGCATGTTACAACAGAAGTGTTTTTAGGGAAAGAATCTTCTGAGTAATGTTCATATTAACCAGAGTAAGAGCCTTTAGATAAAGAAATCAAGTATGAGCTTAATTTCAACTCTGCAGAGCAGCACTTTGGAGAAAACCTTTTCTTACCTGGAAATCCTGGGAATCCTCTTTCTCCAGGGGAGCCTGGAATAGAAATACCAGGCCATCCAGGTTCACCTCTGTCTCCTTTTGGTCCAATTTCTCCTGGGTATCCTGGGGGCCCTGTCTCACTCTGACCTTAATAAGAAAACAATTATGTACATAAAGCTTACAGCGAGTACAAATACAGATGTGCAGAACTGAAATACCAGTTGCAGATGTTCCTCCTTGCAAGGGTTGCCTAGTGCTGTTTTTCTGGTTCTCTCTTGGAAGCTGGATAGAGTTTTGTTGAATCTGGCCCTAATTCACCACTTTCAAAGAAAGTAATCTTTTTGCTTGAATGCTCTTCTTCAGGAGTTATTTTATATGGTGTCAGTATTGTCTGTAACTTGAAATGTAAACTGATTGCATGGTTCTAAATTTAGTTTTCTATCAGCATATATTTGTAATCTTTAGATGGATTATAAGCATTGTTTTTTAATGGTGCTTCAAAAGCACCTTTTGAAAGTTGCAAATACATCAGCATGAGTGAAATCCACGTTCTTCTTAAGTTTGAGAAAAAATTCCCACAGACTTTAAATGGAGCTGGGATTTCACAAGCCTCCTTTTAATTTGTTAGTTTTATCTTTATGTATTAAAAAACAAGGAGACTTGACTCTCCTTTGAGTCATCTGCACTGAACTTTTAAATTTTATAAACAGCCTTGAAACGTTCCAACAAAACTTTGTGAATAATGGAAGCTTCAAGGTTTTCCCTGCAAATAACTGCAGGTGTGCCACTAAGCATACTTTAGATTCTGTTTGAAAGTTTAGTCTGAGCCTTAATGATATCTTGTAAGCAAGGAAAACATCAAAATAACATGCACCTTTCCTTGCACATTCAGTCATGTAGGAGATTTTCTGTTCCAGTTATTTCTCATCTTTACCTGGAGCTCCTGCAGAACCCTTTTGACCTTTTAGTCCATCCAAGCCATCCAGTCCAGGCAGTCCAGGAAGACCTGAGAGGTGTTACACAGGTATGACTGGGTACCACAACAGTTCTTTACAGTCACAATTTAAAATCAAGCCTTTCTTTAATCTGACAACACACACTGGATCAAGATGGGGTATTTGCTGAATTTGATTACTGGCAACTGCAGATGAGATCACATTGCAGTGCAGTCTTTTTGGAAAGGCAAATGTAAAACGTTTAAAAATAGCAGTCATAATACAGTTTCACATCAAAGCAATCAGAAAGCACAACTTTTAATCCTTTAGCTACTTTCATCCTGCAGCTAGCAGATTTTGGGCTAATCTATAGAGAACCTTGTGTCTGTGGCTGGGCTGATACTGCTACATGTGGTTGCTACTCCAGAGTTCACTGTGCTACCACTTTATGGCCACTGATGGGGATGCAGACACTACCAAAGACAGCTGTAAAGCTGGAACTTCTTTACAGCTTCTGTTCAAAATAGAAGTGCAATTTAACCCAGCTACACCAAAAAGAGGCTGAATTTCCACCTGGCTTCTTTTCTCTGGTCCTGCAGATTTCACAGAGAAAACTATGCTTTTTTGCATCACTCTGTTTAAAAAAAAGCTCTTTGAACTTAGCAGCACAAAATCTTTGAAGACAACAAATCTGTAATGGAAACCTCTGGTGACACATGGTAGTATATAGAGCAGCTCTGCCACTAGTGCTGTTCACTAGCACTGGCTCAGTGTTTGTGGTAGTCAGACATAACTTCTGCTTTCTAATTTGTACCTTTTTGAAAATTGCTAAAACACAATAAATAAAACCACAGATGGCACTTTTTAATCCATTTTTTAAAAAGTTGAACTAATCTAAGGTTATGTTGTTGTTTGCAGTCAAGGGTAGAAATGTCTCCGTGTCATCAGTGCTTTTTAGTTCCTAGGTTGTATAGATAAACTATCAAATGTGAGAACAAACACTTCCTCAGTGCAGACAGCAGTCTGTAACCTGGTTATAGCAGCTAGTCTGGCAAAACTGATGGGTCATTTGTGACAGGTTTCAAAGAGATTTCAGAGACAGCAACAGACCTGGGATGCCTTTTGCACCAGAGAGGGACAATGATCATCAAGGAGCTGAATGATTCTGTCAGTGCCTGTTCCTGTCTCTGTTCCACTTCTGCTGCTCATCTCTGCCTCCTTTCCTTCCCCATCAATTCCTCTCCTTGCCCTTCAGGATTCCCAGTCCACTTGCAGTGGGTTTTTCCCACAAGTCTGAATTATCTGTGTGTCTGTCTCCTTTCCTCTGGCTCTTTCCTGGCACAGAAGATGTGGGTTCTCTGTTGGGTGCCTGTGCTCGATCCCAGCAGGTCCTGCAGCTCAGCAATCTGCCAAGTATCCAGAGCAGGCATCTTGGGAGAATTTATTGCTCTACTAAAGCACATATGAATGGATATATTTTTTGCAGTTTATAAACTGGTCAAATGTGGCAAGGACAAATTGCTGTAGGAACAGCAACACAAGTACCCTTCATCAACTGCTTCACCTGCCATATTTAAGTGTACCTAGTTCAAAGATGGGTCATCTGAGAATGAAAAAATAAAAAAGCCCTAGACTTCTCTAGCAGACACACCAAAAATTATAATCATATAGCTCTGTTCTCAGAAACTGAGAGTTATTGAATTCTGAGAATTATTATATACCTGTTGAATTATTTTAGTTAAAATTTAGCAAATGATGAATTGAAAAAAAATCCAGTGTGTAGCAAACACCAGTCTGGAAAATTTTTAAATCCAGAAAATTATTTGAAAACCTGCAAAACATTGATAATATACTCTCTATGTAATCCACTTTATAATATGGAATGCTAGTTATCCAACCTGTAATATCTTCTATGACCTTAATTAACTGTTCTTTAAGTTTTCATGACATTCTAACTTTCATTCCTGCTTTCTGTAGCCTTGTGCTTTGGACATGTTCCCATTTTAAAATTTTTAAAACAGCTGCTTTTGGGGAATTTAACAGTGGTATTTTAAAATTACTAAGAACTCCTAACTAATTTTGGCCCCCAGGTCACCATTTAAAACTTTTTTGATCTTTGGCTCATTCAGGCAAGATTGATGGCTTGGTTTTACTTGCTTTCCAGGGAATTTCTGACACATTTGCCAACAATCCATTATAATATCAGCACTTGTAATTCTAGATTTTTGGATTGCAATGGTCCCATATTTCTAGGTACAGCTGAATTGGCTGACCTGAGCATGAACCACTGTTTCTGTGTTGTACAGCCCAATTCAGCTCCTGCTTACACAAGTCCTCCTGGTGATGGTCTGAGTATTACTTGCTCCATCAAGGATTACTCACACAAGTAAGGCTTGCCAGGCTAAGCCCTTAACTAGTAAAACTACTGTAATAAAAAAATGGGATTATGCTTTGATAGATGATGTTTTAACTTTTTTTTTTCTCCAAATCTAGTAGTTCTTTAAAATCTAAAAGTTCAGGCATAAGAGCTTTAATGTAATTGAGAACCAATGAGACTAATGAGGCCATGTACTTAGCTATGAATTACCCATTTCATTTCTAACGCTTGCACCAGCACTTGTTGAAAACAGCACCAAGATCTGTATATCCAGTTGAATTGGAATACAAATACCAGTCAGTTTTCATTACTGGGTACAGTTTCAAAGATATTAACCTTCTTGTCAGCTATGCTGGCAATACACAGAATCCTCAGTGGGCAACTCAGTCTCTGATGAATTACCATTTGGGACTGAACCTCTCCCTCTGCAGGATGTGTGTTCATGTTATGTTCCTGTGCAGGACTTGGGATAACTTCTGCACAGTATAGTAAAGAAGTGTCTTATGGCAGGAAGGAAAGAGCCCATCAATTATAAATAAGTCTTCAGCAGAAGAATGTTTTCTTTCTTTTTGACCCCCCCTTTCAGACATCCCTGCCACTGCAGATCTCTGCCTTTGTTACAGCAAATATTGTTTGCAACACTGAAATGTTCTCTTGCACATCATGTACCAGCAGGGAATCTGTCATGACAGTTTAAATCAGCACTGCTTATTTACTGCAAGGAATCATAAATTGTTTCCATTTTTCATTTGAATTTTCAGTCATTAGTAAGAAACCTTCTCAATTTGTCCTTAAGCTGAATTTGAAAAAGTGGATCTATTGTCCTCTCTAACCATTTTTTATAGCCCCAAGTGTTACTTTACTGTGGTTTCTGTATATGGCTCACTAATATTCTTCCTGTTTGGGAACTGGTTATGAGGCACACTCTAACAGACACAGAATACAGAGTTGATAACCTCCTTTATAGAGTATTAATAACTTACAGTTTCAATTCTAAGCATAGTAAAAGTTAATAATGTTCTCCAACAAAAACAATTGTATAGACGAACTGACATTCAATCTATGAATGACAATAATGACAACAATCATTGCAAGAAGTGTAAATTAGGATTTGGAGGAAGCACTGCTATGTTAAATATTCCAAAATCAGGCAAGCAGCAAGAAAATCAACAATAAAATGCAACTGAAGTTATCACAATTTGTTAAAACAAATTTGAAAAACAAAGCTGTCATAGCGGCCTGCTGGGTTTATAGAGTAACAGTGGCACTCCATGGTGAAAATGTAGAACACAGCATAACTGAAGTGAAAGTGAAACAACTGAATTACTGCAAACTCCTTTTTCTTCCCTAAAGTTCTGCTATTGGTTACATCAGCTAAGCCAGACTCTGTTTCTACCTTCTTCCTTACTCATTTTAGATTATAGCCCAATTTTCCAAAGTAGCACTTATGTTACTACTCAAAGGTAATGGGAATTGTCTTAAGTCTTCTAGCAGTTTAAGAGACCACAGAGTCCAAATCAGAGTCACAGTCAGGCCTTGTCCATTTTCACTACTGAAAGAATATTTATGTCTGGTACTGTCACATTACCACTAGAATAGCACTATATAATCTGTTTACCTTTTCTGCCTTGGAATCCAGGTAGCCCTTGCAATCCTGGAGGTCCTAAAATTCCAGGTTTCCCTTTTTCTCCAGGTTCTCCTGGCAATCCTTGAGGACCTGTAGCTCCTGAGAGTGAAAGAAACCCCTGTGAATATGCAGTTCTGTTAAACTGCTTATTTTTTTCCCCATGCTATGCAGGACACTGTGTTAACAGCAGTACCTGAAAGTGTTTTGGGATGTAAGAAGAATGGATGGGTCTTGCTCTCTGAGACTGAGCAGACAGTTGCTGCTACAGGTACAGAAATCACTTTCAGTGCCCCCCTTCATATGCTCTCTGTTTTCTTCATCTTCCTCACAGAGATGCCTCAACTGTCTTCACCTGTTCCATGTCTATTTTGAGCTATTTCATGGCACTATTTTTTAAACTTTGGCATTACCTGGTAATCCAGGTAGCCCTGGATATCCAGGGTCACCCTTGGATCCTGGTCTTCCAGGCTGTCCTTGGATACCTGGTAAACCCTTCTCCCCTGGAAATCCACAAAGTCCTTAAAGAAAAAAAAAAAAAAGCAATTGCTACAGGATGGCTCAAAATGCACAGGGAGCAGAGCTCCCTCTGCTAACAAAACTTAGAGAAAAGAAAGGTTTAAGTCCAATTTTATCTTCAATCAGACAGAGGTACCTGGCAATCCTGGATCTCCTGGAGGCCCTTTCCGACCACGTGTGCCAAGCAGAGGAGTTGGCTCACCTCTCTTGCCTGTTGAGGTACAATGACTTCCATTTTATACAAGCATCCTTTCCATCCACAAAACCAAAGCTGGACACTTTTGTAAGATCAGGAAAGTCATTAATAGATATAAACAGCTATAGAAGGAGCTAAGAGAACACAAAATGAAAATTGCTTTGGCACATGTAAATTGTGACAGTTCACTTTGATTGCATTTTCTCTTATTTGATTTGACAAATTTTCCATATCCATAAGAATGGATTTGTACATGGTTTTGATGAAAGTTTAAGTTCTATGAAATTTGACAGGAATTTATCTTCTAAATTAGCAATACCTACTTTTAAAGGAACAAGCTGTTACAGAATACACTGAAATGCAACTTTTGCCTTCAGGTAAGTGAGACTTGTTTCTAATTACATTCATGTTTTATGGGAAAAGAAGACAGAAGTGAAAATAATTTTCTAGTGAGTCTTCACCACCTATCCCACATATATCCTAACAGTATTGCTCTTTTCAGAGCATGTCTATACAAACTCATTACCTTTACATCCTTTGGGGCCAGTCAGTCCTGGGTATCCAGGGTTTCCTGGTAAGCCAACATCACCCTGATTTTTTTAAAAAACAAAATAAAAATGTTTGACATAGGATATGTGTAGCAGGAATGATCTGCAGGAACATTTGGTTCTCTTAGCAAAACTGTATCTTAAGCTCAACAAAAAACCATCTTGTCTTTGTTACATGTCTAACACTGGCCACCAACAAGATACTGTAGGTTAGACTTGCTAATAATTTTGAGTTTGTGCTTTTACAGCTTATTCTCATTCTTGGCTCAAACTGCTTAATATCCCCACAGATGGCTTGACTAATTTGATTTAAAAGGTACAATAAAATATATATCTAATATTGTTGTACGTTACCCAAAATTTACTATAAACATTAACATTATATATTGTGATGTCACAATAAAATCGTAGATTTCTCTATTTTTCCTTTTGAATAATGACCTTTAATCAGCAAAGAAATTTAATTAAACAAACCAGGCAAAAGTATGTCTCTTTACCAAGAAAATAACTGCTTTTTCCTTCATGTAATTTCACTGTCTACCTACCCAGCATACAAGAAGTGAAGAATTATACCTTGCCTGGAATGTTTGTGTGGTTTTGTGTATTTGTTCTTGAGCAACACTGCTCTTGCCTGGCTTCTGCTTGGAGCAAAGATGACTTGCTTTGTCTTGTCTGTTTCCTTGGTCACTTCACACAGCAAGTTATGAAGAAGCAGCTACATATCAACTGCATAATTGTGCTGCTGCTGTGTTATGATCTCTGTGGTAAGTGGTTTGTCAATCTGTTTGTAAGAATGTTAAAGACTTGATTGTGCATCTGTTTTTTGCTCCCCTGCGTAGTGGAGCCTGGACTTCAACCATGTGGCAAAGCACTACAGCAGAACAGGTGGCTAAGAGAGGTCCTTTCCTAACTCCCACCACAGTTCCTGCTAAAATGTAACCAAGGCACAGAGGTGTTCCATGAGGGAATTTACAGTTCCTGCTAAAACATAACCAAGGCACAGAAGTGTTCCATGAGGGAATTTACAGTTCCTGCTAAAACATAACCAAGGCACAGAAGTGTTCCATGAGGGAATTTACAGCACTGGCTGTCTCCTCTCAGAGGGAACATCTAATGGGTGAGTACAGTACTAGCACCCTTCATCATATTTCTTAGAGGCAGGAGATAACTGCAAAGTCCAGGACATTTCACTACCACTCTGTTTACCTGGTCACCTGGTTCTCCTGGAAAACCTGTAATTCCTTGAAGGCCTTTTGGTCCAGGCAAACCCCGTGATCCTGGAAACCCCATCACTCCAGTGTCACCTTGGTCACCTGGCAGTCCTGGAGCACCATTCTTCCCTGGAAATCCTCGTGTGCCTCTGAAACCAGTATTGCCTTTTTCTCCTGAAGTTGATTGCAGAACAAGATAATGACCAATCAAATCCAGCCAGTGTTTGACACTGATTTTCAATATGACAATGCTTTCACTCTTGGTGTACTTCCTTAGTGATAATGCAAAGAAACTATACAGGCAGTTTAGGAATCTGTGAACATGGTATGGTGGCTGGATGTTACTGCAGCCCTGAGTCCACACCGTGAAAACCACCAGTGATTTATGTCAGAAGAATGTGTGTGTATGCAGAGCTTTCTTTTCTGAACTTACCTCTTTCACCTCTCAATCCATGCTCACCAGGAAAGCCTGGGTCCCCCATTTGTCCTTTCTCAAGACGGAGGTTAACATAGCCGCTGTCTCCTGGAGGCCCCCTTTCACCTGGGAAGTGACACATGCAATGTAAATACATCCTCACAAGTGACATGTCCTGAAAATCAGTTGAAGTGGTGACTTTCCTAATAGAGGAAGCCTTAAAATACTAGTGTGGTTCTCAGTTTTTTCAGCAGGCTCACTGCTGACAGAATTTGCAATCCTTCCCTTGCTTTTTTGTTAATTCAGTCATAACCCAGGGTGATGTTAAATCAGAAGAACTAGGAAAGATTGTGAAATTATGAAAGATGGCAATTTTGAACTGCCTGTGATTGCACCTTGCAGATAATTATTCTCTTTCCTATAAAAATTAAACAGATTTTTAACACACTAATAACAAAACTAAACATAGCAGCAATATAATTACAGAGTGAAGTGGATTTTTACAAACCTTTTATTCCCATATCTCCACATTCTCCACTAGGCCCAGATAGACCCATTTTTCCTTCTTCACCTTTTACACCAATGATTCCCATTGGGCCTTGTATTCCTGGGAGTCCTGGGAATCCCTGAGGTCCTTGAATGCCTTTGCTTCCTGGTAATATGAAATGCTTTATTTACATGTTAAGTCTGCTTAAACTGTTGCTGTCATATTCTAAAGAATAGTATAAAGCAAAAGCAGGATGTTTCGAAGGACTTTTTAGGAAATCAGCAAAACTAGAGAACCAATAGTTGGAGCATGACTTCATGCCAGGGTCAAACTTCTCTTGAAACCCAGATTCCACTGAAGCAAATTGCCTCCCCATACCTGCAGTCAGCCCCTGAAGATTTAGGCTACCCGTACTCCCAAAGCAGTTATCTCCAACACACCACCAGATCTTGCATGTGGCTATTGGATTATGGGGGCTTTGTTCTGCTCCCTGTCCCTGCCCTCCAGCTCAGGAGGCTGGTACCCTGAGAACAGCTGGGCTTATCATTAAAGACTGAGGCAAAGAAAGCATTAAGCCTTTTCCTCATCCTTTGTCACTATGTTTCTGCCCCTCCCATCCAATAAAGGATGGAGATTCTCTTTACCCCTCCCTTTGCTGCTAATGTAGTTATAGAAGGATTTTTATTGTCTTGTACAGCAGTAGCCAGATTGAGTTCTGGTTGCACTTTGGGCCTTCTGATTTTCTCCCCCCATAACCCTAAGACACCCTTGTCTTCCTGAGTTGCCTGTCCCTTCTTCCAAACTTCATACACTTTCCCTTTTTTTCCTGAGTTCAGCTAGAACTCTGTTCAGCCCAGCTGCTCATCTTCCCCGCCGGCTCGTCTTTGGGCACATGGGATAGCCTGTGGCCGTGCCTTAAAAATTTCCTTCTTGAAGAATGTTCAGCCTTCCTGGACTCATTTGCCCTTCAGGACTGCCACCCAAGGGATTCTGTTAACCCTAAACATATTTCTCTTATTATAGCATATAATAACCTATTACAAATAGTCCAGAAATAATATATAGAAATATGTCAGCGTTGTTAAACGACTAAAGCATCAGGATGCACCAAGATGCATCAAACTATATTCATCCCTTTGTTTTTTCATAAGAGAAAGAACAAGGGATGGTTCTATGGTTGACTCTACCCTGCTGCAGTCTTTTTCTTGAAGCTGGAAAGGGAGGTGGGGGCAAAGTACTTAACAGCAGTAAAAAGGGCTACTTTTTAGTAGGGGCCTCTACAAGAGCATTTATAGGTGAGATGGTCTGCAGGATATTTAACATACCTGTTTCTCCTGGGAAGCCAATGGGTCCTTTATTGCCTGGAAGTCCTGGGGGACCTCGTGAGCCTGGAGGACCTGGGGGACCTCGTGAGCCCAAAGCGCCTTTGAGACCTTTGATTCCAGGTGGCCCAGGCAGGCCCCTGTCTCCCCTCTGACCTTTAAAGCCTGGTAAGCCTGAGAAAGAGAGCTTTAATCTATGTAGGTAAATGCAGGCAAAAGTTAAGCAATTGTATATAAAAAGTAGAAAGTGATAGATTTGGTCTAAATTTGAAGATCATCAAACATGGCAATATAAGTTGAAACCTTTTTTTACTACAGTGGAGTCCTGCCCTGCCTAGATTTTTCAATTGGAATGTTTGTTTTCTTGTTTTTATTTAGTGACACACAATAGAAGAGCACTGTGAAAAACCTCTACTAATTTATAAATAGCTTTGATAGATGTGTCTCCTAGCTCTTCCTAAATAACACTTCCATTGAAGAATAAGGAAGATAAAAGCATCACAGTAATGACAGAAACTCAGTTAAGTTACTCAGGACAACAGATAAGAGACAACTCTTTGTCTATTACTTATAGTGAACCCACTGTGATTTGACCAGTTAAGGAGCAGCATAGGAAGGGAAGTTGGGATACACCTGAGATGCACAGTCTACATTCCTTGAGTTTAAAGAAATATGCAAAACATAATGTACACTCCCAGTAATGAGCAGCCCCCATGGAAACATGTGTCATGCCAGCCACAAAAATCATGTGATGAAATCAGGCAGAAAATATGGGCAAAGCTTAGAGCTGTGAGGCAGCCTGCTGGCTGTTGTGTACCTTGAGGTCCTGGCAGGCCCATGACACCTCTGAGTCCAGGTGGTCCTGGTAAGCCTGGGACACATGGTGAGCCAGGGAAGCCTGGACAGCCTGGTGCTCCAACATCACCTTCTGGGCCTCTAAAACCTTTGGCACCTGGAAATCCTGGGGTGCCAGGTTGTCCTGGAAAAAAAACGTTGTTAAGTTCCATTACTCACTGCCCCTCAAAATTCCTAGTTTTAATTTTGAAATGTACATGTTTGGTTACTATAGTATCTTACTTATCCTCTAGTTTTTGCATAGTTTGTGAAAAGTGATGCTTTTCTGCAATTTAGAACTGGCTGTTGTAGAGAACCTTCCTTAAGGAACAAATACAAATTCAATCCTCATCTATAGGTACAGAAGACAGTTTCTGATGTGTAGGAGCAGAATGGGAGTAGCTCACTGGCCTGCACCAGGTGCCCAGCACTGGCTCAGTTCTCTAGGTGTTCCCTGCACTGAAGGATGGGTGTATCTGCTTAGGGCCAGGCAAAAGGAACACCTGTAAAAGGAAACAGCAATATCCTCTATGGGGTGGGAAGGACACGGTGCTGTGGAGACATCACTGCAGCACTCAGCAAAATGTAAATGTAAAAACAGGGAGTACAATTCACAGCCACCATTATGGATCTGAGTGAGAGGAAGTTTTCTCTGAACCAGGAGCACCTTTGCTCACGTTTTGTCCTTTGAACATGTAGAAGTGTTTCATAGAAACTGGCCCATACCTTGAAGTCCAGGAATGCCTGGATTACCCCTTGCTCCCTGTGCACCAGGGGGTCCTGGCAGTCCCCTGTTGCCTGGGATTCCTGGAGGGCCATACGTGGTGTCACCTGGAACACCTTTCTGACCATCTGTGCCAGGTGGACCTGGAAGGCCATTTTTGCCATCAATTGTAGATCCTCTTTCACCTTCATCACCAGGATCACCAGCTGTGCCTCGAAAGCCTGTTGATATGATTTTTAAATTCAAATAAAGCTAAATTCAGGAGGTGTTCAGGGTTTTTTATTTTGTTCCACTCCTCGCCCCCTCCCCAACTGTGGAATATTGTAGTCCAAATTTAGCCAGATTTAAATTGTCACCTTGCAAAGAAAAATAATATCATAAATTAAATTTAATGCTTCTTATTTATAGCTAATGATACATGAGGATTGAAGGAGGTAATTCCTGTGGGAAGTGACAGGGGTTTTCTTTGGGGCAGCATCTGTCTTAAGTACTGTCACTCTTGTCCACTTCAGTGCCTTTGCTCTCTGGACACTGAACCATTCACTTCAATTCAATTCTACTTTACCCTATCCTACCTTTCCCTGCATGTGTGCATTACAGCTTGACCAGCAGCTCTCCCAAATTAGGAAAAGCACAATTCACCTTCTGGCCCAGGGATTCCTGCTCCTGGCCTTCCTCGATGGCCTTTTTGCCCATCAAAGCCATTTGGTCCAGGATGCCCAGGGAGTCCTTTTAAACCCTTTTGTCCTGGAAATAAAAAGGAAATACACAAAAAGCCTGTCAGAGCACTAAAATGTGTGATCTGAGGATTTTATCTTTATCCCACACAAATTCGTATATCTTGAAAACAAGCTGATTTCATCTGCTTCTAACACTTTGGGCAAAAGCCAATGCCTAAGTCATAAACAAATGTGTGATTGCTGTTTTTCTAAATGAACATGTTCCCTATTCCATTAACAGCAGACTGCAAATCACCAGTGTCAATTAGGAAGAAAATATTTCCTACAATATTTTAATGTTACAGGCCATGAACAGTATTAACCTAATGAATGGCAGGGGTCAGCTCAAGTTCTTATACTCTCCTGTGCTATGTCCTGCTTCTGAAATGGTGCAGGTGAGCTCAGTACACTCAGCCCTGTTCTT
The DNA here is from genome assembly GCA_013400495.1 of Nicator chloris. NCBI lineage: Eukaryota > Metazoa > Chordata > Aves > Passeriformes > Pycnonotidae > Nicator > Nicator chloris. The sequence goes on from WAAE01016875.1 coordinate 263,638, forward strand.
TCATGTCTGTATTAATTTTTGCTACCACGCACAACACGGATGTCAGGGAGCTGTGTAATACCATATTAAACAGCTTGAAAATCCACTATCTCCATTTCTTCTGAATTTGCTGGGATATTTCAAATGTCTTGGAGGCGATCACAAGTAACATTTTGCCAGTTCCTGGGTGAGTTCTTTGAATTTAAGTCGAACAAGTTGAAGTAGTGCTGATAAGTATTGAGATTATAGGGCTCAATTGCAAGTTGCCATGAGCAGTTTTAGAAATGACAGACTTGCAGCATATCTTTGCCTTGCATATCTCTTTCTCCTGATATCCAGATGTACACACTCTAGGCCTTATCCAACTCCAGCCATATTTTACAGACTCTCACATGCATTTTCACTGAGGCAGGACAGAGTTTGAAGCTACCTTGATTTAACTATTTCCATGGAGGCTGCCTGCACACCTTCTGATGGTGCAAACTGCAGCTCTCTGGCCCTTGATTCTATTGGAGAGTACATTCCTGTGTATTTGCAGTTTTGCATTTTGAAACAAGTATTTTGTTGAAAAACTAGAATAGTGTAGCTTTTTAGGACAGCCTCTTTTCTCTAATTAGCAACTTTAAACTCCATTTCAGTAAGAATCAAAAATTCTTCTATGCATAAACATACCTTGAACACCTTTAAAACCCGGGGGACCTGGATTTCCAGGATATGGTGATGTAATGCAGACAGTTTCACCTGAAGCAAGAGGGAAAAGAAACTGGCCTATTTGATTTTAGGATAACTGGAGTCTGAATATTTACTGTAATATTTCTGGGGAACTGCCCAACCACATGTGCAAATGTGAAGTGACTGTTTATGCACATTGTTATTTCCATATTGCTAAAGTTTTGGTGGGGAATCTTAAAATATATATTTTTTGATACTTCCTATAGAACATTGGTAATATTTCAAATTGTTGTAATACAGTTGTATTACAGTTTCAAGACAAAGGGGTTTTTAATTGTCATGGCAATTTGTTTTACAATACTCTATTGCAAGAAAGAAATAATATTTTCATTTCGATTCTATCTACAGTTATCACTGTAGATTTTTTTTGCTAAGCATTTTTATAACCAGAAACCAGGCCAAGCTTTAAGTATAAATTGTGTTCTTCTGTAAATTAATATTATTTTCACCCTAAATGAATAGCACCATATGTATACACATAGATATACATATAGAATAATACATTAATATAATATAAAATACATATTAAACTATAATGGATGCCACCAAACATTCAAACATGTATTTTATTATTTCATGCTTAACTCAAAATTACCTTTCTGGCCTTTTGGACCAGGTGGCCCAACATTACCCATATCACCAAAGTCTCCAGGGCTACCTCTGGCTCCTGGAGGCCCAGGAAGCCCCAAACCAGGCAATCCCATCTGCCCTTTTACCCCAGGAGGTCCCGGGAGCCCAGGGAATCCTTTAGCACCCGGAATTGCTACTCCAGAATCACCCTGAAATGAAAATTCTCAGTCAGAAGTAACAAGAGCTCATTTCTCTCCTCTCTTTGATTATGAAAAGGTATGTTAGAGAATTATCTGGAGAAACACTTTCACAATGGAAAGACTACACGGATTACATTGTTTTAATGTATTTTTAAATATTCAAAGGCAATAGGAACAAAGGGGTTTGTATATTTTTTGTTTCCTGACCCCATAATATTGGCACACAATATATGCAGAGATTATAATCAGGAAAGCCAAGATAAACAGTAATACTTACAAGAAGGTAATTTTTAAATGGATTAAAACTTCCATAACCTTTCATAGGATAATATGTTAATTGAAGTGGAAAAAATCTGGGCAAGTCAAACATACCTCAGCTCCTTTTTCCCCCGGCAATCCTAGTTCCCCATCTCTGCCATCAAGACCTCTTTGGCCTGAAAATCCTGGAAGCCCAGTTGGTCCTCTTTCACCTTTTAATCCTTAAATTTTTTTTTTGGGGAAAAAAAATATTTGCAGTAATTTTAGGAGGAGGAGGTATTTCTGCTTAAGGAAATGCTGGGTAAGGGTTGATCCTATCTTCATGATAATGCCAAGTCCTTTAATTCACATTCCTTAACGAGGCATTGTAGGCTTAGGAAGGGAATTTGTAGTTGGATACTTGATGAAACAACTTGTAAAAGATGTTCACAGGCACCACGGGAACCTGGCTTTTGTCTGTGCTATACATAGAGTTAAAATATTTTACTGTTGAAACAGGTCACAGATGCATTCTTGATTTCAGTCAGGATATAGCAGTGCCATGTGAAGCAGAATATTTCCATCAATATTCTCCAAAGGTTTTTATTTTTTCCCCTCCCCGTGGATTACNAGTATAGAACTATTCTAACTCAAAGACTCATTCTGCTGTGTCAAGAAATACTTTGCAAATAAAAGCAAATGTTTTCCCCTGCTCCAACATCTGTAAAAAACCCACAGGCATCCAAAGCTAAGTTAACTTTATAAACAATAAGAAGGACAATCTTCTGTGAATAACTATTTTAGCCTTTCTAACTAAGCTTTGCCATCAGATTGCTGTAATTTATTGTTCTCAGTTTCTTTTGCTTTTGCAAATCATAACCATAACTGTGGAGAGGTTTTGATCTATTTAATTACAAGAATTCCAGTTGTGCAACTGGTGGCCTATTGTTTCTCTTCAATGCCTGGTCAGGAGTAATTTTTAGAAATAGGAGAGGAATCTGAATAGTCATTGAGACTTAGGTTTTCCCAGGAAAGATGCTGGTGGCCTAATTTGAGATAACAGCTATGATATTGGTATATGACACTTCATGAGGTGGCTTCTGTACAAGAATATTTCTTCATGATTTCACAGTGTTTGTATTCTGCTTAGTCTTTGTTGTACAGACCTCTGGACGACCCCAATTATCAACTGCATGGCGTGAAAAGTCATTTGTTGGCATTAATAACATGCTGGTTTATGGCTCAACTACAGAGAAGAAAACCACAAAACACTGTGTTGATCTTGTGTTTAGCAAGAAGAGATGGTACCAAGAGAGCAGTTTGGATATATATGCCCTTTAGGTTTCAGTAACTTGCTGAGGAAATGGCTTTAGTCAAGAGTAAATTAATGTTTTTCTCACGCTATTGCCTGTACATAGTATAGGAAAGCAAAAAGATTAATGGTAAATTGTGTGTTTACCTTTTACTGTAACTCTTCCTGGATCACCCTTCTCTCCTTTCTCCCCATGCTCTCCAGCAGAACCAGGAGTCCCCTTATCATTGACAAAGAAAAGAGTTGTCAGTTATCTCCAGCAAGGAATCAAAGTGGGAATTGAAGGGAAAATTAGATATCTATCTCTTGCATGGTTTCCCCAAAAAAGACCAGTTAAAGTAACCAAAAGGATGCACTTGTCTCTTTTGATAGTCAAAAAGAGGAGTGTGAATGGCCTTTTCAGGCTGACTCTGCCTGCACAGGTACACAACTGAAACTGTAATGCCAGAAGCACTGGGCCCGTGGCTGCACAGGTGTGGGGCTGCAAACATAAGGATTTCAATAGAAATGATTCACTAACTCTTCCCACTGCAGACTTCAACCCACAGTCCACTGAGGAAGGGATCTCTGGAGGGTGGTGACTGCTGGATGAGGCTGTCCTCCCAGAAGGGAACACAGCAGGAGGTAAGTGGTGCTTTTTTTTCCTGAATGAAACTCACAAAGCCACCAATAACAACCTTTATCTACTTAGGTATACTATATTCTTAGATGAATATATGGCTTGACAGGTTTAGAGGGGAAAATAAATACTTTCCTATATTTTTATGCTGATTTTTGCTTTCACCTGTCCAAGCAGGGTGCAATTTTCATCATCACTGGTTAAGGTCTGATCTTGCCACAGTACATGTTGGTCAATACATTTAACCATGTGAAATTTACACAGAAGTAAAAGGTCACTGAGGTACAAAAACTGGGATATTATTTAAAAAGCTTCCTGTGTTACTCAAAATCTTTCCCTTAAAATAGGTGGAGCAAAACCAGTTTATAATGTGATTGACAATTTTAAATCAGGCAGCAGACTTCTGAAAAATGTGTATCTCGAACTAGAAGTGACTGGTACAATGTCTAGATCTTCAAGTAGGCAGTGATGTAGTCACTTTCTCCACCATTCTGCTTAAATGCCTCCTGAGTTGAGAGGTAACTTGATGTTGTTTACTGAAGGTCATTAAAACTACTCACAGGGAGCCCTGGTGATCCCACTGCACCAGATAAGCCTGGGTTGCCCTTTTCTCCATGTCTTCCAGGGTATCCCATTTGTCCTTTCCTTCCTTCAGTACCTGGAGGTCCTTGCACACCACGGGGACCAGGAGGACCAGCTCTACATGAGCAGAGGCCTTGACTTCCTACGTGAGAGTGTCAAAATTACATTGAAACAGTTGTAAAATTAATACACAAAAAATAATGCTGTCCTTTTGTGTGTGAGTAGTGTACAGACCATTTTATCTCACATCTCACCTGGAGAGGATTATCAGTCTCCCTTTACAGTGCTGAGTAACTGCACTAAAGGACTCTGCTGACTCAGAAGCCCCCATGCCAATGTGCTGTGTGACTGTACTTTGATGGGCCTCATCCTCCAAGTTACCATGAGCTTCTTGCACATTTAAATTTGACACTCCTGGCAAAGGTTTCATACTCAGATTGTTATCCAGGCCAACTTACCCTTCTCTCCTTTTGCACCTTTTCTTCCTGGAAGGCCTATCTGACCTTTTGCTCCAGGTTCTCCAGGGATGCCTCTGTCAGTACAGATTACACCTTTGAAAAAACAAATTTTCCAGCCAGTATAAATCTGGTTTACTGTTTCCACAGCTTAGGTCATGTGTCCTCCTCTCCCTTCTCTTGTTATTCTCATGTGAAAAGTTAGAGATCTTATTAAATGCTTTCCAAGTTGTTGCGTAGAGATTATACTGCAACAGACAGTATGGTAGAGTTGATCTTGACACATTGTTTCTCATTGCCATTGCTACTTTTTTCTACTTACACTTCACTTTTTTCTTTTCTAAAGGGTGCAGATTTGGGGTTCCTCCTTAGTATTTTTCAGGTAGTATATTCTGAATAGGTTTTTAGTATGTGTGTTACTTTTGTGGGTTTAAATCACCCAGAAAACCATGAAAATCTTGAAATCTCACTGATCAAAAGCTAATAAGAAAAATAAATTTTCAACATCCCGTGGAAACTATGAAACAGCTGTCAAAATGCACTTTCCACTTCTCTGTATTTGTACACCAACAAAAGCAATGGATCAGTTAATCTGAAGAATTCTGTTCTAGTCGTATAAATTGCTATTGAACCTACTGGGTAGTCCAGGTAAGCCTTGTCTTCCTGGCTGCCCTGGTAGGCCTGGTGGTCCAGGAAATCCCGGTCTTCCTGGGATTATTTCACCTGTCCCAGGCAAACCAGGGTCCCCTTGAAACCCTTGAGGTCCTGGTGCCCCACTTACTCCTGGCAGGCCAGGAAGACCTGAAAAAAAAGAAAAGTTAACAGCCCATACAGCATTAATGTGAGATATCAAGGAGGAAACTCCAGACCATTCAGGACTGCCCTGAAAAAGAGCTTCTATATAACTAATGCTTGAATCCAAATCCTTAGGTTTTTCAGGATCCATAAGAAAAGAGATTTCCTGCTGTAGACCTTCAAATGTTTCTTTTCCTCCTTCCCCCCATTATCTCCTTTCCAGACATTCCAGTTACTCCAGCTCCTCATACAGAGCAAAGCCATCCTCAGCACATCCATTTTTATCTTTTTGAGATGGAGAGCAGAAATTTTAAGCATAGCACTCCAGACACAGATATACCATGGTAGTATTCTCCTTGGTCTTCTGTTCCTTTTCTAGTCATTCCTAATGTTCTGCTTGGATCATTTTGTTTCTTTTCCTGGCCATTAAGTGCTGAGTTGATATTTTTACTGAACAGTCTTTACAATTGGTGACTTGCATCAAGCAAGAACAAATAACAGTTTTCTTTCAGCTGTTTTCTTTCCTTCTGGTGTATAGCTCATATAGTATTTATCCTCTGCTTCTCTTACTTGTTCCATCATATCCTGGTCTTCCTAGAAGGCCTGAAGGACCTCTTGGTCCAACTGATCCCATTTCACCAACAGGACCTGGAAATCCAGGGTCTCCTCGTGGGCCTACAGAGAATTACAGAAACATGTGAGTTGAACACCTTATGGAATTGACAGCTTAGATCTAAATTAAGCTGCAACCAAAATTATAATTTGGAAGCTACACAAAAGTAAAATAATTTAGGAAACATTTTAAAATGTGTAACAATGTAATTTTAAAGTGGGAGGATTTGGTTACTTTTCTATGGATTCCAGCCCATTTCACGAGCACATTTTTTAACTCTTCATCACTTTGTAGAAGTATCTTCGTGCTATGTATTACAAAATGCTGAGAGACATGTTTGCCCAAAATAACCACATGTAGCATTTAAAATGAATATGGATTTCATGTTATGTGCTTTGGCAGTACACACAGGGAGGTCATTTCAGGATCACCTTAGTTGAAATTACCCAGATTTTTAAAAGTATATTTTCAAAAATGCTACAAATAATGAAATTTAAAAGTGCAATTACATACTGATAAAGAAAACCTGAATTAGATGTAACCAGCTTCACTAAATTGGAAAAAGAAAATATTGGTAGTAGTTCTGTTCTCTGTTGTGCTAATGGCCTCTTTCTCTGAAGATTGTGTCCACTCACACACCATGCACATAATTGAATGTTACTTGAGATAATAAGCATGGGGTTCTTTGTTGTATGGGCTGGAAACTATGGAAGTCTGTGGAAAAGATTTAATTTCTTTTAGGATGAAACCCCTATCTAATGCGGAGGTTCTGCTGAACTGGGTTTTTGTTGTAACTTACTTCTGTGATCACAAGAAATTTCTAGTGCTGCACTAGAAATACAATTTATGTTGAATTCTCTGTTGAAATGTTCTCACAAGACTAATTCTCCAAGTATTAGATGCAAAAGCACGACCTTGCACGCAGCAGACCTGGCTGTTCCTCACTGCTTCCTGCTATGAAATAAGAATTCCACACATCTTTTCACCAATTAGATGAGTAAGATGGGGATAAAGGGAGCTGGGACATTAAAACCAAGCCTGAGGTTTAGGGAGGAAGGTGATAAATTGACAGGTATTCTGTTGAGGGTACTAGTCCCAGGACTTTGCCCCTGCTGTGCAACAGGAAGCTTGATTGTAGTCTAAAATCTGTGTGTTGTGGCAATACTGAAAACAGGAATCCTAAATTACAATGGGAAGGCAAATTTTCTTAATTGCTGTCCATTAACCAGCACAGGCTTATTTTTCTGAGATTTTTTGTAAATATGCTTAGGTTCAATAACAAGAGAGTCCTTCAGATCTAGTTGTGACTGTATGCAGGAAGATCTTGCATACAAACATTTGATCTGACAGTTGTACGTTTAACGTAGCTCCAGGAAGATCAGCGAGACAAACAAACTCAAAAACTGACCAAATCCACAAACACAGCCAGTGGCCACTAGGAATGTTTTAGGATTCTGTCCCCTGCACTCCTAGTGACCACTTTCACACACCTTAGCAAAACAGGTCCTGCACTTCATACAGCACAGACTAGTCAAAAATAGATACAACCTTTTATAGGAGGCAGTGGAGTTCCAACAGCTCCAGGAGGACCTGGGGGCCCTTTCTCTCCTGGGTCCCCCTGTAAGAGTCCAACAATAAATTTTTTTATGTACAAATATATGATGTACTAGAATGTAACTGAATATTTCAACAATGGGGAGGTATGTAAGGATTTGGCACTCAACACCCAGGAAACGTGATTTTTGACACTTTACAGCATTTAAAACCAAGCAAAAATATTTAAAATAATCATTATCTTTCAGGGTGTCAGTGGCTAAACAGTAATATACCCATCATACATATTTATTTGACCCATCAGAACATGTGACTGTTGTATTTGATTTCATTCATTTATTGTAACTATAACTCAACTACAGTAAATCAGTATCCATTTTATTGAGATATTTAAACAACCAGTCTTTAATTAAAATTACAGAAATTCTGTATCAGAATTAGAAAATTACTTCTATGACAGATAAGCATTAAGAAAAACAGTTTCACAGTCTAACATCTATTATCAATGGTAAAAGATACTCAAAGCTCTTATAAGAAGTTTAAAACATCTGCATTAGGGAAACATGGAAGTGCTAACTAATGGTGAGGAAAATCACTTCTGCTTGGAGGATTTCTAAATTAACTTGGATTTTGATACTTAGAATTGCAAGTGACATGGTCTTTAGGGAAGACTTTTATGTGGCAAATTGTATTAGACCTTTTCCTTTGTAGATTAGAAATTAGCTCTCCTTTTTCAGCAAATGGGAACTGAGAAAACAAGAATGTGGATGTGGGAACTGCGTAGTGAGGCTGCATTCCCAGGACTGGACTCCAGGGCCTTTTAGGACACAGACAAGGAGAACTGGGACTGCAAAACTGGATCCCCATTCTTACACAAGTGAAAACAAGGTCTCTATGCCTCTTTCTTGGCTTTTTTTAGAAAAAAATGGTGTCTTTACAGTAACTAGACAGTTCTGTCCCTTTCAGTGCCCTCTTGATCTCTGGCCTGCTTCCTTTGACTGTGTCTTGCACAATGAAAAAACACCCTTGTGTCATCTTTGGTTCTTTTAAACAGGAACATAAATTTGTCTTCCCTAATGACACAGAAGAGCCTTCTGTGTGGCAGGAAAGAAAAGTAAAACTAGCATTTTGCCTCCTCTGATAAATTTAGAGAGGATTTTGAGCTTTAAAATTAATTTAATGATGATAAATAATCAAAGATTTGCATAATGGATGTATTTGGCCCAAGTCTTATATAATTTTCATGCTGATTTTAAAGTGACACAACCAGAACACGAGAAAGAACTGAAGAGTAATGAACCAATGTCAAACATGTCTGTTCTTAGTATCTCAAGTAATAAATTCTGGTTGTGGTCTCTGAAAATCTGGTTTTAGGCTGTTGGGGCTAATGACCCTCTCTGGCTGGCAGCTGCCTATTTACTGTGTTTTCACCATTGGTACACTCCTACATAATGGCATGGATCTGTTTGGATTCATTTGTTGACTGAGACTGTTTTCCCATAAAAACTTCAGGAGACTCAAACTTGCCAACAGTTTCTTTTTAAAAATATTGTGTTGCTAGCATCCAGGCTTAGGCATCAAAAGCTATGGCAACAATTCCTTGAACTCCACACTTTGCTTTTGGCAACACTTACCATTTTTTAAAGATGATATCTACTTTCCATGCAACTGGTTTTTTTTCTGAGTCTCTACACCTTAAGTCTGAATGCATCTTAGAGTTTCTATGAACATGTCTGTTTCAGAAAAGTCTACACAAGGACAGGCTATTCCCAGGAGAAGTTTTAATCATATTCTTGTTCCTTCAGTGCATGTGATTTTTAGTGGATCAGAAGCAACAGCTGGTGAAGCCAGATGAACAGGTGATGCAGTCTGGATAGGTCTGCCCCTTTCAGGAATAATCAGGTTTCTCCAAATGTTTCCCAATCAAAACTACAGCATCTGTGCAATCACTCAGGATTTTGTGTATCTGTATTAGTTGCCCTTTTTTTATTAAGTTGTGTCTAGACGTGATTTGATTTCTTTTGCTCTGGGTGCTAGCAATTGTAATTTCATCTTCCTGATTCATTACTGCAGGACTTCAACCTTTTCCCTAGCATAACCTACCAACAATTAATCATGTTTTTGTTTACTGTTTGTAGTGTTAACTGATGGCTGGGGGCTTATCAATGGAGTCTGAGGAATGCACTATTCTGTCTATAACAGGACTTGTCTCAACTTTGTTAATGAGGCCCCAAATTAAAACAATATGTACATCAGGATGAGAACTTTTCAACAACAAAACATTTAAGATTTGATTCTAGATTTTGGAAGTATTGGACTCCAATGAATTTTCTGTTTAAATCTGATAAGCAATGTTTCAGTTTAATTAGTATCTAAATGATATCACAGTGTTGTGAAGTTGATAATAGCCAAAGGGGAGGAAAAGTAACATCTGTGGACAAATTTTCCCCCTGGGTATGACCACATAATTAAAATCTTGGCTGAAGAAGCTGGTCTAGCATTCTCTGGGCAGTCCTAACTTTGAAAGTTTGTGTCTGTGACAAGCCAGATGTTTTTATTGTACTTTTACTCATTTACTTTATGTGTTTGTCCTTTCTCATTTGAAAACACGCTTTGAAAACCTGTTTGTTGCTTTACATTTGTGTGCTTTCTACTGTATCTTTAGCTGTATACTAGTTATGACAAGTTTGCACCAGCCACAGTTTTCTACTTTATGTCACCACGGATTATGTAGAGTGTGTTCCAATCTTAACCTTTAGTTTGTAACAGGTGATTTTTGTGCAAATCTCTTGAAGAAAATTTACTGGCTTATATGCAGCTTTCAAAAAAAGATATTTCAGAGTGAAATAAACACTGCTTGACTTTTGTATTTCAGAATATTTAAGCCAAGTTCATTAGCATCACAATTTCTGCAATGATGTTTTTGTTCTTTGTACCGTGGTAATAACTTTGATGAGCTTTTTCAGCCTTGGAGTCTCTACTGATGATTCTGTCACCCACCTTCTGCATTGCAGCATTTCACTTCTGCTCTTGCTCATACACTGCTGACCACTTGTACCCTATCCCAGGACTCCTTAGCCTTCCCCCCTGGCCAGACTCACTGCTGCTTTGCTCCCTCTAGGGCACTATCCAGAACGGCTTTTCTCTTCTGAGTGTGTTTTAGCATTGTAGATTCCACAGGAAATAGAATAGTTCCTTTCATTCGAGTCTTTGTTGTTACTCAGAGTTACAATATGATCCAGTAGTAGGAATTTCATTGGTTCTGCAGCCTGCAGAAGAAAATTCCATACACTTTTGTCCTGAAATGTCACTAGACTGACACCTGGGTCTTCTGAAATTGTTTTAAGCATCTCTTCCACACTTCAAATATTTTCCTGTTTTACTGCTTAGACCCAGGAAGTGATACCTACACTTCTAATCCCTAATGGAAAGCAGCAGTTATTGTAAAATAAAAGACAGTTAGTGTCATCTAAGTGAGCCAAAGTAGGAGACGTTTAAACACAGCTGGTGTGAAGCAGTCCACTTCCTTACCACTCTGGTAAACATCTTGGAATAATTACTTAAGTGAACAATTGAACACATGCCAAGAGATTTTGGTAAATCATGCAAACAGGCCCATCTGAATGGAATTTTGCCATCTCAACTGGGGCCAGTTTTCATCCTCATTTATAGGATCATACTGGTAACTAAATAGCAGCTTCCTTTACCTCCCATACCTCCCTGGGGAACGCAGCTCAACCAGGAATACCTTGCAGAGTACTACATTTCATGGATTAGGTAGCTATCCTGGTATACATACAGGTAACTATTGGGATTAACAATTCCTGTGGTATGGAAAATAGAATTTCCACTCTCACATACACTAGCTAGGAATGTTTTCTTACATTGCTATTTACTACCACAGTGATGAATAACTATAGCTATCATGAAAACAGTAAATCTTTAAAGAAATTATGACTGTATAAAGGGAAATAGCCTGATAAGTGGGTATTTGGGAGGAAATATTGGCACAGAGGGGAGTGGGGTGTGAATGTGTGGTCTTTTTTTTTACCTGTATGCCTGGATATCCAGGTTGTCCAGGAAAACCAGCAAATCCTGTTTCACCCTGGAAAGGATTGCATAAACACAATTTGATTAATCTGTTAAGACATAATTAATTAAGCAAAAACCAGTAAGGCAGTCATACAGTACTGTCATGTTATAGTTGTGTCCACAGCTTGTTTCAGAGATTTCACTGGGTTTGTACACAGACTCTGTTTGTATACTGGTTGTGTTTCACAGACTCTCCTGTGTTGGTAAATTCACAGCATGTATTGCCAGGTTGTTCAGACAGTGCTCAGCAGATTCAGCAAAGCTGGGGCACAGAATAAGCTGGAATACATACCAGCAGACTCTGATAGACTGTCTGCTTAATACAGCTGAAATTGGTTTGCTGCCCGCTGAATGACTCTTAAACTGCTGCACGGAAAGCAGCTACACATCAGCTCTCTTCTCTTTTTATGATTTCCTAATATACTCATCCAGCCAATACTCAAACTCTTTAGGTAGGCAGGAGTGAAAAACAAAGTGAAAAGTATTTTTGCAGATAAAACAGTCACCTGGAACATAACTCTTGAGGCAAATATTTATACATTAATGTGATTTATGAACAGCATGAT